>CM063589.1:12890590-13372990 GCA_032356905.1 Salix exigua | reverse complement strand
CACCAATACATCACCATCAAAATTGATTTGGAACCAAGACTTATCTTTTCTTATCATTTAAATCTAATTACTCTCTTTTATCTTAGAAAACAAATTCATTCATCATTCTCCTAAAATATTTTTGTTGTTACCTAGCTTAATTTATAAATCTAGCTCTCTGTGGATATGACCTCGATCTTACCGAGTTAATTGCTACATCGCACACTCATGCACTTGTGAGTTAAAACAAGCCGATCATAAATAGCGGTCAAGCAGTGACATGCTGAGCAGGAGACCACACCTCCTGTATTTATCATCGGGGAAGGTAACTGAATTTGAGTGCCTAAAAAACGAGTACGCTACAAATAAGGATTTTGGCGAAATCTGGAATAACTTATCAACACAAGAGCAACAACATCAAGGCAATTATATGTTGCGTGAAGGGTTCTTATTTTTCAAATCACGTTTATGTGTTCCTCGCAGATCCTTCCGTGAGTTTCTAATTTCAGAACTCCACGGTGGTGGCTTAGCTGGGCATTTCGGCTATGACAAAACCCATGCTATTGTGGCTGATCAGTTGTATTGGCCAAAGCTGCGTAGTGATGTGCACACCGTGGTAGATAGGTGCAGGAATTGTCAATTAAATAAAGGCACAAAACGTCAAGCAAGACTCTATACGCCACTACCCATCCCAAACAAACCATGGCAGCATGGAGTTTGTCCTAGCACTACCAAGAACCCAGAGACGACACGATTCTATCATGGTAGTAGTGGATCGATTTTCAAAAATGGCCCATTTCATTCCTTGTCAAAAGACTTTTGATGCATCTAAGGTTGCAGCCTTGTTCATTCAAGAAGTTGTCCACTTACACGACATTCCATCTTCCATAGTCTCGGATAGAGATGTCAAATTCGTCAGCTATTTTTGGAAGACACTTTGGGCGAAAATGGGGACAAAATTAATGTTCTCCAGCTCGTTTCAGCCCCAGACGGATGGCCAAACTGAAGTGACGAATCGGAGTCTTAGCAATTTACTACGCTGCCTTGTGGAGGATCATACCACAAGCTGGGACATGGTACTTCCTCATGCTGAATTTTCTTTTAACAATTTTGTGAATAGGTCATCATGTCGCACTCCCTTTGAAATCGTCTACGGCTCTCACCCAAGCACCCCTGTAGACCTCAATTCACTGCCATTGCCACCACGACCAAGTGAAGCTGCACTGGACTTCTCCAATTATATGCAACAACTCCATGAAGAATGCAAACGAAGACTAACGTTCAGCGCAAACTCCTACGCAACAGCATCCAATTCTCATCGGAGGGATCGTCAATTCCATGAAGGAGACATGGTCTTAGTTCGCCTAAAACAAGAGCGTTTTCTCCTGGGAAGCTTCACCAAATTACATGCTCGTCGAGCAGGTCCCTTTAAAGTTATTAAGAAGATGGGCAGCAATGCATACGTCATTGAGTTACCACCTGATTTTATGATCAGTCCTGTGTTCAACATTGAAGATCCTATCCCCCATAAAACCAGTAGCACCACCAGCCATGCCCTTGCCATAACACACAACATCGCGCAATGAGATTGCCTCAATTATTGATCATCAATTTGTTTCCACTCGACGAGGGGGGTATTACAAGTTCTTAGTCCAATGGAAAAATCGCCCAAATTCAAAGTCAGTTTGGTTACAAGTATCAGAGCTGAACCGCCTACACCCACAGCTCTTCGCAACCTATCGTCAGCATAACTTGCCAGAGTCAAGTTCTTTAGGAGGGGTAGCAATTGATGCAAATCAGGAGGAAGATGCAGATCAAAGGGGGGTTTCAATCAACACAAATCAGGTAGTCGTTGCAGATCAAGAGGAAATCAGCATGGAGGTTATGGATAATTCAATTGAACCAAATATGGAAGGAAACCTGTAATCAGCACATCTGCGAAGTCTGGGAAATTCTTCAAATCTAGAATTCCAAATTGCTCAAATCCCCTTGATTACTCAGACCTGTTACTGCCATCAATTATTTGTGTAATTTCTTATTTTATTGCGTTCCTATTTGAGATTGAAGACATGTCAAAATTTACAGTATTTAAGAAGAAGTTTGTAATGAGTCAGGCCAGTTTTTTTTGAATTGAATAAAATTCTATCTTTCTGAATTATTTCTGGTGTGATTCTAATATTTTGCAAAGTGATTTTGCATGCTAGAAATTAGCTTCTTTGAGATATTGAAGGTACATAGTTTTGGCATCAGAAGATAATAGAATAAGGCTGTAGGCACAAAAGAGGAGATGTCTGCAGTAACCTATCCAATCATAAACACCATAGATTCCACATCAGCATTCTATCTAGATGGAAGGAATGTGTGGTGCTCTTACGTTAAACTTGGAAGAAGATCCATCGCCACAGTCTAATCAAGAATTTATCAAACACCCCATCAAGCCCCGAAAGAAAAAATTAAAAAATAAATTAATTTACTTCAGAATCTTGACATAGGACAAACAGTGTAGTGACCTGTAGGGATTCACCACTGTCATGGCTTCAACTTCCTCCACACCCCTATCAATCTCCTCTTCATCAAGCCTTATCGATGCCAGGGTTTCTCGCCAATCAGCAGCTACATCGCCACAGTGCGTGAGCCTCCCTACACTCCCCCCTCCTCCTGTCCAGCCTCAAAACCGCCCCTGGAAAGCCGCTGCTTATTGTGAGATCCCAAATAATACACATACATGTCAGACACACGAATGGGATGAGTGATTCTTGATTTTTAATTTCAGGTCAAAATATCGCTCACAATGTTATGACTATGGCTGCAGGAGAGGTCCAGGTAGAAGTTGCTTCGACTGAGCTTCCAGAGATTGTCATGACAGTTCAAGAAGCTGTAAGAAATCTTCCTCTGATCATGAAACGTGCTTTAATCAAGTTTGGGAAAAATTGTATCTGAATCTTTCAGATGTCGATAGTGGGATAAAGTTGAAGACTAAAGAAGGTAACAAAGCAGCAGATCACAATCCCATTAAAGAAGACATTAAAGCAGCCAGCACAACAACAGATCACAATCCCATGAAATCTGCTCACAGTAATTCTCATTTAATGTAATCGGTTGACCTTCCATCAGCACAACAACAGATCACAATCCCATTAAATCACCTCGATGATTCTCATTCAATGTATTACGTTGACTTTCCATTTGTAATAAACAAAATTAATTGTATTTACTTTAGGCAGTTTCATTCCGTAAATAGAATTGTACTTGTAACAATATTTATAAATACAAACAAATGGAGAACAACAAGAAACAAGCTGCTAAGTTTTTCATAATCCTCTCGGTTCTCTTGTTCTCATCTCTTTCTTCCTTGTGGTTGTGAAATCCTTTATGGTATCAGAGCTATTTTTTAGCTAACCCTCACCCTTTTCGATCCTACCCAAAGCAAATGGCAGACACACCAAAATAAGGGGAATCAAGCAATCTAGATATGTCAAAACTAATTTCTGAAATGTCAAAACTTACCTAATCTTCATCTTCATCCTATCACTTACCCACCTCCTTCAACATCTCATCCCTATTCACAGTTCCAATGGATCGCACCAACTATCTAAGTTGGAAATCTCAATTTGAGGACATCCTGGAGATGCATGGCCTCACAACAATTGTCAAGAGCAACACAGAACCACCCAAAGTGCAAGAGGATGGTTCTGTGCACCCAGAGTTTGCGAAAGACAAACTAGTCCTAAGTTGGATCAAAGCAACCTCCTCATCCTCCATCAAAACACTTCTCATCCCATGCACCACTGCCAATCAAGCTTGGAACCTGCTAGCCAAGCGTCTTTCACCACTAGCCAGCACCCGTGTAAGAATTCTCAGAGATCAAATTCGCACACTAAGGAGAGATAACAACACAACAGTAACTGATTACCTCAATTATGCTAAATCACTTGTTGATTCCCTCCTGCAATCGGGTGCCACAATGGATGATGATGAATTTATCAGCTACGTCTTGGATGGACTGGGTCTTGAATACAAAGAATTAGCTACAACACTTCACCTGCATCTTGATATTAATTTTGATCAATTTTATGATTTAGCCCTAAGAGAAGAACATTTGCAGAAACGGATGTCCCTCACCTTGACCACAGGTGTGGCTATGGCTGCTGACCGTATCCCCGATGAACGCAGCTTCAATTCCAAATTACCCAACCATAATCACACTAATTTTGGAAGAAATCGTGGCAGAAACTGGAATCAAGGGCGTGGGTTAAGGCGAACAGGGCAGTGGGAGCAGAATCAAGGGATTTGGTCTCCAAATCAACACTCGCAGCGCCGTGAATCATCATCTGAAGGTCGCACGTTCGATTCACGCTCACCGCACCATATGCTCTCTCCGCATGCAACTCTCTCCGATGGTCGTCCTCCTCTACTCCCAACACCACACGGCAGCTCTCCAAATACACAACGAAGTGCAGTGTTATGCTTTCGGTGTGATAAACCAGGACACATTGCTCGGTTTTGTCCCGATCGGCAGCCACCTCAGCAGGCTTACATGGCAGAAAATTTTGCCACCTCACCTTCTCTCCCTGCTGATGTGGCAAATCAGAATTGGTGCCTTGATTCAGGTGCCACACACCACATGACAGCCAATGCCTCCTCTCTTCCTGATGCACACCCATACACAGGTACCGATAAAATTATTGTTGGCAATGGAAATCAGTTAGCAATAACCCATATTGGCAAAACACATTTGACTGGGGTGCATAAATCACTACATCTTAATGAAGTTTTGTGTGTGCCTGCTATCCGCAAAAACTTAATATCTATCAGTCGTTTCTACTATGATAATGATTGTTACTTTAAAATGGGTGCTAATGGTTTTTCTGTGAAGGACAACAAAACGGGGAAGGTACTTCTTACTGGCAGTAGTTTCGACGGACTCTATCACATTCAGACATCTTCCGATATTGCCTGTAAGATTGCTTGTTATGGAAAGCGGACAACACAAGACGTATGGCATGCCAGACTTGGACATCCATCTCACTCAGTTTTTTCTACATTATTGAATAAGTACCATTTACCACTTGACGGTGCACTAGTCTCAAATAAAAGTTGTCATATTTGTCCACTGGGAAAATCATGTCAATTGCCATTTGAAGATAGACAATATCATGATCAATTTCCGTTGGCACTCTTACACCTTCATCTATGGGGTTCTGCACCAATCTCCTCTAATTTTGGCTATCATTATTATTTTTCTATTGTTAATGACTATACCCGATTTACTTGGGTATACCCACTGGCTAAGAAATCAGAGGTTCTTACTACATTTATTCACTTCAAAAAATTGGTGGAGAACCGTTTTAGTTCTCACATTAAACAATTGCAGATTGATGGTGGAGGTGAATTTACAAGCAAATTATTTATGACATTCCTGCATGATCATGGAATATCTCATCAGATTTCTTGTCCATACACTCCTCAACAAAATAGAGTGGTGGAAAGAAAACATCGACATATCGTTGCAATGGGACTCTGTCTACTGGCCCAGTCTCGCTTACCACACAGTTTTTGGGTTGAAGCCTTTACCACGGCAGTATTTCTTATTAATCGTCTACCAACTCCGAAACTTGATCACATCTCCCCTTATGAGAAATTACTTCACCGACCACCGGATTACACATTTCTCAAGAGTTTTGGATGCGCCTGCTTCCCGCATATGGTCCCATACAATCAGCACAAACTATCCTTTAAATCTGTTCCCTGTGTTTTTATTGGCTATGATGATCATTATAAAGGTTATCGTTGTCTTGATCCTGTTTCAGGTCGGGTTTATATATCTCGGAATGTGGTCTTTGATGAAGCAAACTTCCCTTACCAGCAGCCTTCACCTCTCCTAGCTGCCCAACCTACATCTACTGCTCATATAGATATTGAGCCCGGCTCCTCTGCTCAACCACTCTCTAAAAACATACAAGCTCCCAACTCTACCCCTATTGTCCTTGACTCACCATCAATCACTCCATCTGTTCCCATTACTCCTGACACATCATCAGTCACTCCAACTCTCCAACCACCCCAGCTTACACCCATAGAATCTAGCCACCCCACCCCACCTCCATTCACACCACCTCTCTCTCCCACTACACTAGTAGACGTTCCTTCCACTGAACCCCACCACACCACCATCTTCCCTCCAACAACACCTCCTCCCTCCCCTATTGATCCATCTATCCTCCCTAACTCCCCTGATACACCAAATCCTCCTCAAAAATTTAAAAGTCTCAAAACCATCATTCCCTTTGGTCCTGCACCCAAACCACTCTGCACCCCTTACCTCATGCTCTGTCTGCCGAGTGTTCTGATCCTCTATCTCTTGAACCAACATGTTTCACTCAAGCTTCCAAATACAATCATTGGCAAATCGCTATGCAAGATGAATATGATGCTCTCATGAGAAATCACACATGGACTCTTGTTCCTGCCTCCTCACACATGAACATTGTTGGCTGCAAATGGGTTTTTAAGATCAAACGGCAAGCAGATGGTTCTATTGACCGTTATAAGGCACGTCTTGTTGCAAAAGGATTTAATCAACAGGAAGGCTTTGATTATGAGGAAACCTTCAGCCCAGTAGTTAAACTGGCTACCATTCGTACTATCTTGTCCCTAGCTGTGTCCTCTAATTGGTCTCTGCAACAACTCGATGTTCGGAATGCATTCCTGAATGGTTATTTACAAGAAGCTGTCTACATGAAACAACCCCCTGGATTTCATGATCCTTCGCGATCTCAGGCTGTATGTCAACTCCATAAGGCTCTTTATGGCCTTAAACAAGCTCCCAGAGCTTGTTCCAGCGTCTCAGTACCTTTCTTCTTGCTCAAGGTTTCTCTTACAGTCAATCCGATGCATCCTTGTTCATTCATCGTTCACCTTCATGCCGAATCTATGTTCTTGTCTATGTGGATGATATCATTGTTATTGGGTCTGACAGACAACGCATCCACCAATTTCTTAATCAACTATGCTCCACCTTTGACAGTCGTCGACTGGGTGAGCTCAATTTCTTTCTTGGCATGGAAATTACACGGTTCGCTAATCATTTACTCCTATCTCAAACTCGATATGCAGTTGACTTATTGAAACGGTTTAATATGACTGAGTGTAAACCATGCCCTACACCGTTACCTTCTGATACTCGACTATCGATTTTGGATGGGGATCCCCTATCTGATCCTTCTATCTATCGCAGCATGGTAGGTGGCCTTCAATATCTTACTCTATCAAGACCTGACATCTCATTTGCTGTCAATCAAGTATGTCAGTTCATGCACAACCCGCGTTCCTCTCATCTTCAGGCGGTCAAGCGTATTCTTCGATACATTAAGGGTACAGTTGATCAAGGTCTTATTTTTCACCGGTCCGATGACTTCAGTCTCCGCAGTTTTTCGGATGTTGATTGGGCGGGATCTGTCGATGATCGTCGGTCCACTACAGGTGCATGTATATTTCTCGGTCCCAATCTTCTCACTTGGACTGCCAAGAAACAATCTACTGTTTCTCGATCTAGCACTGAAGCTGAATATCGCGCCCTTGCACACACGGCCGCTGAAGTCCGCTGGTTTGGATTCTTATTTCGAGAACTTGGTATTCCGCTTCAAACTGCTCCTTGCATCTATGTTGATAATCTCTCTGCTATTCACATGGCTGCCAATCCTATATTCCATGCTCGCACTCGCCACATTGAGATTGACTACCACTTTGTTCGCGAATTAGTTGCTCGGAAAGCCCTACATACCGTATATGTCCCCTCTTCTCATCAGCTTGCGGACATCTTCACCAAAGGCCTAAGTCGAGATCGGTTTTGTCTCCTTAAATCCAAGCTTAATCTTCGCGTTGCTCCGTTACGCTTAACGGGGGGTAAAGAAGGTAACAAAGCAGCAAATCACAATCCCATTAAAGAAGACATTAAAGCAGCCAGCACAACAACAGATCACAATCCCATGAAATCTGCTCACAGTAATTCTCATTTAATGTAATCGGTTGACCTTGCATCAGCACAACAACAAATCACAATCCCATGAAATCTGCCCCCAGTGATTCTCATTCAATGTAATATGTTGACTTTCCATTTGTAATT
The DNA here is from genome assembly GCA_032356905.1 of Salix exigua. NCBI lineage: Eukaryota > Viridiplantae > Streptophyta > Magnoliopsida > Malpighiales > Salicaceae > Salix > Salix exigua. The sequence goes on along the minus strand of CM063589.1, from coordinate 13,364,886 downwards.
CAAGAGGTTAAAGTATAGTGTTCTTGTACCAGGCAATTGAGAGGCTTCCTTTGATTCCTGGGGTTCTTGAGCTTGTTGGAATTGGCTACACTGGAGTAAGTACTATTTTCTCAATTTTTCTATCTTGATTTATATAAGAACACACCCTATATCAAGTAGATGGAACACAGGAGGATATGTCATCTTAATTGTTCTTTTTTTCGTCTAGCTATGATGTCTGCAAACTTCCAAAAAACAAATATTGTTTATATAGTATGTGGCTAACAATATAAGTTTCTGTTTGTTTGTTTCTAATGTGTTATATCACCTGTTTTTCTCTCCAGTGGTTTGCATACAAGAATCTGGTTTTCAAACCTGACAGGTTAGTGTATACTTGCTACACAACCACCTAGAAACTGTTGCATAAATGCATCATGTTTGTCTCACTAATTTTATGTTAATACACATGATCATGCATGGGATAATTGCAGGGAAGCTTTGATTGCAAAAATAAAAGACACGTACAAGGAAGTAACTGGTAGCAGCTAAAGGAAGCCAGTTGAGATACTGCTGCTGTAAAATGAACATCCAGTTTTCTCAAAACAGAACAAGAAAAAAAAGGGAATTCATGAGGCAGTACTGTGCATGAACATGTTGTCTGGCTTCATTCTGCTTACGTACATAAGACTCTAACCACAGTAAATCCATGTAATGTCTCGAAGATACATGTAATTAAATATTTTGCTTCCTCGCCCTTGGAGTTAGCTTTAGCCCATAATCACATTCGATGTAAATTTATCCTCTCCCCCTCTGTGTGCTAGCAAAGCAGTTCAGCTTGTTTCTATGGGATTGCAATGTATGAAGTCTCCGGCATCAAGATGATGTATTGCCGTACTTGAAACTTGAATAAATTTATATTATATTGTGTTTAATTTTTATTAAATAAAATAATTATTAGAGTTCTAATATCTTATCAAATAAGTGACATAGCTAAAAGTTAAACTACTAGACCGCCTTCAACACCAAAATCATTTGGGAAGCATTTACATGCCGAAAACGAAGCGTTTGATGCTGATTCACTCAATAATGGAGAACTTTTGGATATTAAACATTAAAGGGTTGATGAGTGTCGGTTGTCTGCACATCACTTTAATCAATCCGAGGAAAGATGACGGGGAAAAATGCAATGATGTCAAACTTCTCGAGTCATGACATACAAAAATTTAAACCACAACTTGCAAGGACCCGATATGCTTCCCGGCCCTTTTATTGAACTCACACACAAGTGGGAATTATTTTTTTTCAATATAAGAAAATGTTTATTATATTAAATTTTTTATTATAATATAAATTTAGATAAAATAATAAATTTATGCAAAATTCATATGGAGTGTGAGTTTACTATAAAATATATAAATTTTATATCGATACAAATTTATTTATTTAGAAGATTTTAATGAAATCACAAGTGTAAAATTATCATTGTCATTAACAAAGCAAAAAGATTGTGATACCTGAATTATCAAATTTATTGTATTAAGATTAGTTTATTTAATAATCCAACTTAAATTAAACACGACAAACAAAATATAAATTGTAAAAACACTTACAATAACCATAAAATAATTAGTCATTTTCTATCTACAAAAATAAGGAAAAAACTTCATCTAAAATTAATTTCTACGTTACCATCATTATCCTTACTATAACAGTTAAAATTATTATCAATATTATTCCTTATACAATTAAAATCATTTAATTGCTCTAAAGATTAAAAACAGTAACAAAATTAATCACTAAAATTATTATTGTTATTATTATTATTATTATTATACAAATAATAAAACTATAAATTTAGCAAACTAAAAAACAAATAAAAATAACAGAATCATTAAAAAACCAAAAAGATAAAGAAAAAAATAATTTTAAAATAATAATCAACATAAATTAAAATTTAAAATATGAACCAAATAAAAATAAAATCTCAAATTAAGATTATTATAAGCCAAATTAAGAGATCAACTCACAGTTTTCTTTCTCTTTACTTTTTGGCCTGGTTAATTAATGTAAACACTTCCATGTTTCTCTTCATTCAATTTTCCCTATCACTCGAAATCCACATTGATTTGTTTCACCATATCTTTTAGTATATAGTATAATACATCGTAATAACATTCATAATATACACCAGTCATTTATAAATATTTGGGATCCACAATCACCACTTATCGTTCAACATATTAGTTTTTTAGAGATTCTAGTACAATTAACTTGCTCACGAATCCTTTTACACGGCTTAATTGAGAGGAGTTTTATTTACGTAAGCTCATACATGGCCATGATGAGCGCTTCAGTTCTGGTAGAAACTAGGGTTGCACACTCCAGCTATCGCAAAATGCAATTTTAAGCAGTAATTAATCTACTTGAAGAACTCCATAACCCAAAAATTATGAACATAGGTTTCAAACTTGATGTCACGGAATCCAGCTCCAGCGGCCAGGGCTATGAATTCATCTTCAGTCCGTTCTTTCCCTCCTGGCTTCTGAGTCATCATCAGCACATCAAGCTGTGAGGCAGCTTTCGCAGCAGCGCTTGTCTTGGTCGTGGTCAGAAGCACTGATTCCATAACAATTACCTTCCCGTCCTCTGGTGTAGCCTTGTGGCAGTTCTTCAACAACTCCAGGCAGTGATCATCACTCCAATCATGGAGTATCCACTATAAAATTATATATCCACCAGTCGTTATTAGTGATTTCGGCGTCTTAAATTGAGCAGGTAATTCATTATATTCCCCCAGAATTGAATTGTTGGAAATCAAATAAACAAAAGTTAACATAATTCAAAACTAGAATTATGCCGAAATAAAGAGCAATAAAGAACACTAAGGAATAACAAGAATAAGCAGAATTCAAGTGTGAGGTTACTCTTATTTCTCTTCTTTATTTATAGCTAAAACTTGAAGAGTTATATTCAAATAGGATTTTCTAATTTGATTACAACTTCTTGTTTTGTAAACTAAATAAGAAAATACTTGACTTCTAATGAAACTAGAAACTTGATCAAAGAAGGTGATCTTATTTAGAAAACATAATAATTGAAAGTTAAACTAATTCTAACACTTGTTGTAGACTTGGAACCAGTCTTGAATCTTCAACACTCCCCCATGGTTCCAAGACTACAAGGCTGCATGATCCAACCTTTTCTCTTAAGTCTTCAAATGTAGGGTTTTGAAACTTTAAATAGGAAAGAATTTTAGGTTTTTGAAACTTTGAGTAGAAAAGGCATTAATGCCCTTAATGACTTAAAATTAGGTATAAATGAATTAAGAATATAGTAGTAACTAGTGAAATATAAATAGAAAAAGAAGAGAAGTGTAGCAAATCTGAAAAATTGAGATTGAGCTGAAAGAGAGGAGTAAGGAGAAGAGAAAAGAGAAAGGAATGAGAAGAAATTAATATTAAGGTAGTGTGTATGTATTATTATGTAAAAGTATTGTTTAATAGTTAAGCTAATTGGTTGCATTCGTGATATTGGGTTTTGTAGATTTTATTTGAATTTGATGGATGAGTGGATTAAGGTATTAAGGATTTAATGGTTTAAGTAATGGTTAAAGGGTTTGATTGTAGATGATTTTGAAGATTTTGATGTGTTTGGATTAAGAAAATATTGAGAAAATGGTGAAAAGCCTTGCTGGAATTCTGGGTTGGAGGTTGAAGATGAAGAAAATTCATTTTAGTCCTTTTGGTGAAAATTGCAGTTTAGTCCCTGAACTTTGGAAAATTTGAATTCAGTCCCGTAACTTTGGAAAATTGCAGTTCGAACCTTGCAATGAAATTTGAGTATTTAAGATTGGATTGATGGATAATTGAGGCTTATTTGATGAATTATTATTAATTTTATTAATTGTGTATCTTGAACTAGATTTCGAAAGAAACCATTGTTTTTAGATTTTGCTAGAAATAAATAGTTTAATTCAAAACACATAGGATTATGAGTTAAAATCTTAGATATGTTTACTAAAGGTATTCTACTTCTTTTGAGTCATTTTTAAGTATGTATTTCTTTTATATATTCATATAATTCTGATATTTTGCGCACGATATGTTAGTAGGATTCCCGCAATATTCTGTTTTTGAATTTTGATCGCTTTTGATTCAGGTGAGTGGATAATATTTAATATGCATGAGAAATATTATAAATATTTGATTTGCTAGTATTTGTATTATACTTCTTGATGATATATATGATTAATTACTATTCTTGTTACGAATCAATGGTTGAATATACGTTCTTTAGTTGAATATACATTCTTGATATGAGCCAATATCTGTTGTTGAATTGATAGCTTCTGATCTGATGTCATGAGTGTCAATATTTAGGAACTGAATGATCACCCCTCTTGGGTGTCTTCTCCATTAAATAGAAAGTAAATCGATTTACATGATCTTCCTATACTTTCGGGCTAAGATTGAAAGAATAAGTGTTCAACTAAAACACTACTATTTACAGTTAATTTTCTACCTATTACATCATCAAATATCAATTCCCGTGACATCCCCCCTCAAATTGATGCTGGTCGATCAAGAAGCATCAATTTGTCAACCAAGAATTTATGTCGATGCCGAGAGAGAGCTTTAGTGAAAATGTCCGCAGTTTGGTGTTCGGTAGAAATGTGAGGAAGTGTAATATCATGGCGGTGAACAGATTCACGAATAGAGTGACAGTCAACCTCAATATGTTTTGTACGCTCATGAAAGACAGGATTAGTAGCAATCTGAATCGCACTGGTATTATCAGCATGAAGAGAAGTAGGATGAAGCTGAGGAAAACCAAGTTCCCCTAATAATCCACTAAGGCATGTAATTTCAGAGCAGGCAGAAGACATAGCACGATATTCAGATTCTGTGGAGGATTTGGAAATTCTATCTTGCTTCTTACTCTTCCAAGAAATGAGTGCATTGCCCAAAAACATACACCATCCGGTGACAAAGCGACGAGTATCTGCACAACCAGCCCAATCGGCGTCACTATATCCTTCCAACTGTAAGAAAGTTTCCTTAGAAAAGAACAATCCTCGTGAAGAGGTACCCTTCAGATATCGTATAATACGGCGAACAGCAGTGAGGTGAAGATGACGAGGGGCCTGCATAAATTGACTAACCTGCTGCACGGCAAAGGAAATATCAGGACGAGTAATCGTCAAGTAATTTAAACTTCCAACTAGTTGCCGATACAAGGATGGATCCGACAGAAGCTCACCTTCCTCCTGACAAAGCTTAACATTGACCTCCAATGGAGTAAGAACAGAGTTACCCATTTGGAGACCCGCTAGTGAAATGACCTCCTCTGTGTACTTGTGCTGATGTAACAATGTACCGGTCTGAGTAATTTGAAACTCAAGGCCAAGAAAATACTGCAAATTGCCAAGGTCTTTCATGTGAAAAGAGTCTTGGAGATGTTTTTGCAGGTGTTTAAGTAACTCAGTATCTGATCCAGTAATCACAATATCATCAACATAGACTAGGAGCAATACAATTCCTGCAGATGTCTTGCGAAGAAACAAAGAGGAATCAAACTGACTTTGAATAAAGTGAAAATCAAGCAAAGTAGAGCGAAATTTATCAAACCATGCCCGCGGAGCCTGTTTCAGACCATATAAGGATCTGCGTAGCCGACAAACCTCAGACGAAGGTGTTTTAAACATGCCCGGAGGTGGAGACATATAAATTTCTTCCTTCAGATCCCTATGTAGGAACTTATTTTTCACATCCATTTGTCTAAGAGACCACTCCTGTGACGTAGCAAGTGCCAATATAGTCCGTACAGTAGTCATTTTAGCTACTGGTGCAAATGTCTCTTCATAATCAATACCATACTCCTGTTGATTCCCAAGGGCCACATGAGACGGGCCTTATACCGGTCTAGGGAGCCATCATATCTAAGCTTAACTAAGTAAACCTACTTACAACCAATAGGTTTGACTCCAGGCGGACAAGTCATAAGATCCCAAGTGTGATTTTCTTGAAGAGCTTGAATTTCTTCTTGCATGGCCTGCTGCCAGCAAGCCTCAGTTGCTACCTGAGTATAAGAGTGAGGAACAGAAATAGTATCGAAAGTGGCGATAAACGAGGTATGAGAAAAGCCATACCTATCTGGCGGATGTATAACCCGAGTGGACTGTCGCGGTGTCAGTAGTGTAGAATCAAGTGACGAAGTGGTGTCTAAAAGGGGCACTGGAGGAGGATGTCTTTGATACACTATACCTGGTTTAAATCGCTTAGTAGAAAGAGGGACATCATCAAAAGGAGGAAGAGGAGCAGTAGGGGCAATAGGGGCAGTAGGGGAATCAGAAATAACATGAGTTTGAAAGAAATATTGATTTTCAAAGAAGACTACATTCCGGGAGATTCGAAATTTATTTGCATGAGCATCATAACATATAAATCCTTTCTGAGTAGGGCTATATCCCATGAAAGCACATGTGACAGACTGGGCAACAAGCTTGTGACGTTCAGTAGGTGGTAGATGGACAAAACAAACACACCCAAAAGTATGGAGTGATTTATACTCAGGAGGTATACCAAATAAACAAAGATATGGAGAATCATAATTTAAAGTGACCGTAGGCAAGCGATTGATCAAATAAACAGTTGTAGATAATGCTTCTACCCAGAATTTGGTAGGTACAGATGACTCAATTAGCAAAGTACGAACAACATCTAAGAGATGACGATTCTTATGCTCAGCGACTCCATTTTGTTAAGGGGTGTAAGGATAAGAGCGTTGAGAAATTATCCCTTTTTGCTGAAGATAATTTTGAAAGGCATGTGACATATATTCCCCCCCTGAGTCGGAGAGTAAGATTTTGATAGAAGTACTAAATTGTGTCTCGACAAGTGCCACAAATCTTTGAAAAACAGAGAGCACGTCAGCTTTAGAGTGAAGAAAATAGATCCAGGTAAATCGACTGTAATCATCAATGAATGTCACAAAATACCGATAATGTCCATGAGAAGTAATAGGACTTGCCCCCCAAACATCAGTATGCACAATTTCAAAAGAAGCGGAAGCACGACTACCATGCACAGGAAAAAATAAGGTTTTACTTTTACCAAGACGACAAGTAGCACAATCAAAGGATGAGGAAGAATTATTATTATTGCCCAAAAAACCATGTTACAAAAGATGAGTTAAGACACCAAAATTAGGATGACCTAATTTCTTATGCCATACTTCATTGTTATTGGCAGTAGCCATACAAGCAAAGGAAACAACATTAGGTATAGAAAAGTATAGTGGAAAAGACGTCCCACTTTAGGCCCCTTCGCGATCACCATTCCCGACACCTGATCCTGCACAATACAACCACCATGGGAAAAATGAACATCACAGTTATCATCCACCAATTGTCCAACAGAAATCAAGCTAGTAGATAATTCAGGAGAGACAAAAACATCTTTAAACGAAGGGCCCAAATCACCAATAGCAGTAATAGGAAGTGTACTGCCATTAGCAATCTAAATAGATTGCGTGCCGTCATACTCATGAACATCATGCAAATTCGTCTCATTACCAGTCATATGATTAGAAGTAGCCGAATCAACAAGCTAAGGGGTGTAGGTAGGAATTTTACCTTGTAGGCCCAAGGCCGTAAAAGCCGAGACAATCATCCGTTGAACCATAGCAGGTGTGAGAACAGATGAATCAGAGCTTACAGTGGGAGAAGCAGAAGGTGATGCCTTGAAAAGCTTGAGATTGTCGATTCTGAGGTCGCATCCGACAATCTTTAACGAAATGGCCTGGTTTCTTACAATAGTTGCAAATTTTCTTTCTACAGTTGCGAGCAATGTGACCAAGCTCGTTGCAGCTGTAACACTTCAACCTGGGCGGTCCTCTTCCTTGCGCTGCATAGGCTACAGTGACAGGCTCAGAAAAAACCTTTTGAGAGGCCATACCCATATTAGTAGATAGTTGTTGCTCCTCACGCAATAAATCCCCCAAACAGATATCCAAGGAAGGAACCGGATCACGGTTCAATACACCAGCTCTAACATGTTCAAATTCAGGACGAAGCTTCATCAAAAATTGATCGCGTTGACTCTCAGCATGAACCGCTTGAAGAGCCGCGAGAGCCGTAGTAGGAACCTTAGTATGCACAATAGCAGAATACTCGCTCCAGATATTAATAAAACCAAAATAAAATTGTTCAATGGTTAAGTTACCTTGACTGTAAGTGCTAATCTCCATTTCTAATTGGAATTTCCGAGCACTGTTATCTTGATGATAAATGCGGTGTAAATATCCCTACATATCCTTAACCGTAGAGAAACATCGAAGATTAGTAACAAGATGAGCATCAATTGTTCCCAATAGCCAAGAAATCACCTTAGCATCCTAGACCTCCCATTTAGCCAATTCCTTTTCATCGGTGGGAATTTTGGTTGAATTATCAATATGATCAAATAATTCTTTCCCTTTCAAAAACATCTTAAACTGGAATTCCCATGTCGAAAAATTCTTTCCAGTAAAACGAATAATATTATTTTCCATGATGCGAATTTTCAGAAAATAACAGCCCAAATAATCCAAATATTACGATAATTAATTAAACAAGCCCAACTAATAAGGCCCAAAAATTGCCTTAAAATTACTCTTGGCCCAACACTTTAATAAGGAAAATTAAGCCCAAAATTAAAGCCTAACCTGAAAGAGAAGAGTAAAAAAAAACCAGCAGCCCACCAGTCACACCCAGACAACCCGAATTCATAGCCCGACGACCGGAATTCACGACCAGTGATCCAAAGCCGAAGCCCCAACCAGCGGTCAAAAGCCGAAGCCCGACCAGACAATCCGAAGCCCAACAGCCACAACCCAGCCACTAATTTCCATAGACGACGCGTCACCGAAAAAAGAAATCAATAGATAAAAAGACAAAGTAGTGTCCAAGTGGATTGCCGACGTGTCAAATAAAAAGAAATCAACAGATCGTCTTCTTCAACAGAGAACAGAAGCTCGTTCTTCTGCAACGATTTCGGCTCCCGATTGCCAACCACCTCAGACCCTCCAGATATCACAGAAAACGCCGATGTGCTTGTAAGAAGAACACACCAACACACAAGTCTCCGATGGCCACCACAAAAGAGCCCAGTCACAACAGACATAGGAAACCCAGCAGCCACACCCAAGAATTCACACCCGAAAGTCTTCGATCTTCACCACAAGAATCCAAAGAAAATCGAAGACAACCACAACCAAACAAAATTCCCAGGGAGCTCAAAAATAGAGCAACAGCAGACACAATTTTTTTTTTTGTTTATACACAGGTTAGTAGAAGCTCTAATACCATGTCAATATTTAGGAACTGAATGATCACCCCTCTTGGGTGTCTTCTCCATTAAATAGAAAGTAAATCGATTTACATGATCTTCCTATACTTTCGGGCTAAGATTGAAAGAATAAGTGTTCAACTAAACCACTACTAGTTACAGTTAATTTTCTACCTATTACATCATCAAATATCAATTCTTGTGACAATGAGTTGAGCTTTGAGATATAAATATGTTTGTTTGATTATGATATATATACCTACGAGATGCCAATTAGAATACTCATGCTAACAGGGAAATGTTAGTCTTTGTGCTCATTGTATCTTAAATCCTAGTTGGTCGGGGAAGTCACCAACCTATGCGGAGTAATCATCCCACAGTATGGAGCCTCATGCTCATTGCATTCTGATTTTCTGAGACTTATTTGATAAACTTCTTGTAAGAACTTCGAACTGATTTGATAATATATTTCTCATTGTTGTATTATCTCGTATGTGTATATTAGATATTATCTACTCTTGGAATTGTTGAACTCACCCCCTTATTATTTATTATTTTCTGACTCGTAGCGTGTTAGTAGGTCAATTTTGTCATACTCTCGGAACCTATTATTGTGGTTATAATTGACACTTTTGTTCTTATTTCTACTTAACGCTCCATAATTATAATAAGATATTTTCGACTCTTGTATTAAAACAATTGAATTATATTATAAGTTTACTTTGTTATTTATTTTGCGTTAAACTCTGAAAATGAATAATAAGCTTGTAAATTTGGGTTTGCATAGGTGTGGAACCTTGAAGAGGGACTATGCCTATGTGTCGGTCACAGATTCGGGAATTAGGTCGTGACATCAAATCTCTCTTTACCTAGTGATTTGGTGAACAAATCAACCAGTTGATCTCTAGAAGTGTAGTAGTTTTATTTCTAATTCCTATCTTGCTGGAATTGTCTTAAGGCATGAAACTTGTTTTTCATGTGCTTGGTTTGCTTCCCTAATTGACAACTTTCACAAAAACAGCTTTATCTTGTATATTAGGCAACCCATATGTCTTCTGCAAATTTGTCATTCTTCTTAAGGTATCATAATTGAAATGTCCTAACCTTTTATTCCAAATAATAGATTCATCTACCTTGCATGTGTTGACATCCCAACATGTTTTTTTTTCCAATCAACATTGAAACTTCTATTCAACATTTTTTTAGACAACAATAATACTCCATTTTATCTTTGATAATACACACTCCATCCTCAAAGAGTAGTGAATATCCAGATTCCATTAGCTGTCCCACACTAACCAAATTATGATATAGTTAAGACACATATAAGACATTGTTTAGAATTTTTGTACTTGCCTTTGTCTCTACTGTAATGGCTCTTTTACCTTCAATGCTGACAAAATCTCCATTACCAATCTTTACTCTTGATATGTAGTTTTTGTCTAAGTTCCTGAATATGTTGAGATCTGCTATCATGTGATAAGAACAACCACTATCAATGAGTCAAGATGAATTATCTCTCTTTGTTGTATTGCAGATCTATTGAATTGTGGCTATAAATAAAAATTCATCTTTGATTCTGAAGTGTCTTCTTCTTGAGCCTGTTTGACTTCATCTACTCTAGTTTTGCAAAAAAAATGTATGTGACCAAATTGGTTGCAATTTTGACACTACACATTCTTGTACCAACACCATTCCTCAAAGTGATTTGTTTGTTGACAATATTTGCATGTAGAGAACTCTTTCTTTTTTTCATTATTAGGTTGTGTTGCTCGTTGCTAGATTGTTGATTATTTGGTCTCTAGTCTCTTCATTTTTCCATCTTTCCACTTTGTTTATATTTGGAAAAATTATGACTGTGATTCTTCCTTTTGTAGACAACAACAAGAGCGTTCTCACTTGTTCCTTCCTATCTGTAGGCTTGCCTTTGCTCCACAGCTTGTAGAGCATTCATAAGCTCTTGAAAGCTCATCTTAGAAAAATCCTTTGAATCTTCTAATGAGCAAATCTTATGCTACAACTTTTCAGGTAAGCTCACTAACACCTTTTCCACAATTCGAGATTCTAGAAATTCTTCTCCTAACAAATTATGAATGCAAGTAAGTGCCTTGAACCATTTAGCCATTTCTTCACTGAAAAATTTGTTTCCCATAGGTGTTGGTTGTTTGTCTTTCTCCACAAACTCCCATAAAACAAAAGCCTTCAAATATGCCTCCATCTTCACTGCCCAAGTCTTCAAAGTATTGCAGGAACAAAATTTAATGTCAACTTGAAGAAAGTGTCAATTCTTGACTAATAGCCTTGTCTTTTTAGGCTATGTTGTTTTAAATAAAGGAATAAAGGTGGATCCCAGCAAGATTGAAGCAATCACAAGCTGACCTACTCCTAGTTCTCTTCATGACATCCAAAGCATTCATGGTCTTGCCTCTTTATACCGTTGTTTTATCAAGGAGCTTAGCACAATCATCGCTCCAATCACTGAATGTCTAAAAGAAAGTACTTTCATATGGAATGATGAAGCACAAATGAAAAATTTAACAAAATGTTCTAATGGTCCTAATTTGCACTATGTACTTTATGTTGTATTTCTTTTAAAAAACAATTGTTTGTGAATTCCTGAATGTTCTTTGACAAAAGTCATTATTAGTAAAGCCCATAGTGGTGGACTTGGTGGACACTTAGGAACATATAAAACTCTTGCTCTTGCGAAGAAAAATTTTTATTGGCCAAAAATTATGAAAGATGTCACTCGGTATATGAAGAAGTGTATACCTTGTCATCATGACAAGAGTCATGCTCAAAGCACGGGGTTGTATACTCCATTGCCTATGCCAAAAGCCTCTTGAGAAGCTGTGAGTATGGATTATATTATTAGCTTGCCTCAAGCTCTGAGAAACAAAGATTCTATCATGGTGGTAGTTGATCATTTCTAAAAAAATGGCTCATTTTGTTCCATGCAACAAGACTGTGAATGCATCTCATCTAGCTGATCTTTATTTTCGAGAAACTATTAAGTTTCATGACATTCCTAAGACTATTACTTCTGATCTTGATCCTAAGTTTGTTAGTCATTTTTGGCGTACTTTATGGAGAAAGCTAGGCATTTGTCTTCAATTCAGCTCTTCCCATCATCCACAAATAGATGGGCAAACTACGGTTGTGATTCCAAGTTTCGGGAATGTTTAAGGAGTTTAGTTGGCAGCAACATTCATCAATGGGATCTTATCTTGGCTCAAGCTGAATTTGCCTATAATCGATCTACAAGTTAGACCACGAGTACTAGTCCTTTTGAAGTGGTTTATGGTTAGAATCCTCATGGTCCTTTAGACTTGGTTCAACTTCCTATCACCAAGTTGATTTTTGTTGTTGAGGTATAGTCGACAAATTTTTTTTTTGTTAAGCATCATTACTAAAAGTTTTTATCAATATTTATTTTTATGATTCATTAATTTCTCAATTAATTATGTATGGATATTTTTAAAGCTGCATAACATATTTAAATGACATTAATATTTAAAACTAAATATGGTGCAAATAAAAATAAAATTCATAATACAATTGAAAATTTAGTTAAATGTACATGTCAAAATAAATCAACATACAAAAAAAGATACAATTATGGTGTTTATGGTGGAATCGAAACTCCCAAAAATGTTGTTCTTCACCCAATTGTTATTGACACCAAATCTAGGAATTGTTTCATAATCTGAGAAGCTTCTAACATGTCTCTTAGTAAACTTGGACAATTCATGTAACATTTCTAAAACAGATCAATAAGAGAAAGGAAGGAGCCTTTCGGCTCCCTCCTTTCATAAACTTATGTAATTGATATCTATAAGGGTGATTCAGGGGTAAGATTCATAGATGAAAATAAAAAAGGTAGTTTTTCCACCATTTTTTAATATAAATTTCTTGTCATGCTCCATATAATAAGGACAAGATAACTTTCCATGAGTACTACAACCCGATAACATGCCATATATGGAAAAGTCACTAATAGTCAACATCAAAGTTGCTCCAAGTCTTAAGAAAATATCAAGCTTTTTCCTTGAATTCTTTGGCCTAGGAATGACCATTGTTAAGAACTTAAATGGTCTTATCACGCATTTGAAAGCATGTTAAACTAAATTCATTAGTGAATATTTTGTTGATCTGCCACAATGTTTGGCTAACCACGATTAAACTCTATTCATGCATCTCCATCAAATGGATGCACCATAACTCCATCATCTGACTTATAAAAATGATGTCATGTCATATCTTTGACATGATGTGGAGACATGAATAACTTCTAAAGTCTTGGTGTCAATGGAAAGTATCTAAGGTGCTTCTTCGCCTTATTGGAATCTTTACTAGTTGGATTTCTAGATTTGTATCGTGAACTTCTACAAAATTATTTTTTATTCACATTGCATGTACCTCATAGGAAAACTGTAAACACCTAAAAGAAAAAAACAAAAAAACCGGTTCATGAATATAAATACGAGGAGAGAGGGAGTGGGGGGATTTTTCTTTTCTCTCCCAGCCAAACCCCTTTCTTTTCTTCCCTTCCCAGCCAAACCCCCTTCTTTCTTTCTCTCCCAGCCGAACCTCTCTTTCCTTTTCCTTCCCAACCGAACCATCTTCATCTCTTTCCTTCCCAACTCTCCTTCTTCCCAACCGAACCAGCCCCACCTCCACTCCTCACAGCCAGCCGAACCTTAGGCTGAAATAAGGGAGAGGATTTGGTGAGTGTGTATGAAAAATTGAGACTTAGAGAGAAAAAGGGACCTTTGCCGAGAGGAAGAAGAAATCAACAAGAGAAAAGAAAGAAGTGTTTCAAATATTTCAAAAAAAAATTGTGAGAAACAAGAGGTAAGAGTTATAAAACTCTCTTCTTTTTTTCCTCTAAAGATATGAAACAAAATGAAAAAGAGGGAGAGCCCTAAGGAAATTAACTTAATACTAAAGCTAGATGTAAAGTAAACCGGAAAGAATTAAGAGAACAAAAAAAATATATGAAAAATAAGATTAACAAATCATGTGAGGGGGGTTGATTTTGTTAAGGGGCTAACTGGCATTCAATGTGTGATTTTGTTGCGGTTTTATTGAAGGAATAGGTGCTGAAATTTTTGGGTTTAATGTGTGTTTCGGTTGGAAATTTTGTTGATAAATTATGTGTTGAAATTTATGGTTTAAATGTGTGATTTTGTGGGGATTTTGTTGATGGATTATATGCTGAAATTTAGGGTTTAAATTTGTGGTTTGTTGGGATTTTATTGAAGGAATATGTGCTGAAATTTATGGGTTCTATGTGTGTTTCGGTTGGAATTTTATTGATGAATTATGTGTTGAAATTTATGGTTTCAATGTGTGATTTTGTTGATGGATTATATGTTGAAATTATGGTTTCAATTTGTGCTTTTGTTGAGATTTTATTGAAGGATTATGTGCTGAAATTTGTGGGTTTGTGATGATAATAGATGTGTAATTTTGCTGAGAATTTTATGCATGTTTCGGCTGAAATTTGTTGAAATAAGTATGGTGACGAATGTGAAATTGAAAAATAGAAATATACTAATTTTTCTTGTGGACATTGATGTCGCAGGCGGTGCAGTTGGGATTGGACCATCGTCCAAACAAGAACAGCCCAAAAGTAGAGCAGGTAGGTGAATTACACCTCTTTTTTTATACGATATGCAAGAAGTATTTTAAGTTGAATATTACTCAGATGCGATAGGGTTTTTATTAGATTGTTGAATGCTTAAATGTGAATATACGATTGATTAGCATTGGCTAATGGTATCCGAAAGGATGACCGGAACAAATGATTGATTAACTTCGGTTAATGACATCCGAAAGGATGGGCTGAACAAATGATTGATTAGCTTCGACTAATAGCATCCGAAGAGATTGCCGGAACATACGATCGATTAACATTGGCTAATGGTATCCGAAAGGATGACCAGAAAAAAATGATTGATTAGCTTCGGCTAATGGCATCCGAAGGGATGGCCGGAACATATGTTTGATTACCTTTGGCTAATGGTATCTGAAAGGATGGCCGGAACAGATAATTGATTAGCTACGGCTAATGGCATCAGTAGGATGGCCGGAACAAATGAAATTTCATCTAATGGCGTTCAGAAAGATGGACCATGGGGGAGGGACAGTTGGCCTAAAAAATGAGTACCTTATAAGAATAGTCGGAGTAAAGATGTTGTTACTCGAAAAAGAAAAAAATGGAGATTCTATAAATTTTACAATTCAATTGCTATGTATATGCTGAAATTACAACTTGTTAGGGTTTCCTTTAACTGATAGATCATTTGGTCAAAATTATTAATACTATCATTAAATAATTGCATTTTCTTAAATATTTGTACTGCTGCAGGGACGTCACAACCACGAGAGGTCTAGGGAACCTGATATAAGGGGACCTACTTTTGCAAAAAACTACATAGATGCATTTTAACTTAATATGTGTTTAGGATGAATCAATGTATTGAATGCATAATTTTTATCCGACCTCTTTTTTGTAGATTTGTAAATTCCACTAGTTAAGAATGTAAACTCACATCTATATATATGTATATTTCTAATATAAGTCTTTAATTGTGGAACCGTAATATTGTACATTTATGCGAATTTTATTTCTTTGTTGGTTGAGGATCAAACAATTAAAGCTCATACAATACAAGAAAAAAAACTCAAATCATAGTTATAAAATACTTATTGTGAATATATTAAGTTTTGGATTGAACAATTATCAAATTCTTCAATAAGGTGGTTAAGTGTACCGATAAGGATAATGTGATTTTATATTTGTAATTCTATAATCTATAATTAATTTACAACTATAGCATGTTACTAAAAAAAACTCCATACAAATCAGTCTAAAATAACAACAAAAAGACCAAATCAACTAATATTTAAACAAGAGAATAACAATAAAAAAGAAAAATCTGAGCAAAATATATCCAAATAAGTGGAAAGTCAATAGCTAATATATATATATTCTCACCAACATTGCAACAACTCTCCGAATATTGAGGGGAGAGCTCCAAAGTAGATGGTTTGCAATTAATGCATAATGCTGACTTATTTTTTATTTTGTCATTAGCAATTCTAAATTAAAAAATCAACTTTCTTTCTTCTATTTTTGGGTTTCGCCCCTTCATTTTCCCTTTGGTTTATATTTTTTTTCAATAATAAATATGTGATATTATGTTTATCCAATTCATCTACTATCATCTTTTTGTATTTATGGAAGCAATATTTACTACATAATTTATGAATAATCTTAATTCTTAAGGTTGTAATCTAAATATTGTTATCTAGATTAAAGTTTCAGAACTATTATGGATTACAGATAAAAATATGGTTTATCCAGCATCCTTATATTTGAAACTCTAAAATTTTTGGCTATTTTATAAAATTTTATTATGTTTTTGTAAGTTTGTTTAAAGTGATATATAAACTTGTTTTAAATTATGAGTTTTTAAAGGATAAAAGATTTGATTATATTCTCTTCATAATTTTAGTTTAGTTAACTGTTTGTCTCACGCAAAGCCACGTATATGCCCCTTCAAGGTTCATGCAGAGCTAAAAATGAAAAAAAAAAAAAAAAACTTAAACTGCCAAGATACTCACAGACCCATCACCTTGATCACATCGTCCATAGCAAAACTTTAGCAAGTGAAAACAAAACCCATAATCAAAGATACTCGACGAGCCGCACTAGTATTCACTGGGTCAAATATACCACCGTCGAGCTGTAGGACAAGTATCGTTACAGTTTTTTAATTTTTTTTAATATTTAGAAATATTTTTTTATTTTATATACTTATTTATAATATTAAATATAAAAATATTTAAAAACACTAAAACACTTTAATTTTAAATAAAAACGCTTTACAGCTACTCCGTTTTCTCGTAAGTCGCCACGTTGGCACATACCGTCCCTTCCCCCCCATGATATGTGTGCACTGACGGACCTAACCTTGGCAGCCACGGACTTTGTGGTGGATATTGAACGAGGAGGGAGTGCAAAAACGGGGGGAAAGTGCAGGGCGTGTGCTATAAACTAATCAGCCACCAAATAATTGCCACATGGCATCATATCTCTCATCTCTCCCTCATAGGTGTGCAACCATCTTCAAATAGCAGCCTCAAACAATAATAAAATAATTCCACAAAAATATAGTGGCTGAGATTGTTCCTTGGTGTAGTTTCTGGAGTCTTAGGTCTCCCCGAAAATTGGCCTTCACTTCTCTCTGCCGCTTCTCCTCCTCATCAGTTCTCTCAGGACATAGTTTTTGTTTCTTTTTCTCTCTTCTAATTTCCGATCCACCATTGCCGGAAACAGTGAGTTTTCATGTGAGTTCCCGGTGAGCTCGTGCGCGCATGATCGTTAACTCTATTCGTACTTGTACAGCTTTATTTATTTCACCATTACTTTCTCGCAAGGTTATTTCTCTTATTCCTAGGTATTGTTTCTTTTCATTTCCCTTTGGTTGCCGTTAAAACCGACCACTTCTTTTCCTCAGAATTCAATCAATTTATTGGCCTCATTAAATCAGTGAAAATATTTTGTTTGAATTCTTCTCTGCAACAATTATATTTTACTTTTAGAAATTATTGGAAGCTGTTGTTAATCACTGACTCGGTTTTCACTTCTTTGTTTGTTTTTTTGAAGGAACTGGAGTCTATGCGATCGTTTTGGTGAGGATTCTGAATAAAGGAACTTACTTTTAAGTTGTAACGGAGAAGCGTCTCTCTGTTCTGGTGGATTCTTTTATGTTCTTGAATGATTTATTATACTCTACGTCTATACCTCTATACTGGAAGTGGTTCTTTATAGTTTATCTATACGTATACGTTTAACTATGCTGTTGTGATACATACATACATACATACATACATACATACATACATACATACATACATACATACATACATACATACATACATACATACATACCGATTACAGAGAGACGGACCTCTATCGATTGTTGGTATCTTGTTTCGGTGTTTGCAGTTGCAGCGGATTTTCTGATTCCGTGGAGTTCAAACAAAACGACGGCTTTATTGGTAGTATTGAGTGGTGCAAGAAATGAAGGGAGGCTTCTGCTATATCGTTGCTCGTTAGCGAGGATTTGAACCAGCGTTAGCTGCATAAGGTCCGGTAATGGACACATACTCCTCTGGAGAAGACTTGGTTATTAAGGTAATAAATAAATAAGTATTAGGAAACTTTTATTATTATATTTTATTGATCTTTAAATTATTTCTTTCAAATGAAGTATTAGTTTTAAATGTTTATATTTAATCTAATCTGAATTATTAAGTTTTATATAGACGAGGAAACCATATACTATTACCAAACAAAGAGAAAGATGGACAGAGGAGGAGCATACCAGATTCCTAGAGGCCTTGAAACTCTATGGACGAGCGTGGCAGCGAATCGAAGGTCTAATTTTCATATATTCTTTAGTTTTATTTTTAAAGTTAATATTAAAGTGGGTTGATTTATTGTAAATTTATTAAGTGTTTTTAAAATCAAAGTGGGTGGATGCTACGAAATTATGAATATTCCTTATAGGGATGCACGAGAAACATTTTATTCTCTATTTTACTCTTAATTGGAGATCGGACACTTCTTACTCTCTTTTTTCATCTTGGTTTTATGCAGAACATATTGGTACAAAGACTGCCGTGCAAATCAGAAGTCATGCACAGAAGTTCTTTTCGAAGGTCTGTATCTATTTGCCTGCCTCCATATCAATTGCATATTTTTCTGCTTCTACATTTCTTGATTTGGTGCATCATTGTTGATTCTTAAGTTGTGTGCCATTTAACTTATACGTCTCAAGATTATTTTGTCATCATATATGTTATTTGAATTACTGTTGTCTTTTAGAAGCAAACTGTTTCTGGTGCTTGGAATCAACTAGAGTGTATATGTTGTTCTTACACATGCTTGTTGCACAATACCCACACAACGTATCAAAGTTTTTGAGAGATTGACAATGTTAGGCTATTTGCTGGGACTTTTTTGAACTTATAATTGACAAGATCCATGCATAAGAGTTGAGTATATTTAACATGACTTTCTGAGGAAGAACAGAGATGCAGATGAGGTTTGTTTGTTGCCCCCACCTTACATCCTTCATCATGAAGAACACCCTCCCATAAGATATTTAGTCTCTAAAGATGCTTGGTCCTTAAGTAGTCAGGGAAAGTTAGAGAGAAGAACAGGGTGTTTGAAATATATTTGTCTATGCTCAAATAGTACTAGTTCTTGCGTACTGTCTTTAGACTCGTGGAAGGAAAATAGCCACATTAGGTTATCAAGCAGCGTACATGCCATTAGTCAATATCCTTGATTATTTATTTGTTAGCAAGGTAACTTTAAGGGAAAATTTTTATTTTGTATAAATTGTGCCCATTTATAGTCTCTGTAGGTGGCACCTTTGGCTGTTACAATGTGCAAACTCCATATTGATCTCTTTAGGCAAGCTTAGATCTGGGAAATTAAAAATGACATGTGGCATGGAGACTTTAGGCTAATGCAAGCCAACATTTTCTACTATTGACAAATTCAGAACTATTTAGAATTTCAACTTATGGTTGTATAATTGCCCTAGACTAGAGTATCTGAAATTTCTGACAACGTATTTCAAAGACCTTCCACTTGCGAATGTCATCGAGATCATCATATGAACTTGTCAATATATGTACTTGGATTTGTTTGCCAATTAGTGTAGCAGGCCTAGGTTATTTTTGGGTCGTTAACATGGAGATTTAGTCCTAGAACTACAATGAATGCTGTATAGGTGCATGGACAATGTCATCTCATAAATTCTCATCTCATCCAGCAACATTTTAGCCGATGGGTTATGGGATAACGTGGCACAATTGCATTATCGAGCTTCATGCTGACACTTAATGCCTCTGATCTGACTTATTTTGGCAATATATAACTGCATTCCCCCCCCATGTTTCATACTAAAACGTTTTAGATATATTACTATTTGGCTTGAGGCCTGTTCTTTGCCAGCCAAATAACACGCTCTTTATGAGTTCATAGAATAAAGTTGCATGTCATTTATGAGAATATTTAGAAATATTATTGTTCAATAAAAGAATATTTTCCTGTCGAGGTCATGCATTCTATTATGCACTATTTCCATGTTGTGGAGTGGATCTTTTTTTCTTGTAATTTATTCTTAATTGAGGATGTTAACTAATATTTCACTAGCAGTTGGAGAAGGAGGCTATTGCTAAAGGCGTTCCAATAGGACAAGCACTTGAAATAAACATTCCACCACCACGTCCTAAAAAGAAACCAGGCAATCCTTATCCTCGAAAGAAAGGTGTGGGTCCTCCTGCATCAGAGGTTGGAGCAAAGGATGGAAAGCTTTTAAGCTCAACTTCTTTTCCAAATTGTAGGAATGTGTTAGAATTGGTGAAAGAACCACGTCCTGAGGTAACTATCATTTTCTTTTTCCTTTCTCACTCACTCAGTTGCTCCTTTCATTACACCATTTTCTTATTCTACATTCTACAGAAACGTGATGGAGATGAGAGACCAACCAATGCTAAGGAGAATCAGAATGACAATTGCTCAGAAGTTACCCTCCTCCAAGAAGCTCATTGTTCCTCTGTAGCTTCAAGTAACAAGAATTCTGTATCAACACTAGAGGTTCTAAAAAAGACTAGCTCTTTCAGGGAGTTTGTGCCTTCATCGAAGAAAGGAAATCATGATGCACAAAATGAATCCTTTATCACTATCGAGCATGAAGCAAATCAAAAGTTGGACAGCTCTGACGCCAAACAGACAGCTTGGGATAATGGCATTGTTAAAGCTTCAAAATCAGAAAACTCTTGCTCTTTGCATGAGAAAGTTTTTCAGCAAAAGAAATCAAATGATTTTATTGGATCATTGCCAACAGATGAGATGCAAGCCATGCAGAACTATCCAAGGCATGTCCCTGTACAAGTTCTAGATGGGAGTCTGGGAACATGTATGGAAACTCCTCCCTCAGATTTGTCATTTAAGGATTCTATGTTTCATCCAATAGGAAATATTCCAGCATGTCCCATTTTATACTCACATCCTGCTAGATCCACTACCACTGATCATTTGAATAATTCGCCAAGATCCTCTATGCATCAGTCATTTCAAATTTTTCCTCCTCCCATTACCCCAACTCATCATAACCAAGATGACTGCATATCATTTCTCCATTTATCCTCTACATTTTTGAGTCTCGTCATCTCTACTTTGCTACAAAACCCAGCAGCCTACGCTGCTGCAAGCTTTGCTGCTACCTTTTGGCCTTATGGAAATGTGGAGAGTTCTGCAGATTCTCCAGCATGTGTCCAAAAAGGTTTTCAATCGCGGCATATAAACTCTGCTCCCAGTATGGAAGCTATTGGTGCTGCTACAGTGGCAGCAGCAACTGCATGGTGGGTAGCACATGGACTTCTTCCTACATGTGCTCCTCTTCAAACTGCCTTTGCCTGCCCTCCTGCTTCTGCAACTGCAATTCAGTCTGCAGATGCAGATGCTGATCAAGTTCCTCCAACCAAGCCAAAAGGGAAGGAAACAACTCCTGAAAATCCTCCTTTGAAAGGTCAAATACAGGACCTGGAACACTCTGAAGTTGTGCAAGCTCAAAACTATACATTAAAACCTCTAACATTGTCATCAACAGATTCTAAAGAGAGTGGAGGTACAAATCTAAACACTGGACCAAAAGTTATCGAACACGAGTTAACTACAAAAGCTCTTGAGGTTCAGGATTCAAGCAAGACAAAGAGCAGAAAACAGGTTGATCGTTCTTCATGTGGTTCAAATACACCATATAGCAGTGAAATTGAGACAGATGCACTAGAGAAGACTGAGAAAGGAAAGGAAGAGCCACAAGAAGTTGATGCAGATCATCCAGCCTCTGAGTCAAACTGTCGCCGTAGCAGAAGTAGTAGCAGCAGCAGCATCGGTGATTCCTGGAAAGAGGTCTCCGAAGAGGTAGGTAAATAAATATACCTATTTGTTGATAATTATTTGATGGCATTCCTTTAAACTATAAGAGTAGAGATTATGATTGTATTTTGCATTTATCTCCACTCTACTTATGTTTACTACTTTATCAGGGGAGACTGGCATTTCAAGCACTATTCACTAGAGAGGTATTGCCTCAGAGCTTCTCACCTCCACATGATCTGAAGAGCACGATGCAACAGAAGGAAGATACTGAAGAAAAGAAAAATCCAGATGAGAAAAAAGATGTGTCACTGTTTGATCTCAATAGCAAAACATGGGGTTACTGCTCTCACTATCAAGAAGGGGAGAAAATTGCAATAGTGCCTCGATGTGTAAACGATGGGGAGGAAGGGCTGCTGACAATTCGACTTGGACATGGAAATCTTAAGGCTCATCAAACCGGATTTAAACCTTATAAAAGGTGCTCAATGGAGGCAAAAGAAAGCAGGATGGGGACTACTGGTGGCCAGGGCGAGGAGAAAGGAACCAAGAGGTTACGTTTGGAAAGGGAAGCTTCAGTTTGATACTTGATATTGCATGCTTAAATAAGGGAAAATTTTTGTTTTCGCATGTTATTTCTAAAATTCTCCTTTATCTAAAAATCTGTTCTTGTTTAAATAGAGTTAATGTGTATTATGCATCAGACATTGGCTTATTTATTTTCTTGGACCCATGACTGCAGTTAAGTATCCATTAAAATAGACTTAGGTAAGAGATTAAGAAGCATTAAGATTGAATTTGGCCTTGCATGGTCTTTTTTCTCAAAAGCTCACTATTCTTTCCTAACATCTAGGTTTTATTTATTGTCTCCGCGTGGTGACAAAGGGTTTGTGATCTACATAACAAGTCTCGAATTCGAGTCAGGATATTTATTATTTGTAAGAGTCTAACAGTTAGGATTTTACTTATTACTTTCCATTGGGGGTTTCCTTGTATTAAAAAAAAAATCTAGGTTTTATTGTTCACTTTCTTACTAATCACATTGTGGTTGTGACCAGAAGGAATCTCCTTGTTGGCCACTGATTTGTGATCGAAAACTTAACTTGTGTTGAGAGATCTTCTGTTACAAGGTTTATTATGATAAAGGATAACATTTTAGTCTCAACAATTTCATGAGGCTCATGCTTTTATGTCGACAGTCCATATCAAAGATTAGCACATAGGTAGGTTTGACAAGCTTCCACACAGGGAAGTTCTAGATCTGCGCGCAGGTTTTGCATCTAACAAGACCATGATGGTTGTTCAAGCAGAGGAATAACATATAGAATGGGTTCAAAATATTGCCTTCATAAACTAGTGTGTTCTATTTTTTTTTATCCTAGTTTTTACGTAGAGGAATAACATATAGAATGGGTTCAAAATATTGCCTTCATAAACTAGTGTGTTCTATTTTTTTTATCCTAGTTTTTACGAGTTAGAATCATACTATCACCTCATCATATTTGACTGTGGATGCAACTGACTTGCGGTAACAAAGTGAATTGTCGTGAAACCATCGACTTAGAACTCTTGCCAAGAAAGCTCTCATAATCAGTTAATGAATGGACATTCTTAATCACACAGATCCATTAATGAATCAGTAGTCTTATTTACACATTCCTCAAACATTGATCATCCTTCATTCACGATGATGTGTCTGTTGCATGTTATTTTGTACATCATTTATGCATCGAAGTTCTTCCTTGGTCATGTCAAGCTTATTTACTATGCATCCATTTCAAGAAACAAGCAGATTTAAAATTGCACGCTACGTCTGGCCTGAATTTTCAGGTCATACGTTGGCATTTACAACACAATGATACAAAGCCATACCATCCATGTCTCGGAAATTATGTGATAACTTCTCTTTACGATCAAACACAATAATTAAACCTTTTTCTGCCCACTTGCACGCAGATGAAGGATCGATAAAACCCATTTTATAAATTGCAGGTGGGATCAAATATATGCCTTCATGAACAAGTATAAATTCACTAGCTGAACTGCTTTCATGTTATTCGTGTTGGAAAAGAATCAAAAATTCTGATGCACAAACAGTTACTGTTCAAATCAGTAACTGGAAACAATGTAATTTCCAGAAAAACGAGTACTGTAGAGATCAAAGATTTTGTACTCTATTTTCCTGTAACTTGAGGCTCACGGTAAACAATAAAATTACAATGTTTCAATACAAATGTCACGGGCAGAATCTCTTGAGGTTACTGCCATCCCTTGGATTTTATTTATTAAAGAAAATTGAATACAAAGATGGTAATTCTGAATTATTACATCTTCATCAAAACTGGAAAAAATAAGAACTTAAACAGGAAAGTTAAAATTGCAATGATCACTACAATGTGATCTTTATTGAAACATAAATATAGAAACACACATATTCTTCATGATCTTCAAAATCTTCAATAGCAGGCTTGGAAACAAATCTTCATCAATCTTTAACAGAATCAAATCTTCCTTCAATCTTCAACAGAATCTTCAACAATTCGCTCCCTTCAGTCGAGGCTACCCAGTGGTTGCAAATTTCAAGAACTTTCTTCCATATTAGCCTAAACAACAAGCTCAACTGATAATGATTCCAAAAACATTCCAGCTTCGATATGCCTAATTGCTAGTGTGAAAGCAGAGAGTTGCAACAGACATTAATTGTGCCCATATGAAAGCATAAAAATAATGAAGCTCCTGACTTCAGAACATTCATTACCTTGGCTCCCCAAGGAACTTGTGATTGAAGAGCTCATTGAATGTCAATCACTCATCTGTAAATTGAAGTCATAACATCTACATGAAAATTTTGTAAGTTACAACCCCAAGTGACTCAGTAATGACCCTTGTACTTTCTAGATTGACTTATATACCATCACAAATATCAATTTTATTATGTATTTTCATTGATGTTCCAAGGAGGAATTCAATCCTCTAAATACATGTAATAATTCCTAATTTACAGTCTATGATCCCTGATTTGTAGTCTATAATAAATACAAGATTTGTTGTTACAATTGAGTTTCCATATACATTGAACCCCCCATGTCGAGGCCGAGACAAAGCCTTCGTAAAGACATCAGCCGTTTGATGTTCGGTGGAAATATGAAGGAGTGTAAGAATATTATTATCAAAAGTTTCACGAATATAGTGACAATCAATTTCAATATGTTTGGTGCATTCAAGAAACATGGGATTAGTAGCAATCTGAATAGTAGTCGTGTTATCAGTATGAAGCAATGTAGGATGGCGCTGAGGAAAACCAAGTTCTTATAACAAACCATGTAGCCACATAATATCAGAAATGCGGCAGACATAGCTCGATACTCAAATTCCGTGGAAGATTTTGAAGTACGATCTTGCTTTTTGCTTTTCCATGAAATTAAAGCATTTCCAAGAAACATACACCATCCCGTAATAGACCAACGTGTATCCATACATCCCGCTCAATCTGCATCACTATAACCTATCAATTGTAATGAAGTGTCG
Source organism: Salix exigua (assembly GCA_032356905.1). NCBI lineage: Eukaryota > Viridiplantae > Streptophyta > Magnoliopsida > Malpighiales > Salicaceae > Salix > Salix exigua. The sequence goes on along the minus strand of CM063589.1, from coordinate 13,339,083 downwards.
GTAGGAAAAAATATCCTTCTCCCAGATGTGCCCTTACGTTAACGAATAATTCTCTTGACAGCAGCAAGATGAGTTTGACAAGGAGTTTGTAAAAACTAACTAACTAGTTGTAATGCAAAAGAAATGTTTGGTCAAGTAATAGTTAAATAATTCAAACTACCTACCAATTGCCTGTATATGGAATGATGAGACAATATGTCATCATCATTATGACAAAGTTTTAAATTAATATCAAGAGGTGTAAGAACACTGTTTCTTGATTCAAGACCGACCAAAAGAAGTATCTCTTGGGTATATTTGTGTTGATATAAAAATATCTCGTTAGTCATAAAGTGCACCTATTGGCCAAGAAAATAATGAAGTTTTCCTAGATCCTTCATATGGAATGCAGTGTTAAAAGAGCACTGCAAATTCTCAATAAGTTGAAATAAGATCCTGTAATAATAATATCATCCACATATACCAGAAGAGCAACAATACCAGTCGCAGTATGCTAAAGAAAGAGAGAGGAATCATATTGACTCTGAATAAATTAAAGATCCAACAGTGTAGTGTGAAACTTTTTCTAACCATGCTCAGCGAGCATGTTTTAGACCATACAAAGAACGTTTCAACCAACAAACTTTATTGGATGGGTGAGTAAACATACCATAAGGAGTTATATAGATCTCTTCTTTCAAATCGCTATATAAAAATGCATTTTTTACATCCATTTGATGAAGTGATCATCTCTTGGAAGTAGTAATTGCCAAAATAGTTTGGATGGTCGTCATTTTAGTGACAGGTTCAAATGTCTCCTCATAATTAATACCATATTCTTAACAATTTCCAAGAGGAACTAACCATGCTTTATATCGTTCCATAGACCCATCAGTTTTTAATTTGATAGTGTATACCCATTTGGAGCCAATAGGTTTGGTTCCATGAGGACAAAAGACAATATCCGATGCATGATTATCCTGAAGAGCTTGAAGTTCCTCTTTCATGGCTTGTGCCCAACAGTCCTGGGTAGAAGCTTGAGCAAAAGTCTTAAGCACAAAAGTACTACCAATAGTAGTTATTGAATATCCATACTTGTTTGGGGCACGAGAAACTTGAGTTAATCGTCTTAGTTGAGGGGCATGATCAGATATCGGTTCTGTGGTTGGAAGTGGTAAAGTGGATGGTGGATGACGTCTTTGATATACAATTCCTGGCTTAAAACATTCAAAACCATAAGATGGACTATCATCATCAAATGTAGGAAGCTGTATAGGAGTGGATTCTTTAGAAGGACAATAAGGGAAAAATGGAAATTTTCAAAAAAAATAACATGTTAAGAGATACGAATTTTATGAGTATTTGCGTCATAACACACAAAACCTTTATGAGAATTACAGTATCCTAAGAAAGCACAACGAATAGCTTGAACTGAAATTTTATTACATTCAGGATATGGTAAGTGAACAAAACAAACACACCTAAAAATGTGAAGAGAATCATACTCAAGAATAATACGAAATGAAATAGAGTATGAAGATGCAAATTTTAGAACATGGGAAGGCAAACAATTAAAGAGATGAACAATTGTTGACAGAGCTTCTACCTAAAAGCGAGTAGGTAATGAAGAATCAATAAATAAGGTACGAACAACATCTAAAAGATATTGATTCTTATGCTTAACAGTTCCATTTTGTTGAGTGTAAGTACAAGATTTTTGAAAGAGAATCCCTTTGTTATTGAGATATTCCTGAAATTCTTTGGACACATATTCCCCCTAGAGTCAGATCGTAGATTTTTAATATGATCAGAAAATTGATTTTCAACAACTGCAACGAAAGTCTGAAATGTGGAGAACACATTAGCCTTAGATCAGAGAAAATATATCCAAGATAAATGACTATATCATCAATAAATATGACAAAATATTTATATTGAGCATAAGAGAGAACAAGACTCACGCCCCATACATCAGTATGAATAATGTCAAAACATTTTGAAGCACAACTACCATGTGAAGAAAAAGATAATGATCAAATTGAATTTTACAGTTATTTTCTACCATTTGCCCAACAAAGATTAAGCTTTTGGATAATTTCGGTGACACAAAAATATTTTCAAAATGAGAACCCAAATTACCAATTGATGAAATCAGAAGATTATCACCATTTGCTACCTGTATATGCTGATTTCCCATATATTTTTGCACATTATGCAACCTATTTTCACTATTGGTCATATGATTTGATGTTGTCGAATCCATTACCCGATTTTTATCATTTGCCGGAACCACATCTGAATTAAATTCAGATTTCTTTACTTGAAATCCAACTGCCAAATCCCGATTTCTATTGGTCATATGATTTGATGTTGTCGAATCCATTACCCGATTTTTATCATTTGTAAACCATCGAATTAAATCGATTTCTTTATGAAACATGCCAAATCCCGATTTCTATTATTTGTCGAAATCACAAAGTTAAGTTTATCTTTCATACCTTGGAACCCAAATGCCGAAAGAGTAGAGACGATCATCTGCTTCACCATCTCTGACATAAAGGTTGTAGATGAAAAGCTCAACGTCGATGAAGGTTCTGGTGTCGACGATGAGACAGTTGCGGTAGCCATGAAATTAGTACCCAAATTCATTTGACCAGAAAACCCTAGCCCTTGTCGATTTTGTGGTCATAGACGACATGTTTTTAATCACATGCCATTCTTACAATAATTGCAAAATTTCTTGCTGCAATTTTTGACAATGTGCCCTAATTCCTTGCAATTAAAACGTTGCACACCCACACTTCTCTATCATCTTGAGTCAACTCATCGTCCTCTTCCCTAAGCCATGTAAGCCACATTCATCTCGGTGACAGTGTCCTAAGTAAACTCGTGTTGAGTGGTGAGTCATTGTTCTTTCCGTAACAATTCCCCCAAACATTCATACAATGTGGGCACTGGACTCCGGTTGATCAAGCTAGCTCTTACGGCCTCAAATTCTAGTCGGCATGAACAAGGTAAAGTGCCATTAAACTCTCCTTTTTATACTTTAGAGTAAATTGTTCCAGTATATTCACTTAATAGATTTAGAAATCTAGCGTAGAATTGTTCAATTAAGAGATTACCTTGTTTGTAATTACCAATACCCATTTCAACTTGAATTTTTTGCGCTGAATTGTTCTAGGAATAGATGCGTCGGAAGTAGTCCCAAATCTCCTTCCCTGTGCCGAACGATCAAAGATTGTTGATCATATGGGGTTCAACAGACCCCAGTATCCAAGAGACAATTTCCGTATCCTTGGTAGTCCATTCACCTAGCTCCTCTTGATCAATTGGTGCTGGTGAAGATCCATCAAGGTACCCCCATAATTTTTTCCCTTTAACAAACATACGAAATTGAAATTCCCAATTGGCATAGTTTTTGTCGTTGAATCGAGTAAGAAAAGCCTCTCTAGACATCGTAGGATCGCTTAAGAAATATCACCAAAATACTAACAAAATTCAGTCTGTAAACTGAAGAAAAGTCAAAGGTTGAGGTCTGAATGATCAGCTCTGATACCATGTCACAAATATCGATTTTGTTATGTATTTTCATTGGTGTTCCACCAGTAGACCACCCTACCCATATGCAAAGACATATACTAAGCATTTGAAAAAATACAAGAGCAAAAATTTCAACATATTAATAAGTACCAGGATTTCGGCATAAAAGGCTTCTGCACAGATCCACACAATCTGGATGCAGCTCCTTCAACACACCTTCTGGAAACCTCGGCTTTGTAGATGTCATAATATTCTGGAAAAGCTGTTTTTAGCAATTAGCATTGAGAGTTAGCCTTGAGCTGCATAATGTATGGAAATTCTTTAGGTTTCTTATATGTTTAGTTTGAGTATAATTCTTTTTTAAGACTTGATATTAACTGTTGCCATCGAATGGAGGCTTCCCGGTTATCAGCTGGAACAAAACTGCCCCAACACTCCATAAGTCAGCCTGCATACATGATAATTATGTTAAAGATAATAATTCCATAAATTTAATTTTATTACTGTCAATTTCATGTAAATTCAATGTTACATCACCTTCGCATCATACTTTTATTCTGAATAATCTCTAGAGCCATGTACAATGGTGAGCCGCATAATGTATCAGCCAAGCCTGATGATGTCAAAGACTTGGCATATTGTAGAAACTCAGGGAGATGGCCGAGTGTAAGAGAGAATCTCATGAACATTACAAAGAAGCTTAACATTTCAGGTTTTTGGCATTTAGTATCATAAATATGATTGTTCAATAGTATCTGGTTTTTGCTATGATTTAAGAAGTTTCATACAGAATCAGATCACATTATTCAAAAGCATATGAAGGCGAGCTCTTTTTATCAAATTGTCTTTTCGAAGGATGACTGAAATTGGGATGTCACTTTATGAAATATATGGGCCTAGAGAAACTTTGTAAGCAAGCCAAACATTTTCAAATTGGTGGAGCATGCTAAGACATTAGACATTTCCATTCCTGGAAAAATTATCACTAACTTTTGGACTAAATCAATTTCTTTAATCACAACTTCTAAACCCGAAGATTGGTGTTTAGCCCTCCTCACAATTTCTTTAAAGATCCCTGCTCGATTCTCGGACCAAGAATATAATCACCAATCAAACGGGGCAGGTTAAAATTGTTGACATATAATGTCATATTTTGTATGCTTTATATATTTTGATGATAACAATAAAAAGAAAATTGACTAATAATATGCTTGGATGAGATTAAGTTATAAACAGGTATTATACAAAGAATATATCAACAAGCATAATGGAGTACACGAAGAAATCACTCCAGGAAGTCCAAGATGCAAGCAAGTGAAGACTTAGAATAAGTGTTCATTTTAGTGCTTTATGTAAATCTCAATTTCTAACTTGATAGCAGAAATTAAAATGAACTCACACACTTCACATTACATGCATTAAAAGGGTTTGATGATTATAGGTTTAAGTCATAATCAATTGGTTCAAGAAATTTAGAAAAGATAATTTGTCAAGATAGAGTTTCTGCATGAACCAGTCGACCGCTTGGTTTACCAAGTGCACCGGTCGACCGCTTGAAGACAAATTGCCTTTCGAACAGAACCGGTCGACCGCTTGATTTATCCGTTGTGAACCGATCAACCGCTTGATATGACAGTTGCACTAAAACGGCTAGAAACGGCTAGTTTCTTTTTGAAACTTATAAATAGGCCTCTTAATTACAAAATTAAGAACACACATTGTATATATCTGATATTGAGGTAATTAGTAGTGCATAAACACCTTCATATCATCAATCCTCATTAATACTCATATTTGTGTTTAAATCTTCATATCCTAACACAAAGAGTATTTCTCATTCTCACTACACTTAAACACCTTCAAATATTCTAAGTGCTATTAAGTGGGATAAAGAGATCATAGATCTTGATTTGTAATATCCACACTATTGAGAGTGTATTGTTGTTTTACAAAAACAATCCTTGTAAAACTCTTGAGAGTTGAGTATAAAACTCTTGATATTGGTGAGGGAACATCACCAAGGAAAAATCTTGAAGAGGGCATATCTTCAAGTGGTGTAAAAGTCTTGATGTGGATTCATCAAGCGGGAATTGTAATCTTGTTACTTGGACTAGTAAGAGAGTACAATACTCAAGTACGGGTTGGTACTTGAGTCGTGGATATAGGCTTGTCGAACCACGTTAAAAATCGAGTTAGCAATCTTTCTCTCTTATCTCATTACTTTAAAGTAATTAATTTTAAAATTACATTATTTATTGTATTTACACCTAATTTCCCCCTTAGGTGCATAGTTGCCTTAATGCTTGAATAACAAAAATCCATTGAAGGAAGAAGAAATATGGAACACTAAAAAATGGGGTCTCTGTCTAGGTGGGTTGCAATTCGTCTGATTAAAGAGTGGCAAGAAATTGATCATGCTCTGGCTTTTTCAGTTGCTGTTGCAGCAGAGTCGTGTTGGTGGTCTTATAGATAAGAAAAACATGTTATATATAAAAAGGACAGAACATGCGATGTAAATTATTTTTAGTTATTTTTATTTTTAATATTTTTTTAAATTTTAATATTTTTAATATTGGTTCATCAAAATAATTTAAAAATAGTTGTTAACAAATAAAATTAAAAATATCTTCAATTTTTTAAAAATAACTTTTTCAAGAATTTGTTTAGCCATTTTCAACTATTTTTGCTTTTTTTTGGTTATATTCTCATATTTTGGTTGTATTTGTTTGCTCTATGTATTATTTTTCTTCTTTTCTTTGTTAATTTTTCTCTATAATTTTATGGATTTTTGGTATTTAAAGAATATTCAGTCATATTTCACTAATTATTTTTTTATTTTTGCTTTAAATAAAAAAAATCACAATTAGAGAAGTAAAATTCTAGATATAAATATTATCATTATTTTTAATGAGTCATGGGTTTTATTTTATCTATTTTATGTATATCTCTCTTGAAAATGACCATAAAGGGTACTACAAAACCAACAATTATTACTTTAAGAGCACCATAATTTTTTTTATATATACTTACATGGATTTATTATATTATAATTGACCTAACTCATACTAGTTTATTGGTAGACATTGTGCTATGGATCAAATTAAAATTATTTTGAATATAAAAAAAAGGTTTTGACAAAAGAAAGTATTTGATATTGTTATTGAACTCAACTTAGCGCTTAGTCCTATTTCTTTACTTGACCTGTGTTTTGTAATTAATTCATGTGAAAGTTGACTTGACATGATATCATCAACTTTATAAACCAAAAGGCAATAAGGACGATCAAGGTTGACAAGATTATGAGTTGACTCTTAAGATCCTACAATTTTACTAGTCAACATGTATTTACGTGTTAAATCCGACTAAACTCAAAAACTAGCAAAATCGAAATTGACTAATGCAAAATCGATAAAATTAGTAAAATCTGGCCAATTTTGCAAGCTTACTAAATTTGTGATTTGATACCCAAGCTAGTTTGGAATTTAGCCTTATAATATTTGTTGACAATTTGTGAGATCAAACATATCTTTTAAACTATATATTGGATGTAGTTGAAATTTATAGGGAAATATTATATACATGAAAATATAATTTGTTAAATTATTAGATTAAACACATTATCTTAAAAAATTATTTCTAATTTAATTTTTTTGGCCCATTAAATATTGTTTAATATTTTATTTTAATTATTAGACTTATTCTAGTTAATTACTTTTTTGACTCATTAACTTACAACTTATAAGAAGTTCATTATGACTTGTTATGATGAGAACAACCAAGTTGTCATGGGCTCTTGTGTACTTAATATCATTTAGTAATTTGCTAGTAGTGAAAATTTTTATTTTTATTCTTTTTGTCATTGATTTCTTGATTTATACTATTTATGTTTTTTTTTCTTATTTAGATCACTAATTGATTATAATATTATTGACTCTCATTCTCAGATTTTAATTTAATTTAATTTATTGGCTGAAATTGTCAATATATAGTCAAAACATATATTTGTGATTTTATGATCTAATTTTACATTATATTTTTTATGTCATGTCAAAAAAAAGTAATTTTAACAACCTTGAGGATGATCCATAAAAAGTTTGGTTTGACTTAAAAAAAATAATGAAGATGATTTTTTTTTAAATTATGATGGTAAAATATTGGATTGATCCACGAATTAGATTAAATACCAAAATATTTGTTTGATAATCCAAATCATATTTCTAAATATTAATAATATGTAGAATTAAGTTTCGTTTTTCCAAGCCATAGCAACTAAACATATAGCTTAAGAAGATTATCAATCATACTTCGTAATGCTACCATGAACACTATGTCATGACCCAATTTTTGGGTTATTCCCTAAAAATAACAAAAATAATATAAAAAAGATTGGTGTTGGTAGAAAAATTTAGATGCTTTCAAAAGTCCGATTGTATCTCTTTTATCCCTAAAAATAGGAAAATACAGATTTAAAGCTAAAATAATATATTATTAAATAAATCTATGTAAAAATTAAGTTGAAAACCATAATCATATTTTTATGGGTCGATTGACGAGGAAGATAAGGATGAAAAACACATTATCTTGATTGATGGTTGAAAAATGCACTCAAAGACAAGGAGAATAGGGCTAGATAACACACTATTTTAGTTGATGGTCGAGGGTTGGAAAATGTGATTAAATAAGAAAAGAAAATAGGCTAAAAATGTATTATCCTAATTGGTGGTTAGAATTGAAAAACCACATTCAAAAGAGAAAGAAAAATAGGGTTAGAAAAAACATTATTTTAGTTCATGGTTAAGGGTTGTAAAACACACTAAAATAAATGGAATCAAACTTTGAAAAACCACATTCAAAAGAGAAAGAAAAATAGGGTTAGAAAAAACACTATTTTAGTTCATGGTTAAGGGTTGGAAAACACACTAAAATAAAGGGAATCAAACTTTGAAAAACAATGAAAACAACAATAAGGCATACATACGTTAGGTAGGGTGCACTAGGGGTGATGCGTCTTCTCCTTGCACAACAAGTCCCTTTACCCAGACTCTTGCAAACTAATAAATTTTCTTGAAACCTTAATACTAGGTGATGACTCATAAAATTTATAATCATAATTTTACAGCTATAAAACTCACTCTCCTTTCACCGCGCATCATCTCCCCTCCAAGGATGGTGGGTTGAGAAGCGGAAAAAAAAAATCTTCGTGATACATTATTTGGAACTAAAATCATTTCATTTTTTGATTCAGCTCCATCTTCATTAGAAATCTAACTCTAGATTTTAAAATTATCCCATCAGATATTCCTGGTAAAAAAATTAATGAAAATTTAATTCTTGTTTTAGATTGTAGCAAAAAAATATCACTTATACTTGTGGATACCAAGATTAACCTTATTAATGGTTGAAATTGGTTCTAACAAGAGTTTTCCTTTTCTATTGTCAAAATTTGGTCAACCTTTATCTTTCATCTATCTAATCAAAAACTAAAAAGTAAAGTAAATAAAGTTGTGTACCAAAATTAAATTTCAAAAATATTTAGGAATTGAAGAGGTATCATTGCAAAAGTATAAAAACAAAGGCAAACCTTAAAATTACCACCTATTTCACCCATTGTTTTTTTTTGCTTTAGTACTTTGTCTTTAATCTTGTTCTTAACATTTTAACTTAAACTAATATTAAATTTTATCTTGAAATGATAAAATTCAAAAACAAATAAAAAAAACACGTGATGAGAATGTGAGTCTACAATGAAAGTGCTACAAGGAAAACATCACATGACTTAATGTTTACTATAAGTAGGTTACTAGATATGTTATGTTGTGGGTTGTACCAAAAAAAATAAACATAAAGAACACTATCAAATTAATGAGGAGATCTTTAGTATTTGCTTGACCGCTATTTATGATTGGCTTGTTTTAACTCACAAGTGCATGAGTGTGCGATGTAGCAATTAACTCGGTAAGATCGAGGTCATATCCACAGAGAGCTAGATTTATAAATTAAGCTAGGTAACAACAAAAATATTTTAGGAGAATAATGAATTGATTTGTTTTCTAAGATAAAAGAGAGTAATTAGATTTAAATGATAAGAAAAGGTAAGTCTTGGTTCCAAATCAATTTTGATGGTGATGTATTGGTGAATCCTTCAACATATATAAGATAACTCAACCTAATATCAACGATGGTGATATTAGATCGGAAGATATTACAATGAAGATCTAAAACATGAAGATGATTATTGCTTAAGAATAAACAAGTGTTTTCATATTAAGTAAGACATTGAATCAAGCAATCTCTATACCAAAACTAAGTTTTGTTCATAAAAATTCAAGATTATAACATTACTTAGATGATTTCTAAAATTTCTTTGCAATAACAAAACATTCATGAAGAAAAAGTGAAGATAGACATTAGGATTCATTCATATCTTAAAGAACTCACCTCAATCACCATCATCCTTGATTTGGATCCAAGAAAGAGATTAGCCAACCATAATTATATATAATAACACTATAATAAACATGAAATAACTTGAATCAAATTGAAATAATAAGTTTTACAACTAAATAAAATTGAAATCTAAAACAAGAAGAACAAAACACAATCTCGGAAAATATTGCAAGACAGATCTGAAGCTAACTTGGACTGCAATTTAACCCTATTTCTGAGCGTTTTTTGGAGAAGGCTATTAGACACATATTTATAGCCCTTTCTGTTAGCTTTCCAGAACATTAACAACTATATAATTTGGATCTCTGAGTCAAAAGCTATGACCGACACGCCGAAAGGTGTTCTGGAAAACTCATTATGTTGGCAACTTGGAGCATATTCTTGTGCCTGATTTGATGCCAACTTTGTACTGCACTTTACCCCACTTTAGAAGCGTTTTCTGGAGACAGCTATTAGACACATAGTTGTAGGCCTTTCTGTTAGCTTTCCAGAACATCAACAACCATACAATTTGGATCTCGGAGTCAAAAGTTATGACTGAAACTCCGAAAGGTGTTCTGAAAAACTTATTATTTCGGCAACTTGTAGAAGATTTTTGTGTCCGATTTTCTTCCTCATTTTTAGCTGAATCTTTCTTCTTTTTGACCCAAGATAAAGTAACAATCTTTCCTCTAGCTTTCCATAGATTTCTCCTCCAATTCTTTCTTCCAAATTTCGACATTTAAATTTCCTGAAATAATTCATTTAAGCTCAAAAAAAACTTGTCGAAACATTAAGAGAAATTTACTAAAAAGCACATCAATTATTATAAAATCCCAAATAAAACTAATAAATACATATGTAAAATAAGAGATTTAACAATACTTTTGATGCACAATCACACCCCCCAACTTAGATTTTGCTAGTCCTCAAGCAAAACAAAACATAAAACCGTTGAAATAAAAATAATAATAACCATAATTAGATTCGACTCATTACACTTAAAGGACCTATCATGCAAACATTGGTATCTTCAACTTGGTGTGTACACAATAGTGAATAAAAAAATAAACATACTCACATTCTCTAAATCAAATATCCATACAAAATTCCAAATTCAATCGTATTTATCATGCAACCAACATAATTAATTCATGCGAAAACTCGACTTGTAATCTTCCCTTCTTTCCACTACAAACAAGGTAGCAAACTAGAGAAATAACTATCTATATATATATTTTCTTTTTTTTTCTTTTGTGTGAACTTTATTTGTTCTTTTTCTTTAAGTGGTCACTTCACTTTTGACGCGAATACAAACATTTGTGATGAATGCACCGGTTACTCACAAAGTCACACACTTAAAGTGCTTTGCATACTCATATTTCAAGTTGCTGCTTGACGTAAAGATAAACATTTATGATGAATACCCCTAGTTACTGAGCAACTCAAAACATTGGAGTAGGTTGAACTTTGCACACATCTATTTATTTAATTATTACTCTATTTACTTAAACCTTGTTTAGGACTAGATTAAAAGGGATGATCACAAGTAAAGCATCACACTCATCTTTTATGCATGATCACACAACTCGCACAATTTTTTAAGGAAAGATGTACTTCAATAATCTTAAAGAAAAACAAAATATGTTATATCTTGCTTTATAAGATATTATCTATCCCAAATTAAAGCATGCAATGTTCAACACAATAATGAATCCAAAAATGTAATGCTGATCCTAATTAAGTCTCACTCACATACAAATGCATTTTTTTTCTTTCAAACAAGCATGGCCATCTCAAACATTCAACACAATCAAATATCCAAAATTAAGTTTTAAATTATCCTTAATTAAAAAAATAAGAATAAAGATTAGAAAACTATTACTCCCTTTTTTTTTTCAAGGATGAATGTCTGATTGAATTGGACATTAGATGAATTCTTGCTTGATCTTTTTTTCTTCTTATTTTTTTTTACCTTCATATAAAAAATAAAATAAAATATAAAACAAATTTTTTTTTTTTTTTTTTTTGAAAATAAAACAAAACCTCATACCCCCCAACTTAAAATAATGCATTGTCCCTAATGCATGAACAAGTAAACAAGAGTTGGAAGAATAAGAGAGAGAGAAAAAAAAACAAAAAAAATAAAATAAATAAAAACACATTAATTCTGATACTGCAATGGCATTGGATCATCAAGATCCAATGTCTCAACTTCAACCACAAAGTTTTCAAGATAAGGTTTCAATCGATGACCATTTACTGTGAAAACATTTCCATTCTTATGATTTTCTACCTCAACAGCACCATGCTCAGAGATGGATTTAATCACAAATGGACCAATCCATTTTGTTCTCAACTTCCCAGGAAAAAGATGTAATCGTGAATTATACAAGAGAACCTTTTGACCAACATGAAAGGATTTTCTAAGAATATGTTTATCATGCAAAATTTTCATCTTATGTTTTGAAATTTTTGCATTTTCGAATGCATCATTTCTCAACTCCTCTAATTCATCCAATTGAAGTTTTCTATTTTTTCCAATCTCATTTTCATTGTCATTGAATTGCCGAATGACCCAATATGCATGGTGTTTAATCTCAATAGGGAAATGACAAGACTTTCCATAAACTAGCCTATAAGGAGACATTCCTAAAGAGGTCTTGTAAGCAGTGCGATATGCCCACAAAGCATCGACTAGTCGTAAGGACCAATCTTTACGGTTTGGGTTGACTGTTTTCTCTAAAATGTTCTTGATTTCCCTATTTGCCAACTCAGCTTGGCCATTAGTCTGTGGGTGATAAGGGGTACTGACCTTGTGAATCACACCATATTTTCTCATCAAAATCCCAACAGGCTTGCTACAAAAATGTTTTCCCCATCACTAATCATAGCCTGGGCATGCCAAAACGAGAGAAAATATATTCTTTCAAGAATTTGACCACAACTCGATGGTCATTGGTTCAAGATGCAATGGCCTCCACCCATTTAGACACATAATCAACAACGAACCAGGATGAATTGGTAACCAAATGAACTTGGAAAAGGTCCCATGAAATCAATCCCCAACAATCAAATATTTCCAAAACAAGAATGGGATTAAGGGCATCATGTTACGCCGAGTGAGATTACCTAGGCGTTGGCATCGATCACATGCAACACGTAACGCATGGACATCTTTAAACATGGTGGGCCAATAAAAACCACACCGCAAGATCTTGGCAAGTGGTTTTCTTGGAAGAGAAATGCCCACCACAGGCTAATGCATGACAAAAATTAATGACACTTGGAATTTCATGATCAGGGATGCACCGCCTAACAATTTGGTCAGGGCAATATTTAAATAGGTAGGGGTCATCCCAAAAAAAGGTACACACGTTGCGCAAGAATTTATGTTTGTCAAGTTTAGACCAATGAGAAGGAATCTGACTTGTGGCTAGGTAATTTGCTATGTCAGCATACCATGGAGAGCCAATGTTGGAGACATTACCTGCAAAAAATAAATTTTCATCAACAAAGAGTTCATTTATTGGAGATTCATCTACTATGTTCTCATAGCTTGAAAGACGGGATAAATGATCAGCCACTACATTCTCTACTCCCTTTTTATCTCGAATTTCAAGGTTAAACTCTTGGAGTAGGAGGATCCATCGCATCAAACGTGGCTTGGAATCTTGTTTTGTGAGCAAGTATTTCAATGCTGCATGATCAGTGAAAACAATAACAAGAGATCCAACCAAATAAGACCGAAACTTATCTAAAGCAAATACCACAGCTAAGAGTTCTTTTTCAGTTGTAGTGTAATTCAATTGAGCATCATTCAAAGTCTTGCTAGCATAATAAATTACATGAGGTTTCTTATCTTTTCTTTGCCCTAAAACAGCACCTATTGCAAAATCACTAGCATCACACATCAATTCAAATGGTAAAGACCAATCAGGAGCTTGCATGATTGGTGTAGTGGTCAACAACCCTTTAAGCTTTTCAAAAGCTTCTTGACATTTTGATGTCCAATCAAATTGGGCATCTTGTGACAACAAGTTACACAATGGTTTGGCAATGGTACTGAATGAATGAATGAATCTTCGGTAAAAACCAGCATGTCCTAAAAAGGATCTCACATCTTTCACGATCCTGGGGTAGGTAAGTTTTGAATGACTTCAACTTTTGACTTATCTACCTCTATCCCTTTTGAAGAGACAATGTGACCTAAGACAATGCCATGTGTCACCATAAAATGACATTTCTCCCAATTAAGTACAAGATTGCTCTCCTCACACCTTTCAAGAACTTTTTCCAAATGCATTAGACACAACTCATAAGAATCTCCATAAACTGAAAAATCATCCATGAAAACTTCCAAAAAATTTTCCACCATGTCACTAAAGATACTCATCATACACCTTTGAAAAGTGGCTGGTGCATTACACAAGCCAAAGGGCATTCTTCTAAAAGCATAGGTACCAAAAGGACAAGTGAACGTGGTTTTTTCTTGGTCTTCTAATGAAATCTCAATTTGGTTGTAACCTGAGTATCCATCAAGAAAACAATAGAAAGCTCTTCCTGCTACTCTTTCAAGCACTTGGTCTAAAAATAGAAGAGGAAAATGGTCCTTCCTAGTCACCATGTTCAACTTACGATAATCAATGCACATACGCCATCCAGTTTGGATTCTAGTTGGCACTAGCTCATTATTTGCATTCTTCACTACCGTGACTCCAGATTTCTTAGGGACAACTTGGGTTGGACTAACCCATTTTGAGTTTGCAATGGGATAAATGATACCTGCATCAAGTAACTTAAGAACTTCTCCTCTCACTACTTCCTTCATGGTTGGGTTCAATCGTCTTTGCATTTGCCTCATAGATTTAGCCTCTTTTTCAAGATAGATTCTATGTGTACATAAAAGAGGGCTAATTCCTTTCAAGTCAGTAATTGTCCACCCAATTGCTTTCTTGTGTTTTCTCACCACTTTCAAAAGCTTTTGTTCCTGCTCTATGCTAAGTTTTGATGAAATCACAATAGGATATGATTCATCTTCTCCTAGAAATGCATACTTAAGATCACTCGGTAAAGGCTTCCTTTCTGGCTTATAAGGTTGAACAAGAGATGTCTCAACTTTCACTTGGGCTGAAATCAAAGGCTCAAACAATGGAGTCCATTGACCTGTTGACATAATAGGCATTGGCTCTAGATATGTCTCGAGTTCTCTTACTTCCTCATCAACACATTCCAAATAACAAAATCTTTCATCATGAATTAAAGTTCTCTCTAATGGATCCTTTATCCCTTCTCTCTCAAAGTGTTCTTGACAAACAGTTTGAATCAAATCCACCTCTCTAATTCCTCATGTTCACCAATTTGTTTGGAAATATTGAAAATATTCATCTCCAATGTCATATTCCCAAAAGACAATTTCATCACCCCATTCCTACAGTTAATTAAAGCATTGGATGTAGCTAGGAAAGGTTTACCTAAGATGACTGGGATGGGAGCATTAGAACCTTGAACAGGTGAGGTGTCTAACACTACAAAATCAACAGGAAAGTAGAATTTATCTACTTGGATCAATACATCCTCAACAACACCCCTAGGAATCTTGATTGACCTATCAGCTAATTGAAGGGTGATTCGAGTAGGCTTGATTTCCCCTAGACCTAATTGTTTGTAAACAGTGTAGGGTATTAAATTCACACTTGCTCCTAAATCCAACAAAGCTTGGTCTATCTTATGACTTCCAATAATGCATGAAATGGTGGGACAACCAGGATCTTTGTATTTGGGAGGGGTCTTAAACTGGATGATGGCACTGGCATGTTCGGTTAGAAAGGCTTTTTCTTTCACATTCAATCTTCTTTTGACTGTGCATAAGTCCTAAGGAACTTTGCATAAGATGGGACTTGTTTAATTGCATCAAGGAGTGGAATGTTTACCTTTACTTGTTTGAACAATTCATAGATTTCCGAGTTCATAAGATCATGTTTAGATTTTCCTAACCTTTGTGGAAATGGTGGTCTAGGAACAAATTCTAAATCACTCACTTTGCCTCCATTTTTTGTTGAATCATCTCTTTTCTCACTCTTCTCTCTCTCATTTATCTCACCTTCTTTCTCACTCAAGCTTTCATTTGTCACTTGTGTTTTGATTCCTTCTTCACTTTCCCTAGATTTCTCCTCCACAATTCCTTTAGGAATCCCAAAACCTATAGCTTTGTCAATAATCTTTCCACTTCTGAGGGTGGTGATGGCTTGGATTTGTTCATGGTTTGAGGATTCACCGGGTGAGGATTCACTTATATGCATCTGACCTCTAGGATTTGGCATTGGTTGAGCTGGGATTTTTCCTTCTCTTGAATGCTTAGTGATTGAGTCAACTTGGTTAGTTGACTTGAATGTCATCTAAGGTCCTATTGGTCTGATCTTGAAATTTGTTAACTTGGTTGTTGATTCCTCCTTGTGTTTGCATGAACTGTTGAAGAGTATCCTCTAGGGATCTCTTATGAGGGGGTTGGTATGTGTTATGTGTGGGAGCATGAAATGGTTGGGGTGGAGGTTGAAATGTTTGAGGTACTGAAGAGCCCTCATTTCTCCATCCAAAATTTGGGTGATTCCTCCATTCAGGATTATAAGTATCAGAGTAGGGGTTGCCTACTTGGTTTGAAAATGGCTTTCTAACATTACTTGAATCAGAAGTTTGGCCATATAACACCTCCTTGAAAGCTGGAATAGTAGGGCACTCATTTGTCCTATGCTCTTTACCCTCACAAACAATACAACTTTCCTCTTGTTGTTCACTTATGACATGCATTTTTTTAATCTCAAGAGACTCTACTTTTCTAGCCAATGAGGCTAATCTAGCATTAAGGTCATCAGTCTCTTTCAATTGGAACCTCCCACTTGAATGAGAAACGGTGTTTCTAGATTCAACTTGAAGTGGGAGAGAAGTTTCCCATTGCTTTGTGTTTTCAGCCAATTGATCAAAAAAATCAAAGGCTTCACTTGGTTCTTTGTCATAAAACTCACCATTACACATGGTTGACACTAGCTTTTTAAAATCATGCAGTAAGAGAGTCATAGAAGAAACTCACTAACCTCCACATCTCAAAACCATGGTGGGGACAAGCATTCAACAAGTCTTTAAACTTTTCCCAAGCTTGGTGAAATGACTCATTTGGACTACAAGAAAAATTCATCATTTGACGTTGTAAGGTCATTGTCCTATGAGTGGGGAAGTATTTTTCAAAAATTCAGCTTGCATTTCTCTCCATGTACCTATAGACCTAGGACGCAGGAGTTTAGCCAAAGCTTGGCTTTATCCTTTAGAGAGAATGGGAACAATTTAAGTCGAATGGTTTCCTCCGTGCATGTTCTATCAATAAAGGTATTGCATACTTCTTCAAACTCCTTAATGTGTATGTATGGATTTTCAGAATCCATACCATGAAATGTGGGAAGAAGTTGAATCATGCCCGGTTTCAAATTGAAAGCTTGTTGGTTAAGAGGCAATATAATACACGAAGGTGTACTTTGTCTTGCCGGGTGAAGATACTCTCGAAGGGTTCGGAAATTAGGTTGATCATTGAATTGTGGAGGTCTATTACCTTGAACACTCCCTTCACCCTCTATATCTTCAACATTAGCCATGATGGAATATAATATAACAGTTATATGAATATGAAAGGAAAAGAGAAAGAAAAACAAGATTGCAAATAAAAGTAAATGAAACGTAAAAGATAAAGTAATAGCTGAAAAAAAATACAACAAATTAGGAAATACACACTCTAACTAATAAGCAATATTAACAACAATAAACATTAAAAGATAATAGTAACAAGCATGAATAAAAAGGCGGTAATACCGGCCAAGAACTTAAAACAATAAATATTAGATAAAAAAACAGAACAAAATAAAATAAAATAAACAAGAGGCGGTTGAACCAGCCATAATCCAACAATTAGTAGTCCAGTCCACAGTCCAATATCCAAAAAGCTGAGGTCAATTTTTTTTCTTTTTAATTTTTTTTTTAGGCGGTAAGACCAGCCATTTTGAGTTTTTTTTATTTTGTATATTTTTTTTCCAATAATCAAAACTAAATTTGTTACCTTTGCTTGCTAGCTCCCCGGCAACGGCGCCAAAATTGCTTGACCGCTATTTATGATCGGCTTGTTTTAACTCACAAGTGCATGAGTGTGCGATGTAGCAATTAACTCGGTAAGATCGAGGTCATATCCACAGAGAGCTAGATTTATAAATTAAGCTAGGTAACAACAAAAATATTTTAGGAGAATAATGAATTGATTTGTTTTCTAAGATAAAAGAGAGTAATTAGATTTAAATGATAAGAAAAGGTAAGTCTTGGTTCCAAATCAATTTTGATGGTGATGTATTGGTGAATCCTTCAACATATATAAGATAACTCAACCTAATATCAACGATGGTGATATTAGATCGGAAGATATTACAATGAAGATCTAAAACATGAAGATGATTATTGCTTAAGAATAAACAAGTGTTTTCATATTAAGTAAGACATTGAATCAAGCAATCTCTATACCAAAACTAAGTTTTGTTCATAAAAATTCAAGATTATAACATTACTTAGATGATTTCTAAAATTTCTTTGCAATAACAAAACATTCATGAAGAAAAAGTGAAGATAGACATTAGGATTCATTCATATCTTAAAGAACTCACCTCAATCACCATCATCCTTGATTTGGATCCAAGAAAGAGATTAGCCAACCATAATTATATATAATAACACTGTAATAAACATGAAATAACTTGAATCAAACTGAAATAATAAGTTTTACAACTGAAATCTAAAACAAGAAGAACAAAACACAATCTCGGAAAATATTGCAAGACAGATCTGAAGCTAACTTGGACTGCAATTTAACCCTATTTCTGAGCGTGTTTTGGAGAAGGATATTAGAAACATATTTATAGCCCTTTCTGTTAGCTTTCCAGAACATTAACAACTATATAATTTGGATCTCTGAGTCAAAAGATATGACCGACACGCCAAAAGGTGTTCTGGAAAACTCATTATGTTGGCAACTTGGAGCATATTCTTGTGCCTGATTTGATGCCAACTTTGTACTGCACTTTACCCCACTTTAGAAGCGTTTTCTGGAGACAGCTATTAGACACATAGTTGTAGGCCTTTCTGTTAGCTTTCCAGAACATCAACAACCATACAATTTGGATCTCGGAGTCAAAAGTTATGACTGAAACTCCGAAAGGTGTTCTGAAAAACTTATTATTTCGGCAACTTGTAGAAGATTTTTGTGTCCGATTTTCTTCCTCATTTTTAGCTGAATCTTTCTTCTTTTTGACCCAAGATAAAGTAACAATCTTTCCTCTAGCTTTCCATAGATTTCTCCTCCAATTTTTTCTTCCAAATTTCGACATTTAAATTTCCTGAAATAATTCATTTAAGCTCAAAAAAAACTTGTCGAAACATTAAGAGAAATTTACTAAAAAGCACATCAATTATTATAAAATCCCAAATAAAACTAATAAATACATATGTAAAATAAGAGATTTAACAATACTTTTGATGCACAATCAGTATTAAACATAGTCTAGTGAGTTAAACCTAGAAAATCTTGACACGACTTCTTGTTTAACCCAAGTTTTAGAATAAATTATATAAGAATTACCCCAAAATGGCCTCGTATACTTGTCAAGTCCAAATACAACTTGAAGTCTACAATGAAAGTGTTATAAGGAAAACATCACATGACTTAATGTTTACTATAAGTAGGTTACTAGATATGTTATGTTGTGGGTTGTACCATAAAAATAAACATAAAGAACACTATCAAATTAATGAGGAGATCTTTAGTATTAAACATAGTCTAGTGAGTTAAACCTAGAAAATCTTGACACGACTTCTTGTTTAACCCAAGTTTTAGAATAAATTATATAAGAATTACCCCAACATGGCCTCGTATACTTGTCAAGTCCAAATACAACCTGAAAGACAACATATTTTTAAGTATTAAGACATTAACATATTGGATTGATCCAATTTTAATAGCTTAACTCACCAAATTCATGACCTGAGTTATGAACGTTGTTCACGGATTAAGGCAACAATACAATAAATAATGCAATCTTAAAATTAATTACTTTAAAGTAAAGAGATAAGAGAGAGAGATTGCTAACTCGGTTTTTAACGTGGTTCGGCAAGCCTACATCCACGACTCAAGTACCAACCCATACTTGAGTATTGTATTCTCTTACTAGTCCAAGTAACAAGATTACAATTTCCGCTTGATGAATCCACACCAAGACTTTTACACCACTTGAAGATATGCCCTCTTCAAGATTTCCTTTTTCCCACTTGAAGATGTACCCTCTTCAAGATTTTTCCATGGTGATGTTCCCTCACCAATACCAAGAGTTTTATACTCAACTCTCAAGAGTTTCACAATGGTTGTTTTTGTAAAACAACAATACACTCTTAATAGTGTAGATATTACAAATGAAGATCTATGATCTCTTTATCTCACTTAATAGCACTTAGAATATTTGAAGGTGTTTAAGTGTAGTGAGAATGAGAAATACTCTTTGTGTTAGGATATGAAGATTTAAACACAAATATGAGTATTAATGAGGATTGATGATATGAAGGTGTTTAAGCACTACTTATTGCCTCACTATAAGATATGAAAGTTGTGTGTCCTTAGTTTTGCAATTAAGAGGCCTATTTATAAGTTTCTAAAAGAAACTAGCCGTTTCTAGCCGTTTTAATGCAACTGTCATATCAAGCGGTCGACTGGTTCACAACGGACAAATCAAGTGGTCGACCGGTTCAGTTCAAAAGACGATTTATCTTCAAGCGGTCGACCGGTTCACAACGGATAACCCAAGCGGTCGACCGGTTAAGCTCGAAAGACATTTTGTTTTCAAGCGGTCGACCGGTTCACAATGGATAACCCAAGCGGTCGACCGGTTCAACTCGAAAGATGTTCTCTTTTCAAGCGGTCGACCGGTTCACAACGGATAACCTAAGCGGTCGACCGGTTCAGCTCGAAAGGCAATTTGTCTTCAAGCGGTCGACCGGTTCAGTTGGTATACCAAGCGGTCGACCGGTTCATGCAGAAACGCAATTTTGACAAATTATCTTTTCTGAATTTCGTGAACCGATTGATTATGACTTAATCCTATAATCATCAAATCCTTTTAATGCATGCAATGTGAAGTGTGTGAGTTCATTTTAATTTGTGTTATCAAGTTAGAAGTTGAGATTTACATAATTAAAGCACTAAAATGAAAACTTCTTCTTGTTCTTCACTTGCTTGCATCTTGGACTTCTTGGAATGATTTCTTCGTGTACTCCATTATGCTTGTTGATGTATTCTTTGTATAATACCTGTTTATAGCTTAATCTCATCCAAGCATATTATTAGTCCATTTTCTTTTTATTGTTATCATCAAAATATATAAAGCATATAAGTGTGACATTATATGTCAACAATCTCCCCCTTTTTGATGATGACAATAAACGAAAAAACTTAGATAAAAAATTGAGTCTCCCCCTATATTTTGTAATGCAATATATAGGAGGCATTGAACAATTTTTATCAATTTAATCTAAGTAAAAATATCATATGCAATTTCATGAAAAAATCATTTTTCTCCCCCTAAATATATGCATATAAATTCTCATATTTTTCTCCCCCATTATTGATGCATTTGATATTTTCATATTCTCTCCTCCTTTGACATCAACAAAAAGAAAGTTAATCATTGTGGATAAATAAGAACACAATATTCAATATCATTGTACATATATCCAAAATGAAAAGCATAAATACAATAAAATGAGATGCATGATACAAAGTCTCTAAGGAGGATGAGAACTTACATACCTTAGCCCCTTTGGTGGCTTAAAGGATTTACTTACCAACTCTTGTTGATTGCTTGAGCTTGGTTGGTCCTTCTTGGTTAGGGGTGGTTTCTCATTTTCGATTTCCATGAAGCACATGTTAGCCACATGTTCTTCTTCATCACTAGAGCTTGAGTCCGAGTCATCGCTCCATGTTGCTTTCAAAGCTTTCTTTTGAAAGCGATTTTTCTTCTTCATTTGAAGAAGAGGACAATTGGTTTTGATATGTCCCAACTTGTTGCATTTGTAGCACCTTGGAGTTTCTCTACTTGATTCTCCCTCATTTTTGTAGTTCGAGAACTTTCTCTTATCATTTTTCTTTCTAAGAAAGTTTCGAAACTGTCTTGTGATAGATGCTACATCTTCTTCAAGATCGTCGTTACTGTCTTCATCATCATCATTATCCTCGCTTTCAATTTGATGAGCAGTTTTAAATGCCAAGTTTTTCTTTGGCCTTTCTTCTTGATCTTGATTATCCATAGATATCTCGTGAGTCATTAGAGAACCGATAAACTCCTCTAATGGTAATTTTGTGAGATCTTTAGCTTCTCGTATTGCTGTCACTTTAGCTTTCCAAGCTTTTGGTAGAGATCTAAGAATCTTACTTACAATATCTGCATTTGTGTAAGTTCTACCAAGAGCATGTAAACTATTTGTAATACTAGTCATACGAGTAAACATACTAGTTATGGATTCATTTTGCAACATTTTAAATAACTCATATTGATGAACTAACATATCAATTTTTGATTCTTTTACTTGATTAGTTCCTTCATGAGTTACTTCTAAAGCATGCCATATATCCCTAGCATTTTTACAATAAGATATTCTATTAAATTCACTTCTATTTAATGCACAATATAAAGTATTCATTGTTTTAGCATCTATAGAGAGTAATCTTTTATCTAGGTCAGTATATTCTATTATGTTTTTCGGAATCTCAATACCATTTACAGTTTTAAGTGGTCTATGAGGTCCATTTTCAATAGAAAGCCATAAATCGAAATCTATAGATTGAAGATATATTGACATTCTAGCTTTCCAATAGACATAGTCATCACCATCAAAAAATGGTGGTCTAGATGTTGAAGCACCTTCATTTCGGAGATTATTGCATGTAGTTGTCATTCTACTCAAAGTCTAAGCAAACTTAATAAATGAGAACTAAGCTCTGATACCAATTGTTGTTCACGGATTAAGGCAACAATACAATAAATAATGCAATCTTAAAATTAATTACTTTAAAGTAAAGAGATAAGAGAGAGAGATTGTTAACTCGGTTTTTAACGTGGTTTGGCAAGCCTACATCCACGACTCAAGTACCAACCCGTACTTGAGTATTGTATTCTCTTACTAGTCCAAGTAACAAGATTACAATTTCCGCTTGATGAATCCACACCAAGACTTTTACACCACTTGAAGATATGCCCTCTTCAAGATTTCTTTTTTCCCACTTGAAGATGTACCCTCTTCAAGATTTTTCCTTGGTGATGTTCCCTCACCAATACCAAGAGTTTTATACTCAACTCTCAAGAGTTTCACAATGGTTGATTTAAACACAAATATGAGTATTAATGAGGATTGATGATATGAAGGTGTTTAAGCACTACTTATTGCCTCACTATAAGATATGAAAGTTGTGTGTCCTTAGTTTTGCAATTAAGAGGCCTATTTATAAGTTTCTAAAAGAAACTAGCCGTTTCTAGTCGTTTTAATGCAACTGTCATATCAAGCGGTCGACCGGTTCACAACGGACAAATCAAGTGGTCGACCGGTTCAGTTCAAAAGACGATTTCTCTTCAAGCGGTCGACCGGTTCACAACGGATAACCCAAGCGGTCGACCGGTTAAGCTCGAAAGACATTTTGTTTTCAAGCGGTCGACCGGTTCACAATGGATAACCCAAGCGGTCGACCGGTTCAACTCGAAAGACGTTCTCTTTTCAAGCGGTCGACCGGTTCACAACGGATAACCTAAGCGGTCGACCGGTTCAGCTCGAAAGGCAATTTGTCTTCAAGCGGTCGACCGGTTCATGCAAAAAGGCAATTTTGACAAATTATTTTTTCTGAATTTCTTGAACCGATTGATTATGACTTAATCCTATAATCATCAAATCCTTTTAATGCATGCAATGTGAAGTGTGTGAGTTCATTTTAATTTGTGTTATCAAGTTAGAAGTTGAGATTTACATAATTAAAGCACTAAAATGAAAACTTCTTCTTGTTCTTCACTTGCTTGCATCTTGGACTTCTTGGAATGATTTCTTCGTGTACTCCATTATGCTTGTTGATGTATTCTTTGTATAATACCTGTTTATAGCTTAATCTCATCTAAGCATATTATTAGTCCATTTTCTTTTTATTGTTATCTTCAAAATATATAAAGCATATAAGTGTGACATTATATGTCAACAATGAACATTTTTAGTTTAATAATTTATTTAAGAAAACAATTTTGATTTAATTATACAATAAAAAAAATAGATGCTCTCAAAATCAAGAATAAATCAAATTTATTCAAGACAATAATAAGCTTATGAAAATAAAAGTGAAACAAATCATGAAAAAACAAATGTTAAAGGATAAAATTAAAAACAATTTAAAAAATCAATAAAAATTAATGTTGAAGGATGAAGCTAAAAAAACACAAAAACAAAATGCCTATCTCATGAGACTAGGTGGCCCAAGGTGTTTGGACCTTCCATAAAAGACCATATGTGTGACTATTGGGTAAGCCTATTACCTGAGCCTTTATATGGTCGTACATCCTTATTTATTTTAAAAAAAAAGAGGCGATATGTCACCAGTTTCTGTGTATAGTATGGAAACCACTGTGGTAATAAAAAATTATGGGTGAGTTTTTTGGGTGGATTTTTTTTTAAAAAAAACTCAATTTTACCTAAAAACACCTAATAAATATCAATATAAATCACACAACTCAAAACACCCTAAAATCACTTAAAAATATAAATTAATTAAATAAAAAATCAAAACAAAAGATGATCTAGTTTCTTAAACAATTTATAGATAAAACTCAAAACCATCTCATCAAATGATATCCTTGGATACAAAGAACAACCAGTTTTGTTGCTGAAAAGTTTTCAAAACTATCACTTTATCTCTCTTCACTATTGTTTTACAATTTTTTATCTTTTCTCTAACTTATTAACAAAAAATTAGAGGGATGAATGAACTCTTATATCAAAACAATAAAAACTCTTATATCAAAACAAAAATTGACACTAATATATGTGTGTGTGTGTGTATTATCTCTCTTTGTTTTTTTAATCATAATTTCAAGCTTGATTTCATCTAATTAGACTATAAAAGGATTTAATTTAAAGAAGAAAAACTTTTAAATTTTAAAAATGAAATTGGTTACTTCATTATGCATATGAATAGTGAAGTACCTAAAGAATACATCAAATATTTTAGAATATACTAGTTTATAGGTCTGTGTTTGCATCTATTTTAAGCAACAAAAGATATATAGGTCATAGAGAACTATTTGATAATATTATTAGACCTTATCTAATAGGTTAAGTTTAAAAACCCCTCAATCTAATTTATTACCTAGCAAGAGTTTAAAATTTAATTGTGTAAGAGATGTCTCGATGCGACCTAATCAATTTAATTGCTTTAATGAAATTAGTGAAGTGATGAAATCTATTAAAAAAAAGTCTTATCTAGCCCAAGTTTAAAATCAAATAATATGGGGATTGTCTTAACATGACGTAGTATATTGGTTGATCTGAAAGCAACTCGACAAAGCAATATAAAAAAGTATGAGAACAAAATTGAGATAAAAATGTGACCTAATAAATTTAATTGCTTTAATGAAATTAGTGAAGTGATGAAATTGATTAAAAAAAAGTCTTATCTAGCCCAAGTTTAAAATCAAATATTATGGGGATTGTCTTAACATGACATAGTTTATTGGTTGATCTAAAAGCAACTTGACAAAGTGATATAAAAAACTACGAGGACAAAATTGAGATAAAAAATGATAAAATTAACATAAAACCCCTTGATATGACTCTTACCTTGTCTATTTAAAATTAAATTATGTAAAAATTATCGTACATGACTCAATCTACTTGGTCATTTCAAAGATAACTCGGATGATTATAAAAAAAAAAGAAGTTGTTTTAAACTTGGGCTAGATAAGACTTTTTTTTAATCAATTTCATCACTTCACTAATTTCATTAAAGCAATTAAATTGATTAGGTCACATTTTTATCTCAATTTTGTTCTCATACTTTTTTATATCACTTTGTCGAGTTGCTTTCAGATCAACCAATAAACTATATAAAAGTTGTTTTGATATTGTTTTGAAATGAAAATTAATACCCACATGTATATTGAAAATAGAAAAAAAGATTGAAAAAAAATCTAGCCTAGATTTAAAATTAAACTATATAAAAGTTGTTTTGATATTGTTTTGAACGATTTAAAGAAAACTCAATAAAAATTCTTTTAAAAAAATACCTAAGTTTTCCAAGTATATATCAAGTATAATTCTAGGCGAGGGTTATTGAAAACTAGAACCGAGAAGAGTAGACTCGAATCGTTTTTGAGTCTCTGTTTGGATACAAGAATGAAGTGACCGAAGAAGGGTGCATAAAGCAGTGGCCAGAAAAGGGGGGTAACATACACCGCGGGCATGGCCTTGGCACTGGAATTGGGGGTTAGAAGGGGTAGAGTGTAGTTAGCAAAAGCGGCATTTTCCAAGTTAAAATAACGTAATGTATAGATCTGACATTCCGTAATTCTCAAACAAAATATATACACACACAACACTTCCCCAAAAAAAGCTTGAAACTTGTGCAAATTGTTTTATTATACTAATAATTTTAGAGAAAAGATTAGGTATTGTATAATCCAAGCCATTGAACTGAATTGAAAGGCTAAAACTAAACTCGTTGGAAGTGCTTACACTTAGCACAGCATTCTAAAATGTAGCCCATTCCACGGACCAATCTTCTCCTTTTTCTCCAACTTCCATGCCTCCCCTCTCCCCCATATGACCTCGCAGCTGGCCTTGCCATGGCAGCAGCATCTGGGTGATTTGTGCCCTTTTCGTGACACGGCAATGTATTTGGTATACGCGAACCATGTACTTAATTCTCACTTTGATATTGGTCCATGAACCAACCAACTGTGAAGAATATTCAGCTCCCCCCTGCTTTCTCCTCTTCCATTAAATTCATATTCTCTCCAGTCGGCTCTTTCGAAAGCAATGTTAGCTCTACTCTCTGCATCTTTGTTTCTCTTCGCACTGCTTCATCAATCTCACTGTCTTCGAGAAACGCAGCAGAATCCTCGGAGGTTGATTAGTCAATGTGATGAGAAATGCGGGAAGTTGCAAATCCCATTTCCGTTTCACTTGAACACTTCTTGTGCTTCAGTTTCCAACGCCTTTCATCTTTCCTGCTCAAACTCCACTACCCTTTACCTTAACATTGACTATCAAAGCTATAAAGTCCTTGAATTCTTCTCTGATGGTATCTTAGTAGACTTTTCGGGTAGCTCCACTTGTCGACTCTACAATGATTTGAATTCCTTTGGTTTGGCAGGAAATGACTGCTTCGGCATCTCGATTGATAATATTATAGGCCTGTATGACTGTGAGGATTCTTCTTTGTGTAGAGCAGATTGTGAAACAGTTGACCTGCCAGGTTGTGATGGCAGTGGCAGTGGCCCTCCCGCCTGCTGTTATCCCCTTTCTGATCATAGTTCATGGGATTTCAGAGATGGATTTTCAGTGTTTTCCAAATTTGGATGCCGGGGATTCTCTTCCTGGGTTGTTTCTCGCGGTACTAATACTGGAAAGCGCGGGGTTAAGTTGGAGTGGGCGGTTCCAAGGAATTCATCCAAGGGATCAATCTGTGCCGACAAAGCAGACAGCGTAAATGCTACAGCAGTTGATGGAGGGATACGGTGCAAATGTCAGGATGGCTTCGTTGGTGATGGATATGCTAGTGGAGAAGGATGCATGAAATGTGAGTAGCTATTGATACCCTCCCTAGTAACTGCTTCATAAATTGGGTCCAGTGCTCTAACTCTTCCTTTCAATCATAAACTAATAAGGCCAACATTGGATTAACCAATGGCTATTTGATCTTATTTTTCCCCTCCTCTCTATTTTTTTCTCTTTTTGATACTCCACAAATACACGCAAGCAAGGGGCATGCATGTACACACAATACTGATTGTTCACAGTGTTTATCCTTAATCCTTCTCAAAGATATCTGCCTGCAACTATTGACTGTGTTTAAGTTTTGATGTTTGACCATTCAATCTGTTTCTCGCGTTGTTGGTCTCGCTACCCTACACTACTGTAAACATAGCTGTAAATCCAACACTCAGAATGTGTTTGGCAAGCCTTTTTCCAACTTGCATTAAACAGAATTCCTTTCATTCAACGTGTCTTAACAGCCAGCATCAAGGATGGAGAGGAAGCACGCGGCAGTGATCGTGATACGAGAAAGCACGGCGGAAAAATGGTTACAATTTTGGCCGGTGTGTAACTATATAGAATCCAGTTGTTAGATCTTTAGGCCATTTCAATGGACGCGATGCTATCCATAACTTTTCCTTGCTCCTGGTTGCTGTGAGAATAATTATATCATCCCATTCTTACTTTGCAGGAGTTATTGGTCCAATATTTATCATCGCCTCCTTGATTGCACTCTTTTGCCTATTGAAACGGCCTGTTAAAGATGACATGTACGGCCCTGGCCATGCTCATCTACATAGCACCATCTCGTTCAGGAAAGCTTGCAGGACTAGATTATTCAATTACCATGAGCTAGAAAATGCTACCAGAGGATTTGATGATGATCAAAAACTTGCGAGGAGCAATAACAGCACAATTTATGCAGGGGTCCTGAGAGATGACACGCATATAGCTGTGCACAAAGTAGAGTGCCGTGATGATCGAGAACTCACTCAGGTCCTGTCTAGGGTTGAGATTTTATCTGCTGTTTTACACAGGAATATGGCTCGTGTACTTGGATGCTGCATTGACTCTGTCTACTCTCCACTAGTAGTCTATGAATATCCTGCGAATGGTACCCTGGAGGAACATTTGCACCAAAGTGGAGAGCTAAAGGTTGGCCTTGATTGGTATAAAAGATTGAGGATCGCCGCAGAAACAGCAAGTGTTCTTGCATTCTTACAGTATGAAATCATTCCTCCTGTCTTCCACCATGATCTCAAATCCGGCAACATCTTTTTAGATGAAGATTTATCAGTTAAAGTCGCTGGGTTCAGGCTACTCCCAAGTAGCCTTGGAAATGATACTCATTCATATAGCAATCATGAAGGATCACGTATTCACCCAAGTGATGTTTACAACTTTGGTGTATTGCTTCTAGAGCTAATTACAGGCACCAAAAACAAGGACGTCCCAGCTGTAGCATTGAAAAAACTTAAAAGTGGGAAGCTAGAAGAAATCGTGGATCCGGGTCTACATTATCACGAGCAACCGCCATTTCGCCGAGAGAAGATAGAGGTAGTTGCTGACCTTGCTACAAGATGCGTGTTGTTTGGTGCAGATGGTAAGATTGGGATGGTTGAAGTTGCAAAGGAACTGATACACATTGCAAAGGAGAGCATTGATGGAAGCAGTAAACGGGGACGTGGACTTGAAGAGACATTCTCAAATTCAAGCCTCCTTCAAATGATATCCATGTCTCCAGACTCTATCCATGTTCCTTGATGTCAATTGGAGAATTGTCCTCGATGTGAATAGCAGTTGACAGCTCGTCTATTTCACTTGTGAACAAAAACTTTGCTTTCCAGCTCAGTCTCCTGTATGCTTCCGATTTCATTTTGAGGGTTCAATTGTCTACTGTTAATACACATATATGCGTCGTGATTCTAGCAAGGAAGACTCATCGATATAAATAGCTAGATTTTACTTGGATATGGATAAAGTAGATTCGTTGATATTTAATATTTTAGAAAACAAAGTTATGAAAATCAGCCTCATCCATGTCCTGCTCCAAGGCTTGAGTTGCGGGACGAGGTAACCACAATTGATTCAAATTAATCTACATTGGCATTATTTCAAGTTTTCTTAGGAAAAAGTTATACCAATACTGCTTTTAAAACAAAATTCAAACCAAGGTTTAATCGGGTCAACCATATTTGACGAGGTTAACCCTTATCTAATTTAAATTAAGATCGAGACTAAATCAAATCTTTAATCAGTAACTTATTAATTAGATTGCCCGTACTATGTTACGGGGTTAACAAATAATTTTTAAATAGTAGTAGAATTGAAGTAATTAACAGGTTCTGCTAGTTTTAAAATAAAATATAACATCTACATAAAGTTTGATATAACCATAGAACCTTATTAGCAAAGATATGGAAATGAATAATTGCTTCAAAATATTTTCAACATAAAGATGTAGGAAAACATAGTTTATTTTTCAACAGTTGCATCAACCTTCATGTGCTATTAGTTTCAAAGTTATTGATACCTTTTCGTTTCGGCCAAAACGTTTCGTACCAGGCGAAAAAACGAGACAAAACGACGTTGTTTTCATCTAATTTTAAATACCGGCCGGTACCAAAAATACCGGTCGAAACACCCCGAAATTACTCCGGGTGTTCCATTTCGGCTAAGAGAAAAAATTAATTCCCAGTTTCCTCTCCCGGCCATAGCTCTCCCGCCCACTAACATATATATATATATATATATATATATATATATATAATATTATATATACTATTGTTTATGAGATGTATTGAAAATGTAAAAATAAAAACTAAAAAAATATATATTATAAAAAAATAAAATTGTGTCAACTTAGATTTTATAAAAAATAAAAAACATATTTAATTTTTTTTGTTTTTTAAGTTTTTTCACATATATAATTAATTAATTATATATGAACAGTACAACCCCGAAACGGCACACCGAAACGCTCCGAAATCGAAACATTTTGTACCAATAAAAAAAACAAAACAGAAACCAAAACGGTATTGATAACCTTGAGTTTACATGCTTGGTTTGATATAAATAGAAGACAAAATACTTCAAGTGACGACGAATATTGTTGGAGTATATCAATACATCCAAGGATAGCAAACCAACATAAGAAAATAACTTTGCAACAAAAAATATAACACCTAAATTAATTATTAAAACAATCGAGCACGTGGCAACCAAACCATAGGAAAATGAAAATAGAAACCACCGAGACATGCGGTAATGAAGCCACAAGAAAAAAATTCAAAATGTTTTTTTTATATATTTTGATTTAAATTAAAAAAAATAGTATTTTCAGATAATTTGATTTGTTGATGTCAATTTTTTTTTAAAAATCACTTTAATGCATTTATTAACAAAATGTATTTTGAAAAACAATCTCAATTGCACTCCTAAATAGACCCAAAATGTTGTTATTAATGAGTGTACATTAGAGTGTTTGTTTGTTTTTATGTTTAAAAATAGCTTTAAGATTTTTTAAGTTTTTTTTAAATTAATTTTCATATATCGATATATATTAAAAAAATTAAACAAACAACCACTACCTTATAAAAAAAACAATATTTTTCTGGACAACTACTGGGTGTTAAAGCAGGTAAGTGAAAAAAATCAATTAGCTCATCTTTAGTATTAAGATGACGATCCCATTTGAAGTTAGGTAGACAAAGTGTTCAAAATAAATGTCATAGCCGAAAGAAAGTCAAATAGTTAATTAATGAGCTGACACATTATAAATGCTCACATAAAAAATTGTTGCTATAGAAGACAACACTAGCACCAAAACACACACACAAAAAAAGGCAAAGTTGATCGGCACAAAAAATAGCAAATCTTAACAAATACAAAAAGCAGCCGAAAGAACTATTGAAATCCGCAGTGAAAGCTCTTTATAAGGCACAATGATAATCTGATCTATTTTAGTTTATTGTAAGAACATTTTTTTGCCTCATTCCATCATACTTAATTTTTTATTTTGTATTTTGGTTCTTATTCTCTTTTTTTTATTTAGTTTCAATCCCTTTCTTTTTTGATCAATCTGGAATAATTCATAATTTGTTTATTGTATTCATATATCTATACTTTTAGTTTTGACTTTTAATTTTAATTTTTATTTATTTATCTTTGTATTAAATGCAACTTGAGTTAAAAAAATAGAGCAAATTTAGTTTTGGTGGCGTGAAATGAGAGTGAATCTATCGCTTATGCATGCATAGTGAATTTTTTGTTATTAGTAATTTTTTCATCTAGTTTTGTTAACGTGTGACTTGACATATTTTTAGTTTAAAATGATTTTATTTAAAAAAATGTCGCACCCCATCACGAGAGCACGACGTCGCGGTGACCCTCCCCACGAGGCGGGGGATTCATTTGTGAGGGGTATTATCTTTATTTCTATGAAAAAGGGAGTCGTCACCTAGTATTATGGTTACTAGGGAACCTTAACACTAGTCTAAGGCAAGGGACTGATTGCGTAAAAGGAAGGTTTTAACACCCTCAGTACGCCCTACCTAAGGTAACCCTGGTTGGTGTTTTTGTTTGCTTTATGATTGCTATTATATTGATCTTTCAAAAATATATTGGTTAAATGATGATGATGATGTATTATCCCCGTCAAATATTTTGGATATTAACCCCTTGGGATTTATTTATCCAAACACTGACAGTGAATGATAGCATATCATTCCTGCCGAATATTTTGGATACTAACCCCTTAGGATTTATTTATCAAAATACCAACAGTGAATACTATGAATCACTAAAAAAGGTTTTTATATTTTTTTTGGAATATTGGCCAATACCCTTTGGATTCTTACAAACATTAATATCTCAAAATGCGAGAAATGATTTTTCTTTATGAAATTCAAGCTAAAACACTTTTTTTTTTATCAAACTCCAAGATAATATATATTTTTTGAAACAAAAAGAATTTTCAAAATATGTTAGTGTATTGGCTGTATGCAATAAAATCACACATTTTATATTTTTCTAAAAAAATATATTTTTTATTTGCAATTTTCTATATTTGTTATATTTTTATTATTTGTTTTCTTTAATTATTTATTATTTACTTAGGGTTGGGCTGGCTGTCAGCCCACCCAAATCGGGTTGGAGCTTGCCTCTACTCATGTTGGGGTCTCGGCCAATCATGCTCAGACCGGACTATCGGCCCAAACAAGCCAGAGGCCTTCCTTCTCTCGAATTGGGCTTCCAGCCTGCTCACCTTGGGTTGGATGCCTTTCAAAGGTCAAGCCGGGCACAAAGCCTGACCTAACTGACCTTGTAGGGGGAGTGAATTAATTCACTCCCCCACATGCAAACATGAAGAAAATGAACAATAGATCGGCAAAATTTCGAGAGTGATGAAAGGCGTAATTGTTAACAAGTTTGGGTAGAGGACATCGAGATGGTTCTTCTTGTCGTGGTGGTGTCAGAAATGGTGGCCAGTGGTTGTTGAAATGAGCTCCGGAAAGTGATCGGTTCACGTCATTGCAATTAGGGTTGCTTCTGTTGTCGCGCCTGAGTTGCTGCTAGGTTCTTTACTGCGTAAAGGATGGCTTTTGGTGATGGTGGGGGTGATGCAAAAATGGTCAAAGTGGAGAGGAAACCAAAAGAGATGAAGAGGAAACCAAAAGAGATGAAGAGGAGAGAGAGAGGCTAGAAATGCAAGGCATGAAGATTCAAAAAAATTTACTTTAAATTTTCCTTTGCATTCTCTACTCTTTTTTGTCTCTTTTTTCGCTCAAAATCCTTTACTCTGCTTCATCAATTCTCTGTGAATTTTCCTCCTCTCTATTTAATTTTTCTACTCTCTGTTCTGCTCCTTGTGTGACTTTTCTCTGTTCTGCTTTCTTTTTTTCTTGTATCTCTGCATGAATTAGCGTGTCTGCTCTATCTTTTTTTTTTAATTTTCCCCTTCTCCCTTCTTTACTTGAATTTTGCCCCCCTTGCTACGTGCAAAAGAAACCACTTTTATAGGCGGAGGAGGTAACCATTGGGTTACCAACGACTACCCCTCCTGTTGTAGCATGACCAAAAGTAATGGTTGCCACTAGTATGCAGGAGATGGCGTGCACTGAATGCTCTTGGGAGGTGTAATTACAATCTGGTCCTTCAATTTATAATCGTTCTAATTGCACCTCCAATTGGATTTAAATTTATGATTTTGTGTAATTATACCCCATCAGAATTTCAATATCAACCTTAGCTTTGCGCGTCTATTTTATTTTGGTCATTGATTTCTGATTAGGGCGATTTCACCCTCAATTGAACATGAAACTCTTAATTTGTTTACTTTTGTCCCCGATTTTGCATAATTGGCTTAGAAAAATTCAAATGAGCCCCTGAAATTTCAATCTCATCAATTGAACCCAAATTAAATTCAAGAACTTGATTTCTCATTGACTAAGGCCTTAATAAAATTAATTTGGCCAATTTAAAGTATAATTAAGTCATCACGCTTAATTAAATCCTTCAATTGGACCATAAATTAATTATCAAACATAATTACATTTTTAAAATAGCCAATGATTTAATTCGAATTGACCTATAAAAATATAATTATATCTTATGACTTAGTTTTTACACGAATTCACCCGATAACAAATTACTTTAGCCCTGAAGTTGTGTTTTCCTTCATATTTGGGCACAAAAAAAGTACGATCGAGCTCTCAAAAATATTCAAAATTTTCACTCTGATTTTTATAATGACGCCAAACTCGTTTTATTTTATTTTTGTTACTTTCGGGTAATTTTGGGGAATGATCCAAAATCAGGTTATGAAAAAAAGGAAATTATTTTGTATTTTTTTAAGATTTATTCTTCATATTATTATATTAAAAGTATTTCAAAATACTAAGATTAAATTATTATGAGATTTTAAAATATTATTTTATTTTATAATAGATATTTTAAGGCCTTAATATTAAATAAATATCAAGATATAATTATTCTCACATAGTTTTTGAAGAAAAAACCTTAAAAATAATCATTATCATTCATTAAACGTCTTTATAATAATACAAATATATAAAAAAACTAACTAATCAAATTTTTTGTACGTTGATTATTTTGCTCAGCTTTATAGCATCATAAAACAAATCGAGGAACATTAACTTTCTTTACATGTTCAAAAAATTGGTTTTGGTTGCGGTGAAACGCTGGGTAAGTGGCTCTTATATTTATTCATTGTGCATAAATTGACCCAATTTTATCACCTGTTTTGTCTACATGTGGCTTTGTATTTTTTTTGTTTATGTGATATTATATTTGAAATATTATACATAAAAAACCATAAAAGTCAATTTTTCACAAACAAAAAAAAAGACTAATGAATTATTTTAATTATTATTCTTATTTTTAATATCATGATTGTTAAATTTTCATAATTATTATAGCTTTCATTATAATCATTATTGCAAATAATTATTATTTTAATTATTTTTGGCAATATTATTACTACCACCAAAAATATGATATTAAAAATATTTCAGAACACTGAAATTAAATTAATTTAAGATTTTTCAAATAAACTTAGTTCATTTTTTGTATATATATTTTAAGACATTAATATTAAAATAATATCAAAATAAGAAAAATACTTTTACATTAATCGTTATCATTATTTTAACCTCCTTATCCATAATAAAATGAATATATATATATATATAAACTAAATAATTAATTTTTTTGCAGGTTGATTATTTTTCTCGGATTTATGGTATCATAAAAACAATCTAGGACCATTAACATTTTTTACATGTTAAAAAACTTGGTTTTGGTTGTGATGAAGAGGAGGGCAAGTGATTTGTATATATTTTTTTATCATACATTATTGACCTAGTTTTTTAACATGTTTTGTGTATATGTAGCTTCATATATTTTTTGTATGTGATATTGGATTTGAAATATCATACATAAAAAAAGATTACAAAAACAACATCGACTAATGAATTATTTGAATTATTATTCTCATTGTTATTATCACGATTGTTAAATTGTCACAATTATTATACCTACTATTATAATCATTATTTTAAATAATTGATATTTTAATTATTATTGGCAATACTATTATTGTCACCATCATTATTGTTATAAAACAATACATTTTTTTCTCTTTATTTCAAATTTATTCTTCATATTATTATATTAAAAGTATTTTAGAACACTAAAAAAAACTAATATGTTAATAGTTAAAAAAATAAAAGACTAGCATGCCAACATTTTTTTAATAATTAACAAATCACTAAAACTTATCAAAATATCCTCACTACCAAATCTTTCTTTTTATCCACCAAAAGAAAAAAAAATGGTATTTTTATTACAATAATGCATACCTACAAGGAGAAACACACGCTCTCTATATTTTTCTGTTATTTTCTATCTTTAGATAATAAAAACTATTGAATTTTGTTTTTTTTTTCAACATAAAAAAGCTAATAATCAACCATTGTTAATGCAAGTTTTTCAAAACCATTTTTATTTAGTTTTGAAAATCTCACCAACTAGATATTTGCTATTTTACATAATGAAAATCACATATAACTTTCAAAGACATGGGATTTTAGTGTATATCAAAATCACTGACCTCTTGCTTTATCTCTTACTACAAAAAAAAAAACATAATTTATCTTCCAGTCACGAACCATGATTGAGCTATCTTCAACACTATCGAGTTAGATTCGGTTCCTTCTTCACACCTTAAACGTAGCGAGCATCGACTTCGTGTTTCATGACCTCTTTTTGGTTTTCTTTTTACATCTCTTTATTTTCCCTAATTTTGCAATTGATTGTTTATCTATCTTTCATTTTTTTAATTTTCAAAAAACCTTAACATTTGACTCTTTCTTTTATCGGATTGTCTCTCGATCAAAATAAGAAATTATTTGAGGGTTTGCAATTTTAATTCAATTTTTAGTGGGTTCAAATTGAGTTTTTTTTTATATAAATTCTATTGGTGTTGGCGACTCAAAACTCAATGCGTTGTTGGGGTGTTATTGATGCGACCATATTATTTGATAGTTTCATCCATATTTACCTAGTATTTTGCATATGTTTTGTGCATAAAATGTCTTGATATTATTTGTTTATATTTTGAAGGCATTTTTGGATGAAAGATGTAAAAAGAAAGTAATTGGAGGTGATTAACAAATTTGAACTTCAGTCGGTGTTTTATGCAGAGTGGAAGCTCTAGAGATTGAAATGAAATGATTCCAATGACATTCAAAAGCTAACATCCATAAATTTATGTAAAGATAAGGAAAAATAAATAAAATAAGGAAATTCATGGAAATCACATCCTTCAAAGTCAAATCTTGCAATCTGCCGATATTTACCTTTCCAATTCCAACTTCAATATATCGAGCTACAGAATTTCGATTAATGCAAACTCAATTGGCGTGGATTAAGGACTCAAAGACCTATAATCTATCCAAAGTTCAGCTCAAAATAATGTCATATGAAGGTGATATGAATTTTACAAGGGATAACTAAATTCTGCCAACTTAAGCATTAGGGTTTCTAGGCATATATAAAGGAGAAGAGGAGCAAGGAAGTGGCGGCCAACACAAAAGAAAACACAAAATCTTCCTCCTTCAAACCCTAAATCATGTGTTCTTCCATCGTTTTAAATACTTGTTCAATAGTTATGCAAGGCTAAGTTCTTTTCTTGGTTATGAAAAAACCGCGAGATTTGAAAATCCTTCGGATTTGAAAAACCGTGAGATTTATTCTTCCTTCTACTTTCAGTTTATGTTATGAATGAGTATGATTGTTTTTCTATGAATATTTCCTATGATTGTTGTTGATGATTGCTAGAGCGGACTCTAAGTTATTGTTGTGAACAATCTATTGTTAAGTTTAATATCAAAACCGGAGTTGTGATATATGACCTTGTGAAGCAACTAAGCTTGATAATTATGGCGGAACTATATTATTGAACTTAGGGAGAACATTTGAATAAATTGACACAAGTTACGGACAACTTGTATGTTAATCTTGATGAAATTGTCTAATTCTTAAAGCTACCATTAAATTGAATCAATAGTGCGGGCACTTTAATTGTTTGTTGGTTAGGATTAGTTATATGACATATTCGTTAATTAATCATGTTAAGAAAAGATAAAATTTCAGAACATAAACTGTATTTTTTGTTTCAAGGATCGGTTCTAATTTTCGTAGGTGGATGTATGCTTGTGACCAAAGTTTGTTTTATTGATAAGTTTTGGTTTTAATTGATTTTGTTTGTTAGTTTAATTGCTTCCATAGTTTAGATAATCACAAACCAAATCCCCCCAATTACATCACGTACAAAATAAAAATCTGACTTGAAACTTCCTCGTGGGATCGACCTCTTGCTTGCTTTATAATATCTTGTGTATTTTAAACTAGGATAATTAATTTGTCCGACCGCAACATCGCAACATGGAGTATGGAATTGAAGGAAGCATTTTGAGCTCCAAACATTTTTGAAATATTTGAAGACAAACTTGAAAAGCATGTAGTGGGAACCCATACTTGTTTCAGTTTTCAAGTTTATTTTTGACAAAGTGAACTTCTGAACTATGTTTTGTTAGTCTTAAAAAAGTTTGGAGATCTTTATAATTTTTTAGAGAAGTTGTCTAATTTGTCAAAGTTATATGTGGCTGAGAAAATTGGCATTGGTCTTATGTTCTCTTATGAGGAGAGCACATATGCGATGATGTGTGAGTTGTTTGTTTATATCTCTATTGTGCCCCTTTACTGGTTTGGAAGCTTGGATTGCATTTGCATATGAGAAAGTAGAGAAGAAGAAAGTCGAAGCCAAAGAATTAAATGAAATTACTGTTTCGATCCACATTAAAATAAGTATGGATAAATAGTGTTTTTCTAACAGTGTTTTCATGACCTGATAATTAAAACAGTCGGGATACGTTGCAAAGCAGCCACCACAAAATAAACCGTGACCCAGAACCCGACCCAAAGCAAACAAACCCAAAACAATTGTTGAACTACTTGTTTATGATATCATTGTAATCTATATTTGTATTAAAGGCCCTTTAAATTATCGATAACTCAGTTGATGATATAGTCATTACAATTATTATCCTTGCTTATGATATCATTACAACATAATTATCATCAAAATATTATCATCAAAATAAATATTATCAATCTACATGTATGTCATCATAAACAAGACCACCAAAATCTTTGATCCTGATTAAGAAGCTGCATGTTATGCTCGTGCCTTTAAAACCAGTTCTCAAAACTAGGCATGGACCCGTGATCATTGTCCTTACCTTCCTCCAGCTTTCTGTTCTTTATCCTTATAAATTGATGGCACAATCCCTTGACTTATGTTTGCGACTCTACCATTGTTATTTGAGTGGCCAGAATCTTTTACTCAAATCTTAATAACTATGAATGAAAGAGATGGTCATATAAAATCAAATCGAGTAAGATATTTCTCCTCCAGGAAAGGAAAATTTACTAAATTTAAATTTTAAAATTAGCTTTACTCAGTAGTTATGAGTTTTTTTAAATAAAATAGTTTTTTTACAATATTTACAAATATTATAAAAGACTCATTAAATTTTTTTATCATTTTTATTCTTGCTAAATTTCTATTTTCTATCTTTAAATATATAATTATAATTATAAAATAATAAATTACATTAAAATTTAAAATATTATTAAATTTGATCTTTGTTTTTTTTTTGTTATAAAGGGACATTTAGTTATATTATCATCTTATGTTTGACACCATTAGATTAAATTATTTATTTTATATGAGAAACTCTTTCTAATAAAAAAACGTACAAAAAGATAGCATGATATTTTTATATGCGTCTATAGTTCTTGATAATTTTGTTCCTATTTATTAAAAAGATACAATTATGTTATAATTCACATAACATCGAACTAGATATGAGAAATGTTTGAAGAGGTGGGAAAAATCTTGAGTTTTATAAGGTCAAATTATGTGGTTAATTTCTCATTTAACACGGAGTTTTAGTAATTGAGAACTTGTGGCGATGGAAACAATTAAGAGTTGTCACTAGGGTCTTGTGTGCATCCTACCTCTCAATGATTTTTAAAGTTTTATCTTGAAACATTTTATTTTTAAGTGTTCTTAGTTTCTTGATTTATATTATTTTCCTCTCATTTTATTTAAATAGTTCATTTGTTATAATGCTGTTAACTTTTCATATCAAATTTTAATTTAATTTAATTAGTTAAAATTTTACCATTGATTTTATGTGAGTATTGTTTTAAGGTTCTTTAACAATGCAGCAATGGAAAAAAGTGAACAGACAAATATATTGTAAATTGCAATTCATCCCTGCCTATCTCATCCTCAATAAAAATCTTATTTAGAGTGTAAATGATGTTATTTCTTAAAATAATGTTTGTTCAAAACTATTTATTTTTTTAAAACCATTTTCATATCAATATATTAAAAGAATCTAAATATAATTAAAATAATAATTTAAAATATTTTTTTATAATTGTTTATGAAACACCGTGTAAGAAAACAATTTACGACCTTATTCGATGCCATGGACGACATTTGGGTTCAAAATCTCGGCGTCCAAAAGAAGAAGAAAAATATAATGTCCATGACCCGCTCTCACTCTCTCTGTAATTTTTTGGTTGCTCGAGGGATGGACATGGACATGGACAAGGTCAACTTCAATCAGCAAGACTCGCAAATCACAATCATGACGGAAAACTGAATGCATTTCCTTTTACATTAAAGCTCACTGTCGTTGCGCCTACACAAGCTGTGGAAGGATGGATGTCGACCTAAAAAAGATTTCGAGCTACCTTCTCTCCATTTAGTACACGACGATTTGACCATCCCATGTGTCTCTCTCTCTCTCTCTCTCTCTCTCTTCCTTCTATAAATACCATACATAAACACCCTTTTGCACCATACATCCCTCACGCACTGCCCTAACCCCATCTCCGCCCCTTCTTTATCGATCAAGGTATGTTTTTCTCTTTCTTTTTGCCCGATGAAAGTTTCTTTCTTTCTTTTCCTCATTCTTTGTGACCCCCGATCGAGCTCTTTGATACTCTTCAATTTTGTAGATATCGTGATGCATTTCAATCTTAAATGGGACTTCATTCATGTTTTCCCTTTTTTCCTGGGTTCCTGGATGTATGCACAAATCCAAAATAAATAAATTATGAGGATATTTTGGTGTCATTTTTTTTTGCTTAGATACAAATAACTTTGAGCTGATGTCAAGATTAGAGGTATTTTCATCTCGAGCCTCACTAAAGAAACACGTTTCTGATTAGATTTATAGTCCTGCATTAGTGAGAATGATATAATAGCAGGAGATCCAATTAAATGCAATCGCATGCTAATATTTATCATATACCACCTTCTCAAGATTCAAGTTCCTTCTCTTTTTCTCCTGATGTTGATGGTGTTGATTCATTGTATTAGACTACATAGTAACTTTACATTGCAATAACTGGTTTAGATTCTCAATCATCTGTCCTTGTGTTATTGCCAAGTTTTTGATGACACTAGATCAGTGTTCATTCATTAAGCTATATTACACCCAAAAAAAAGTGAGGCAAGCTTGAAGAGCATGGATGAATTGATCCATGATCTGCATTTTCTCAGGCCCTCTTGGGCAGTATGCTTATCCAATAGAGAGACTTGCTTCGAAATGAATCACTTCTTATAGCACGTAGAGGCTTGCCTTGAATCGAGCTTTGTTTCTTTGAGAATAATCTCTTGTAAGTTCAACACTTATCATCAGACAATGAAGTAATTTCTTCTTCTGGTTACAGATGAGCGACACAACAAAAACACAAGAAAATGAAGTTGAAACTAAGCACCAAGCGCCACGTCTGAACGAGAGAATCCTTTCATCATTGTCAAGGAGAACTGTCGCTGCACATCCTTGGCATGATCTTGAAATTGGTATTTTTGCAGAAGATGATTGTATTTGTAATTTATATTTGATTTGCATTCAAGGATAATTATGAAATTAACTGTGCTGCAAAAAAAACTGTTTTGTGCAGGGCCTGGAGCTCCCCACATTTTCAATGTAGTAAGTATTTCTACTAACCTTATCTATCAAATAAGTTAAAACTTCATAGACCCAAAATAAAAGCTGAAAGGAAGGACACATTTATGATTCTTATGCAAAACATTGCATCAATAATTTGTTTCTTTGCTCAAGTTTTCATCAATGTTTCTCTTCCCAAGAATCAATTGTGACTTGTTACTAGTGTGCAATTGAAATTTCCAAGGTCCTAGTGTATCTTTGAGGTGTTTTCTTGATTATTTGTTTCTTTATCTTGGAGTAAACAGGTGGTTGAGATAACAAAAGGAAGCAAGGTCAAATATGAACTGGACAAGAAGACAGGACTAATCAAGGTATATATCTATATGTATCCATTGAAATTGAAAAATATGAGTCCTAATCTCTGGAACTTTGGAGGAAGTGCTTTCATGGAATTTGGTTCCTTTTCACCTCATTCTATCTCTCACAGCCTTTTGTTATTTTTCCTGTTCAAATGAATGCTAGGTTGATCGAATCCTATACTCCTCAGTGGTCTATCCCCACAATTATGGTTTCATCCCTCGCACATTATGTGAAGACAATGATCCATTGGATGTTTTAGTACTCATGCAGGTGACTTGATTTTTGTTCGATATCTACTTTTAAATTCTACATCCTGCTCACTGTTTTTCCTACAAACGTAACTGCGTTGAATTTCCCAAATTGTTATCCAACTGAATTTCTGATGAGTAGGAGCCTGTCCTTCCTGGTTGTTTTCTGCGAGCCAGGGCCATTGGACTTATGCCCATGATTGACCAGGTAATCTTCTGGAATTGTGAAGCAGATTGAATCACTGATACTTGGTTTAGGTTTTATACCGTTGATATATTCTTTCCTTCAGACTGCAATTAAATTACCTCATCACTTTCACACAGGGAGAGAAAGACGACAAAATTATTGCAGTTTGTGCTGATGATCCCGAGTACAAGCACTACACTGACATAAAGGAGTTGGCCCCTCATCGTCTTTCTGAGATCCGACGATTCTTTGAAGACTGTATCCTTCCTCTCTTGCACTGACTGATGTGAATTTTAGGGAGTATTGTTTGATTTTGGTTTACAATGTGAGGCATACTAGTTTCTTAACACACTTGCACAGACAAAAAAAATGAGAACAAGGAGGTTGCTGTTAATGACTTTTTACCTTCAAATACTGCTGTTGAAGCTATCCAGTACTCAATGTAAGTTTCTCTAAATGACAAAGTATTTGTGCCTGCATCAAGTTCTTGAATTTGATGCAGAAACATTGGTTCTGAACTCATTTACTGCTTGGTGCAGGGACCTTTACGCTGAATACATTTTACATACCCTGCGTCGGTAGACAGCTGACTTGGTTGTGTTCCATGTTTTTCCTTCGAGGGAATTCCTTTGATTTTAATAAGGAGATCATCAATTGTCTTTTAAGATCATGTTTAAACTTGTGTTCTCACTTTCTGTAATTTGAATTGTTTATGATACTTGTTTGTTTTAAACAATGCTGCTAGATCATTGATATGTTCGAGTAATAATGCAATATACTAAATTGGTGAGTCTTGATCAAGGACAGTGGAAATTATGAAGTGCTCTCTAAAGAACTTGTCTTTTCCTTTGAAACTGGAGGCTCTCATTGCAATTATTAACAGAGAATCCGTCACTTAAAGACTATGCAGCATTCTCCGCCTGAAAGAGCAATGCAAGGTCGTTATCCTGTGTGGGATGACCACCAAAATTCAGGTTTCCAAGTTTTCATGCTCATATTTGAGATATCACCCACTTGTTTTTTTTTCTCAACGCATCGCTGGAATAGTGATTCAAAGCAAGTGGCTTTGGATTCATCTATAGTATATTATTAAATTACTAAAAGGGGTAGAACATTTACAATTGCCTTTTTGTTGTGTCCATGACTTTCATGTTAATTTCAATTGACAGTAAGAGTATTGCCATGCCCTACAATCAAAATTGTATTTGTCTATGGTCAAGGGTTTTTATGTGACCATAACATCTTATCAGGGGTAATTTAGTATTTTTGCATATCTTGTCAAGGGTAATTTAGTATTTTTGCACATCAAAATATTAATGAATTTTAAAATTTCAGCTGTGCATGATATTGATACAGAATAATGTCCATTAACTTGATCTTCATCCGACGTCAAAGGTGTCTGACATTTAAAATCTAGTTTTCATAATGGTGTTTTATTCCTATGTTGTGTCTCTCTATTAATGGTCGGCATATATTAAAATATTAAGAGATTTATTCTCTATTCACCACATAAAAGACTGAATTGCCTAATACCTAGTTCAAAGGGTTTGCTGGGAAAATGACTATTGTTATAAAAAGAATAAATAATTAACATAAAAGAATATAGATATTCAAAACATAATAAAAAAAAACAAGAGAGAAATATCTTGTTTAATATGATTTTTCTATTATTCCAAAGGTATAGAATACAAGACACAAATGGTCTATTTATAGGAGAAGAAAATGAGCTCAAGGTTATGGAAATCCAAGAAACTAAATTCAAGAGTAAT
This sequence comes from Salix exigua, assembly GCA_032356905.1. Lineage (NCBI taxonomy): Eukaryota > Viridiplantae > Streptophyta > Magnoliopsida > Malpighiales > Salicaceae > Salix > Salix exigua. The sequence continues at coordinate 13,294,661 of CM063589.1, read as the reverse complement.
TGACATTCAATACATGTAAATATAATTTAATATGTATTTGTAACATTTCCCCTTGAATGACCATGTACTTTAAAATTCAACGGAGGACTCTATATAGATACTTCAAGATCCATATATGAATACTTCAGGATTCATTACAACAATATCAAATTGCCTCATTAAAACCTTGCAAAGGAAAACCTAGTGGGAAAAAACCTAAGTGAAGGAAAAAGAATATAATTTGCATTGACTTTCTCTGAAAAGTACATGTCTTGTGACAAATCTTTAAGATGTCGCATTCTAATATTATAGACAAGTTTCTTGAAAGTTGAGGCTGGTAATAACTTTCTAAATAAGTCTACTCACTTGACCTGATTTGTTTGATATCAATTACTCCCTTTTGTTGGAGCTCATGAGTATAAAACAATTTTGGTGAGATATACTTTGTTGTGTCTCCTTTAATATAGTCTCCTCTGAGTTGAGTGATATAGACAACATTATCTTTGAACAATATTGTGGGACTATTGTCAATGGTTAATAATCCACATTTTCTCTTAATATGCTGGATAATTGATTTGAGCCATATATATATTCTCGACTTGCTTCATATATTGCAATAATCTCTAAATGATTTGATGAAGTAACCACTAATGATTGTTTGACAGATGTCCAAGAAATTGCAGTATCACCATAGATAAGTAGATAACCTGATTGAGATCTCCCTTTGTGGGGAGTAAAGAGATAACCTGCATCTACATATCTAATCAATTGTGAGTTTGATCCACAATAAAATAACCCCATTTTGGTTGTTCCGCAATGATAACGAAATATTTCATTTGAAAAATGTAAACCAAGACAAAATTTTGTCTTTCTGAGATCTTTCATCTCAAATTCATTTTTCAAATAGGTTGCAGTTTTTGTAAGCTCTTTAGGAGTACCAATAATATTTAAATCATCAATATATACTACAATAATAGCAAATCCAGATATTGTTTTCTTAATAAAAATGCATGGACAAATCTCGTCATTTTAAACCCTCTTTTTAAGAGGTTTTCATTAAGACAATTATACCACATCCGACCACATTTCTTTAACCCATATAATTTTTTTTGTGATTTAATAGAATAAACACTTCTGGGTTCATTACAAAAACCTTTAGATATTGTAAGTCATTCATGCATTTTCATATGGATGTCTTTATCTAATGATCCATATAGATATACTGCAACTACATCTATTAAACGCATATCTAATGTTTCTGAGACCACTAAACAAATTAAAAATATGAAAGTGATTGCATCCATCACTGAAGAATTAGTTTCCTCATAATCAATACTGGGTGTTTGAGAGAAACCTTGTGCAACAAGTCATACCTTATATCGCACAATTTCATTGTTCTCATTGCGTTTTCTAACAAAAACCCATTTATGTCCAACGGGTATAACACCTTTAGATGTATGGACTATAGGTCCAAATACTTCACGTTTTCCAAGTGAGTTCAACTCTGTTTTGATTGCTTCTTTCCACATTGACCAATCATTTCTATGTCGACATTCTTCAACAGTTTGTGGTTCAAATTCATCATCACTTCTGGTGATGGCAAAAGCAACCTTAAATGCAAATACATCATGTATGATAATTTTATCTCGTTCTAAAATATCTCCTATATGAACATAGTTTATGGAGATTTCATTATTTCCACATACCTGACTCTCTTCAAGAGGTCTCTCTTCAAGAGGATCAATATTAGGAGATGAATTGGACATAAAATTAGATGTTTGTTTTATAGATGAGGGCTCTCCAAGAGTTCCATTATCTATTCATTAGAGTTTTTGTTTTCTAGGATTTTTATTTTTAGCTCTAATAGGTCTTCTACGCTTCAGGCGTGGTATAGATTCATTTGCTGCTATATTGACCTTTTTCTCTTCAAGAATTTTAATTCTAAATGGAGCATTTGTAGCAGGAATATGAGATTTAACTACCTTTTTCACTACTGGTGAAAACATCCGGTAATTTATTTGCAATATTTTGTAAATGAATTATCCTTTGAACTTCAAGTTCACATTGATATGTCCTTGGATTAAAATGAAATAACTTTGGGTTATTCCAAGTGATTTCTTCTTGTGCTTCAAGCACTAAATTTGCTTTCCCTAATGATGGGAAAATGTTCTCATCAAAATATCAGTCTTCAAAACGTGCCTTAAAAGCATCACCAGTCAAAGGTTCAAGATATCTAATAATAGATGGCGAATCAAAAACCAATATAAATTCCTATTCTTCTTTGTAGACACATTTTAGCCTTTTGTGGGGGTGCTACATACACATATACCGCACAACCAAAAATTTGTAGATGAAATATATTTGGTAGTATACCATAAACAAGTTTTAAAGGATAATAATTATGGTAAGTCTTGGTCTAATTCTAACTAGTTATGTAGCATGTAATATAGCATGTTCACATATAGATGTGGGCAATTTTGATTTCATAAGTAATGGTTTTGCAATTAATTGAAGTCACTTTATAAATGATTCTGCTAGACCATTTTGAGTATATACATGAGCAATAGGATGTTCAACATCAAAACAGACATTACCATGGGAAATGATTTGCAAAGCTTGCAAATCCAGTACTGCTTCATGCACGTTTTGGGGGAACACATGTGTGCCTCTCCATCTCCTTCAATTGGGTAAAATAATAGTCATAGCTCAAAGTTACGCTTAATCCATCCACACAATCAAAATCACAAACTTGTTGCAAACACTTATGAAGTTTGTCACAACATGTGATAGAATAAACATTGTTATAAGGATATTTCATTATATCATGAAAATTAAATTCAATCTTTTCATCTTCGACCTCCATAAACAAAGTATCCTTACCACAAACAATCTTTATATTGACAGTTTTTAAGAACGGTCTCCCATACAATATAGGAGTACTAGAATAACAAGAATTATGCTCCATATCAAAAATATAAAAGTCACATGGAATTAGCAAGCTATTAATCTTGACTAGGACATCTTCAATCACACCATGTGGGTAAACAAAACTATATTCCGTAAGTTATATGACAATGTTGGTTTTATTCAAAACGAAGAGAATCATAAACATGGTTAGGCATAACACTACTGGATGCACCTAAATCGCATAAAGCTCTTTTAAAACTAGCATCACCAATAACATATGGGATAGTAAACGCACCTGGATCTTTTTGTTTCAAAGGCAGATTCTTTTGAACAATGACAAATACAACTTCACCCATACTTACCATTTCATGACCTTTCAGTTTGAAAGCTCTCTTGGTAGTACACAACTCCTCCAAGAATTTTGCATACTTGGGAATTTGCTTGATAGCATCAATCAAAGGAATATTGAGTTTCACTTTCTTAAAAACCTCGAAAATCTCTTTTTCTTTGTCTTCTTTCGTAGACCTAGAAGAACTCAAAGGAAATGGTGAAATTATTTTAAAATTAGAATTCATTAAGTGAGAAGTTACCTTTGGAGTGGTTGTCGTTGTCTCATTTTGTGAAGAAGGAGTAGGTTTCTTCTTGCTACATAATTCATTTTCTATCTCTTTTTCTTCCTCCATCTCAACTTGTTTTGACTTGTTCTCTCCAAGTTTTTTCCCACTTCGCAGCATGATTGCATTAACATTCTTTTTTCGATTTAATGCTTTGAAGGGCAATTTTCTATTTATTTGTGTTTCTAGTTTGCCCACGCTTGAAGTTATTTGCTCCATTTGCTTCTCCAAATTGTGAATACTTGAACTTGTTTCCTGTTGAAAAGACATTACATTTTGTTGCAAGGTCATAGTGTTAGAAGCCAAATTTTTCATCACCTTACAAAGATTGTAACTAAATGATGTCCCCATAACATTGGAGTTGGTGAACGGAGGGGGATGTCTCGCTTGATAATTTTGTTGGGGTTGGGGTTGAAATCCATGGAATGGAACTGTGTCCCTTGATTGTCTTGTTGAGGTAGGTTCCCATAGCGGAAATTGAGATGATCTCTCCATCCAAAATTGTATGTGTTAGAAAAGGGATTATACTCATGTTGCTGTTGTCCATTAATGTTCCATCACCCGCATTTTCTTGCTCAATGTTATCTTGTTGCATTGTTGGGCACATATCTGAAGCATGTCCTTGTAGTGAGCATATGCTACAAACTTATACTATTGTACATTTCCACAAGACAAAGAACGCACAAGAGAAGTAAGATCATTAACTTTATTCTCAAGGTTAGAAATACTTACCTCATTCACTAGTTTGTTTGAGAAGTCTCCATGGGTGCCAAACTGTTTCAAGTTGGTTGCCATGTTAAAGATTAATTGACATGCAGCACCGGATGTCTTATCTACCAATACCCCTCCGCTTGCAGCATCAATGATACTACTGTCGGTAGGCATCAATTCTTCATATAAGTATTGAATGAGCAGCTTATCAGGTATTTGATGATGAGGGCATTGAATGCACAATAGCTCAAATCTTTCCCAATACTCAACGAGTGTTTCTCCATGAGATTTCTTTTCTTATGTTGGCAACTCGAGATGTTGGGAAACATTTTTCAAGGAAGATCTTCTTCATGCCATTCCAAGTGTCAATGGAACCTAGGAAAATAGAAGAAGTGATGCCTTCGCTGCCCCTTTAAAAGAGAAAGGAAAAAGTGATATGTCCAAGTCAAAGTCGTAAACAATTTGTAAGATAATTCTTCTTTTGTTAAGAATAGACTAGTAATTGAACTGAATAATTTTCTTCCTTTTTACTATATATTTGTGAAATATAAATACAGAAATAAAATAATTGAATACAAGGAATTAACTGTATACAAATGAAATAACTGACTTCTCCTACACGTACTACCCACAATTGATTCCCACTAATAAATTGATTCCTAACATTTCTCACGATCACTAATAACTGGCAGACTGGACTCCACACCTTCAAGAACATGCACCTTCACTGCTCACAAACTCATCAATTGCTCAAGAACTTAGGATTTTTGATATGCACATATTTGGATCTCCTTGGATCAACAGCAGTTATAGTAGTTGTCTTATCAATACCCCCCCCCCCCATGAAAAGGAACCTTATCCTCAAGGTCCAAGTGGTTGAATCTGCTCTATAACTCGTGAGTGTTTTCCCATGTGACATCATCCACAGGTAGATTTTTCCATTTAACCAGGTTCTCTACAACAAACTTGGATCCTTTCTTGACCCAACGGGTGTCCAAGACGGCTTCTGGTAACAAGATATCTCCTCCACTCTTTGTAGGTGACAACAGCTCTATATTTGGGACAGAGGAATCATTTAATTTCCTTTTAAGTAAGGAAACATGAAAGACAGGATGAATTCAGAAACCCTATAGTAGCTTAAGCTTATAAGCAACCTGCCCAATGCGTTCCTCAACTTGAAAGGGACCATAAAAATGACTTGCCAGTTCTTGCGATACACGTGGAAAAACAGTATTTTGTTGATAAGGGTGGAGTCGAAGAAAAACCCAAACACCTATTTCAAACTCTAGAGCACGGCATTTAGAATTAGCCACCTGTTGCATGCAGTTTTTGGTTGCCTATTGGTCTTAAGAAGACGTAGTAGTTCGTCTTGTGTGGTGAGCTGTTGATCCACCTCATTAAGTAGAGAGAACCCACGATCATAGTGAGGGATCCGTGGTTGCTAATGAACAAAACAATGAAGATATTGTTTGACGCACCGATTGACCACCTCCATCTTCCCATCCGTTTGAGAATGATAAGATGAATTCATTTTCAGTAATGTGCATGCTAACTTGAAAAATTCACGCCAGAAATCGCTGATAAAAATAAGGTCTCTATCACTAATGATTGACTTTGGCATGCCATGTAATTTCACCACAAATTCCATAAACATTTTAGCCACCATCTTTGCAATAAATGGATGAGCTACTAGAAGGAAGTATGCAGACTTAAGAGATCAACCACCATGAGAATGGTGTTTTTACCGTTTGAAGGTGGCAGACCTTCAATGAAGTCCGTGCTGATGTTGTCCCATGCTTGTTGTGGAATGAGCAGCAACAATTATAAGAGTCCAGGTGGTGAGAGTCTCTAACTTAGCCCTATGACAAACATCACATGCTACAACATAAGAATGAACGATGCAATGCATTCATGGACAATAAAATTGTTGGGCAAGGTGTTTGTAAGTACACAGCATGCCGGAGTGACCTCCAATGGGGAAATCATGGAATTATCTTAAAAGATGCGGGATGAAGGTGGAATGTGGGGACACAACTACCCAATTCTTATAACAAATCAACCCATTTCTCCATGTATAAGGGTTTTTCGGATTGTCACTCGCCAATTTGCCAAATTTTTGCATGTAGGGATGCTGACTTGTTTCTTCCCTAAGAGAATCCCATATCTATGCTTGTGGAACAGATAAAGCATGAAGACAAGGGTTGTCTGTCCTGTGGGACAGAGCATCCGCAGTTGATTTTTCTTTGCCTGGCTGTAGAGGATTTCATACTTATACCCAAAAAGCTTCAAGACCAACTTTTGTTATTCTAGAGTAGTGATTCGCTGCTCCAAGAGATATTTAAGGCTACACTAGTCTGTATTAATGAAAATTTTTTGTCCCATTAAATATGGTCTCCATGTTTGGACACAAACTACAATGGCCAACATTTCTCTAGCATATGTAGACCAAGCCCATTTTGCCACCCCTAAAGATCGGCTCATGAATGCAATCGGTTTACCCTTTTGAGTTAGGATCGCACCAATGCCATCATCAGAAGCATCTGTCTCAATAATAAAGGAGTCATTTAAATCAAGGATAGCAAAAGTAGGGGTTGTTGCCATGGCTTGCTTCAGGCCTTATAAAGCATTCTCAACTTCTGTATTCCATCCAAATTGCCCTTTTTTCAACATATTGGTTAGTGGACGAGCTATAACTCCATAGTGACGAACAAATTTTTGGTAGTACCCTATAAAGCCTAAGAATCCACACAATTTAGAAATATCAGTAGGTCTCTGCCAATCTATCATGGCTTTTATTTTTTCTTGGTCCACCTTAACTCCCTGCGAAGTAATTATATGACCGAAGTATTCCAATTCTTGTTGTTCGAATGCACATTTTTGAGTTTGACAAAAAAATGTGATGCCTTAAAATTTCAAAAGCTTTTTGGACATGTTCAAGATGCATGGTCCAATTGGGACTATAGATCAAGATGTCATCAAAAAACACTAACACAAATTTGCGAAGATAAAGGTGAAATATGGAGTCATAATAGCTTGAAACATTGAAGGAGCATTACAAAGTCCAAAGGGCATGAATAAATACTCATGTTGACCATTATGGGTACGAAAAGCAATTTTATAAATATCTTGGGATGTACCATAACTTGATGATAGTCGGCCGTTAAATATAATTTCGTAAAAAATTTAGCTCCATGAAGTTCATCTAACATATCATCTACGGTAGGGATTGCAAATCTGTCTTTGATGGTGACAACATTAAGTGCCCTATAATCTATACAAAAACGCCATGAGCCATCTTTTTTTAACCAATAAAACATGAGATGAAAATGAACTAGTACTAGATCTTATGAGTCCCAATTGTAGCATGTCATGAACTTGTTTTTCAATTTTGACTTTTTGAAAATAGGCATACCTATAGGGTCTCACATTGACAGGTTCATCTCCCTCTTTTAAGGCAATGTGATGATCCAGCTCTCTTTCAGGAGGTACTTGATTTGGCTCTTAAAAGATGTTTGTAAACTCATTTAAGAACTGTTGCATGTCATCTCCAACCCCATTCTGCGATACTTTAGTAGTAGTTTGGACACATATAGAAAACATGGAATTTTGGTAGCGTAAGGTCTTTGACACCACTTTCAATGTTGCCGAATGAATTGAAGGAGCAATCAATTCCCTGTAGCTTATGAGCTTGGTCATTCCATCAAAACTCCATTGTTATTTTTTTCCAATCACATTCCACGGGTCCCAATTGCTCTAACCATTGAACTCCTAGCACCAAATCTAGCCTAATCAGTGGCAAAGCATAGAGGGTGAGAAAGAACACCTTGCAGCAGGATATGAATATTTTCAAATCTTCCTTGGCATTTTAATGGTTGTCCATTCGCCACCTTTACACTAAAAGATTCAGTGGGAATCACTGGAAGTTGCAGCCAATTAGCCATTCGTTCACTAATAAAATTGTGTTGATCCGCTGTCAATCAGAACTATCAGTTCCCGATTCCCAGTTTTTGCTTTCAGCCTCATTGTCCGTGATGTGGTCGACCCAGTAAGAGCATGCAGCGATATCTCTGGTAGTTCATCTACTTTGAGTTCCCTATCCTGGTCATCAAACTCTTCACAATCCCCTCCATCGAGTTCTCCATAATTCTCCATTAGCAATAGTTGAGGACTCTAGCATTTATGCCCCACTGTGAACTTCTCATTGCAATTGAAACAAAGCCTTGTGCTCATCATCGTTGCATCTCATCCCACGTTAGCCTCTTAAAGGGAGCAGAAAGCTTTCGTTGGAGATGGCAAGGTAGGTAGTGCCCGAATTGGTAGGGATGGTCGATTGAACCTTCTTTGCCACAACAATTGTTCCTCCTTCATTGCCAAAATTGATGGCTTCCTTCAGATTTTTTGGTTTGAACATCCGTATGGGTTCAGAAATTTCAGGTTTCAGCCCTCCCATGAACGTGCCCACTATTGCCTTCTGTGTCCACCCATAAACCCGATTGCCCAATCTTTCAAATTCTTTTTGATAGTCACGTAATGAACCTGTCTGTCTGACTCTCGATAATGCCTTGTCAAAGTCGTCGCAATATGTAGGACTGAAATGTGCCCACAATTCTTCCTCAAAGATTTTCCATGTCACCACTGTATTTTCAACTTTATGTACTCTCTACATCCATTGCCACCATTGGTTGGCTTCCCCTTCAAGGTGGAAGGAAGCGAATGACACTTTCTGGTTGTTTGGGACCTCTTGATATTAAAAGAACTGAGCAACCCAGCTGAACCATTCGGTTGGATCATCAATCGAGTATTTTGGAAACACCAGTTTGGCCAATTGTGATGGTACAATTTGGCATGAACAATACTGAAATGTGCCCACAATTCTTCCTCAAAGATTTTCCATGTCACCACTGTATTTTCAACTTTATGTACTCTCTGCATCCATTGCCACCATTGGTTGGCTTCCCTTTCAAGGTGGAAGGAAGCTAATGACACTTTCTGGTTATTTGGGACCTCTTGATATTAAAAGAACTGAGCAACCCAGCTGAACCATTCGGTTGGATCATCAATCGAGTATTTTGGAAACACCAGTTTGGCCAATTGTGATGGTACAATTTGGCATGAACAATACTGAAATGTGCCCACAATTCTTCCTCAAAGATTTTCCATGTCACCACTGTATTTTCAACTTTATGTACTCTCTACATCCATTGCCACCATTGGTTGGCTTCCCCTTCAAGGTGGAAGGAAGCGAATGACACTTTCTGGTTGTTTGGGACCTCTTGATATTAAAAGAACTGAGCAACCCAGCTGAACCATTCGGTTGGATCATCAATCGAGTATTTTGGAAACACCAGTTTGGCCAATTGTGATGGTACAATTTGGCATGAACAATACTGAAATGTGCCCACAATTCTTCCTCAAAGATTTTCCACGTCACCACTGTATTTTCAAATTTATGTACTCTCTGCATCCATTGCCACCATTGGTTGGCTTCCCCTTCAAGGTGGAAGGAAGCTAATGACACTTTCTGGTTGTTTGGGATCTCTTGATATTAAAAGAACTGAGCAACCCAGTTGAACCATTCGGTTGGATCATCAATCGAGTATTTTGGAAACACCAGTTTGGCCAATTATGATGGTACAATTTGGCATGAACAATCACCCTCTTCAAGGAATGGTCGTGAATCCATTTTTTGAAATTGGTTGGTGTTGCCAACAAGTTCTTTGTTAGCCCGTAGGATTTCAGAAAACATGAAAATTTCTTCTTTCAACTGATGCAGTTTGTTCCCTACATCCAACTCCATTCGTTGAATTCCACCTTGCCCTCCAACAAGCCCAACCTCCAAATTCTCGATCCTTTCCTTGTTTGTTGTCATAGTAACCTGGCTCTGATACCAAAGATAGGTCCGAGTCAAAACCATAAACAATTTGTAAGATAATTCTTCTTTTGGTAAGAATGGACAAGTAATTGAATTGAATAATTGTCTGTCTTTTTACTGTATATTTGCGAAATATAAATATAGAAGGAAAATAACTGAATACAAGGAATTAACTTAATACAAATGAAATAATTGACTTATCCTACATGTACTACCCACAATTGATTCCTGCTAATAAACTGACTCTTAACATTTCCCATAATAACTAATAACTGGCAGACTGGACTACACACCTTCAAGCACATGCACCTGCACTGCTCACGAATTCATCAATTGCTCACGAACTTAGGATTTTTGATATGCACACGTTTGGATCTCCTTGTATCAACATCAAGTGTTAGTTGTCTTATCAAAAAGCTTATAACTTAACTTGTTCCTCTTCAACTTCATTCGGTTTCATACCAACAAAAACCATGTGGAACTCTTTGAGATGAGTGTGAGGATCTTCTCCTGCAAGACCATTGAATGTTGGTAGCAAATGTATAAAACCAGATTTGAGTTCGAAGTTCACATTACTGTCTATGTTTATGCACAATGGTTGGTTTTTCACATTAGGAGCAACAAGCTCCTTGAGTGTTTGTTGTCGTGCAACAGGCATGATGTTGACTCGAGCTTCCTTTCTTAACCTGCGTAAAGTGTTTTCTATTTCAAGATCAACCTGCACGTCATGACTTTGATTAGCATAACGGGTTATAGGAAAAAAATGCAAAGAAAACTCAAAAGAAACCAAGCACAGAAAAGATTGAAGACAACGCAATAGGCAATAGGATCTTATGCTAGAAAATTAAAAGTGTTAAGAAACCTTAAAAAAACGATAGAATTTGGCCTGATAAGGTGGGGCTAGTGACTATACCTCACTAGTTCTTCTCATAACATCGTTTTCCTTTAGAAAACAAAAGACCAATATCTAAATCCACCAAAAAATTTGTTTTGAATAGTACCACCGTAAACACAAATATGTTTTTTTTCTTTTTTTAGAATGAATAAAAATAACAAGTAGAATAAATCACGGCACAACACAAGAACACAAGAATCAACTAAAATCATTTCCCCGGTAACGACGCCAAAATTTGTTGCAATGTCTTGGTCACACAAATTAATTACCCTAGCTTAAAACAAATCAAACATCATAGTATAGAGCAAACAAGAGGGCGATCTCATGAGGACGATTTAGTTCAGATTTTTGTGCTATATTTTATGCAATTGGGAGGGGGGTGGAAGTTGTCTAGGCTATGCTAAAATAAACTACGCGAAAATTATATAAAACTGAAATTTATCAATAAAGCAAACCTTGGTTGCAAATCAACATCCACCTACAGAAATCAAAATTGATCATGGAAACGATACATCAATTTATATTCTGAATATTTACCTCTTTTTAAAATTGGTTCGTTAACGGATCCGCCGTATAACTTACCCTAACCATCAAACAACCATAGTTTCCACACTAGTAATTTGATTCAATGGAAACATTAATATCTAGATAAATTGATCAATTAAGAAACATAAGTGTACGCAATATATGTTTAGTTTGATTGAATGTTTTCCCTAAGATTAATATCATATATTTGTTACAATTATTAATTTAGTTGCTTCATAAGTTCATATACCACAACTCTGGTTTTGATATCAAACTTAGCAAATGATTGTCTACTATAATAACTTTGAGTCCGCTCGTAGGAATTAAATAAACAATCATAGGAAAATAAGCATAGGAGAACAAACATATTCATCATATAAACTAAAAAATTGAGGTAAAATATATCTCACAGTTCTTGAAATCTGAAAGTTTTTGTGTCCTTGCAACCAAGCAAAAGAGTCTAGCCTTGCATGTTCATTGAACAACTAAATAATAAGATGAAAGAAAACATGATTTGGAGTTTGGAGGAGGAAGATTTATGTTTTCTTTGGTGCTAGATGAAACTTCCTTGCTCTCCTCGTCTTTTATATATGCTTATAAGCCCTAGTATCTATTTTACAAAATAGTTCTTCCTTCAATTGACAGAATTTAGTTGTCCCTTGCAAAATTCATATCACATCGTTTTGAGCTTCAATTTGGAGCGTTTATAGTTCTTTACATCCATTAAAATTTAGTTTGCATCCATCAGACTTCTGTAGCACGAGATATTGAAGATGGAATGGACAAAGGTCGATATCGACAAATTGCAAGATTTGACTTTGAAAGCTGCGATTTCCATGATATTCCTTATTTTATTTCTTTTTACTTAGATTTTCATAAATTTATGGATGTTAGCTTTTGAATGTCACTAGAATTACTTCATTTACCTCCTTTTTGCATCTATCATCCAAAGATGCTTTCAAAACACAAAACAAAGAAGATCAAGACATTTTATACACAAATCATATGCAAAATACTAGATAAATATGGATGAAACTATCAAATAATATTGTCGCATCACTTACTTCATTCAGTGGTTAGCCAATCTACTCTTCAATGAACACCAGTTCCCTTTTGGTTCTTTAAAATTAGTTAAAAGATATTTCTGTCATCGATGGTATGGTTGTGTTCTGCTGATGTCCGCTGCATGCAAGTGTTGCAAATGTTGAGTCTCTTTTCCGACCTTTCTTTTTTTCTTATTTTGAAATATACTTTTTTCGTTGCCCTTTCCCGACCCCTCTACGATATTTTAAAACAATGGAGGATTAACTGGCTTGGGCAGCTAGGTCATATGATCTGCAAGTTTGTAGGGTTCTTAGATTAGAAGCTGCAGTCTGTCTTTGAAACAGATAGTCAATCAATTCCTAACAAAATGGGATGAATACATTAGAGCATTTTCAGGTTTCTTTATGCTAGCGGGACCTGCTTTAATATGAAGATTTGTGATTACTAATATAATAATAGCTACAGAAACTTACACCCACATTAATCAAAAAAGAAAAGGAAAAAAAGCAGTCATTGCTCAAAGCTTTCATGGAAGTCTTCGGGAAGATGAACTTAATGGAGCAAATCCAAAAGCAAATGAGTATAAACTGTGCTCTATGGTTATACACTAATTGGCACCAACTCACTATTATTGGCAGGCAAAAAATAAAAATTGCGCATTTGAATTGCATTTCTACTCGACAGCGTCAAAAGAAACAATTATACTGATGTTAGAAAATACGGTAGAAGGTACCATTACAAGAACAGCAAAATTTTTGCAGGGGATTATCCAAGGTCAGGCAGATATTTGAACTCTGAAAATGATGCTCCCTTAATGCTATCATGAGTACTGTTTATTTACTAGTTCCAAGAGAAGAACTGCAGCAGAGTCTTTAGCCTTCTTAACACTCGGCATCGGCTCTCCCACACATTCGTCTGTCCATCCTCTATCGGTAGTATTCACACGAACCGCAAAAGTAAACCTCTTTGCATGTGCAGGACCACCCTCATTGACACACCTTAAATGCCGAAATATAAAATTAGTTAGATAATGCTCTTTTTTTTTTTTTTATCTATTGTTCTAATATGAGGATAATATTCTTACCGATAAAATGGCATAGGCCAATTTCTTCGCAAACAGATATCATTTAATGTTTGTCTAGTAAAGGTCTGGTTGCCGTTCCTTTTCTTCTTCCCATTTTCATCACTCCTTTCCTTGGCTTCAGCTGTTTCCTTCTCTTTCAAAACAACAAGTGCATTCCTAGCAGCGAGTTTCTGTGCCATTTTCTTTTGTGGATTTTGTGCAACTCCTACCTGAACACCATCAATGAAAACCTCAACAGTAGCCAAATTGCCACTTCGAGTGGCTTTGTATTCCAATCCTTCAGCCTGTTGCTGGCACCGTTCCTGCAACTCCCTTACAGGATGCATGGGCAGGGTTTCTGGAGTGACCATTGGATGCAACAGAGGTTGAAAAACCTGTAATAAGGGAATGTGAGCCAAAGAAATCGTCACAAAATATCCTCATTTCTCAACAGTAGGAAATGAAAAGCTGAAAGGGTTGGCAAGAGGTATGACAGCTGTACGAGTGAGTTCCAAGATTAAAAATTAACCTTCCACACAGCTGCTGTATCGCGTCCGCTGTCAAGAAAAATAGCACCAGCAATGGACTCAACGATGTCACCAAGAACTTTTGGAGCTTTGCAATCTCCCAAACCAAAGGAGTTGAATCCTGGCTTCAATAGTTCATCTTGAACTTCCTTAACAAAGTCCCGAATCTGTAACATTATTGACAAAATGTCAAGGCTCGATAAAATAGACCAAGTAAATTACGAAAACCATACCCATCCCACTACACTAACAAAGGAATAAGATGGCAAACCTGCTTTTCAAGGGCACTTGATCCATGTCTAAGGTGCACATGAAGCTTATGTTTAACTGCAACACGTGCAAAATTTTCATTGTTTACAGCAGCAGCTCGCAAGTCTGTCAGGCGACCAGGGGGCAGATTGGTATATGTAAAAAACAAGTGTTTCGTAATGAGATGATCTAAGACTGCATCACCAACAAATTCTAATCGTTGATAGCAGGATACTCCAGAAGATGGTCGCGAAGCATGCGTCATGGCTTCTATCAACAAGCCCCGATCATTGAACTTAATACCCAAGGCACCTTCTAAAGTATCAAAGTCAACACTCCTAAGAACACTTTCTGGAACTTTGAATGGCTTAGATGCACTTTCTATCTCTTCATGAAACTCTACCTGAATTCCAATCCATTTCATAAGATGGTTAACAGCATTTTTCCTACCTTCAACATAATAAACACCAATTAATGCTTCAACAACATCTGCCAATGTCTTGCTAGAGAGGACTCTGTAAGAACTAGCATCACTCTCAAGTTCACCATCTTCAATTTCATTTTCATAACCATCATCAAGATGATCCACTCTGGTTCTATCCTCAGGAAGTGACTTCTCTTGATCAAATAAGTATGAGTCTCCATCTTTTGTGTCCTCATCAAATACAGGCAACACTCCAGGAGCAGCCCATCGAGATGGAGCAAAGCGATCTGCTTGGATATATGATTGAAGTCCTTTATTCAGTGCATATTGATACAAAACCATGTTGCTAACCATTTGTTGCCTCATTCTAGTAAGTTGACCCTCGTGTTTCTGAGGATACTTCAGAAAAAGAAATCGACTAACCACCCATTTCAGGTAAGCATCTCCTAGAAGCTCTGCTCTTTCATAGCAGAATGTTTCTTGGCATGAAGCGGCAGTCAAGGCTTCCAAGATCTGGAGATAAAGGAGGGACACATCCGTTACAAGGTAGCTCACAGATTTCAGACCTTCAATTAATAAATAATATACCTTTGAAGCAGGGACTGGATAATTTATTATATCCTTAAGTTCAACAGCGAGCAGCATGCTTTCAACCCTCCTCATTATGGATGGTAATCTCTGGGCACCTCGAACAAGTGATCCAGGAAGAGGGTGCACCAGACACAGCTCGGGAGGAAGAGACACATAGTAAGTTTTGTCCACATTCTCTTCAGCATCACCTTCATTTGCTACAAACACAAAAAATTGTCCATTTATTTCAATAAACCAAAAAACTTTGAAGCATGGCTTATGGGCATAGATGGTTAGGCTCCTGAAGGATAGGGAAAGATACATACAATCTGAGTGTTCAAACCGAGGGGATAAGAGGTTCTTGCAGTATGAAACACCACGTCCTCTCAGTAAAGGCTGCTGCCTGAATTTCAATTCAACTCCATACCTGATAATATGTAAATATAATCAATATCCTGATAAATACAGCCTCAGTAGTGCAAAAAAGAAAAAAAAAAAGGGCTTCTCCAATCAATTAGGGGACATGAATATTTCCATCACAAACTAAGATAAGTTTCCCCTCTTCGGGCACAACATCTGAAATGCATCAAAGTTACCAATGACGGCAACAGCCCATAGAAATTAATAAGAAATTCAATTATCTTCAGAGAGGAGAGAGGGGCAGGAGCTAAGAAACAAAATTATAAGGGAAAGCAACGAGGATCACACTTTTGCTTGTAGTAATCAGCATATGAGCTGTACTCCAGAGGACCAAGATAACCCTCTTTTCTTGGAAATGAGTTCTCTGCAGTCATGTCATAGCATATGGAATCCACATAAAACCTCTTCCCAGAGTGAACAGCTGTTACGATTCTCCCCAACAAAGCATCAGCATTGACAAAAGTATCAGCCATCATCAATTTGCCTTTGGTCAATTCCAGTTTTTGCATCTCAGTTGCATCCCATTCCCTCTTAGGAACCAATCCAGAAGCTTTCACAACATCAAACTGTGCTACAGCTCCCCTGATGCCATAAGTGGGATGAGATTTCTGTCCAAAAGCAATTCCATGTCGCAATTTCCCGAATCCATACTCCCTCCTGTCGCCACCAAGTGTCCTCTCATTGGTACCAAGGTAAACATCTGGTCGAGCTTTCTGAAGAGGATTGCTCCAAGCATCAGTTCCAATTATATTTTCAACCAGATCCCAGTCAATTTCTTTTATAGGATCTACGGAATTATCGCTAACCATTGGGATGAATAAATAAGATTTTGAAGGATCCCATGGAGTGGTGGAAGGTTCAACATCCACATCCAGTACAATGCTCATCAACCTTACATGAAAATTTTTAAGGGATGCCAGCTGCACACAATCAGGGTCAAAAATATCAGAAACCAAATGCAGAGATGTCACAATGAGGAAAGAGAATAGGAGTGGTTGGAGTTTGGACCATTATTCCATTAGTTAACTAAAACCAGACCTGATTTTCTGTTATAGCTATGCGACCCCTAAAGACAAGAGATGCCTTCGTTATCATGGTTCGAGCGATAAATAGATCCATCGACATCGATAAGACCTAAAACAATTGAGATGTTAAAGAAAAATTTTTAACATTGCTATCTGTGCAGAAACTTAAAAAAATATGATATACCTCTGCATCCAGCTCATTGCCAAAAAGCACTGCAAAATTTGAAACCTGAGTCAAGAATGGATCATTTGAAGTGCCACTGTTTAAGCATTTGACTCCATACATGTAAAGATGATGCACTTTGGAGCTGTTGTCACCATCTCTTCCACATAAGATCCATTCTCCCTAGAAGACCAAGAGAATTTAAGTATCTATGCTCTACGAGAAGACCATATTTAAAAACAAACCTATAGCAGCACTTATTTTATACTGCACAAAACAGATAACCTGCAATGATAATAATAAATAAAAAAACACTACACAAAGGGAGAAAAAAGATAGGAAAACAGAAGGAACAGAAGCCATCTTTTAAACATTGGAATTTAAATTGGTGTAATGAGAGAGAAGTGATACTTGCAATACATGTTCATGTTCTGGGTATTTTTGCGGTATATTGAGATGCAAATTCAAAATCTTGTTATCCATCAACTCCCTGACCCCCCAAATCCCAACACCCTTTCCTGTATAAAAGAAGATTGGGAGAGGAAGAAATACAGAAACCCCACTCCACTCAGCTACGTCTCAGTCTCATGCAATTCTTTATCTCTAAAATCCTTACACCTACGAGGTATAGTAGCCAATGTCTTATAAATTCCCAGTTTTCAATGTTTTTCTTCAACCTACTAGGTACAGTAAAGTGCACGAAAAATGACAAAGAACAGGAACATGCTCCTATTCTGATTGGGTATACAAAATAGTTTGCACTGGCAAAAGAAAGAAAATAATGTATCAATGAAAAAGTTGAGACATTCACCGACCCCAACTATCAGGGTAATATTCTAAAGTTTGATGTCTCTGTGACTTCAAACAACACGAGCAAATTCATGCAGGCTCCTATTTTTTTTCAAAAACATCATTGACTAAAAATTCTTTCACTGACCTCAATTATTAGCCAATCATCAACCCTCAGGTAATCATAACCATGAAACAAACAGTACAAACTTACATGGAGTGTCTTAGCTACACCTTCAGGATAGAACTCCCGATGCCTAGCAGTCCCAGGAAGTGGTTCGCCTTCATCATTCTGGTCTGCCTTGTCCTTTTCTTCTCCACTTCCCTTGTCTGGCAAGAGCATGTCAGTAAATGCTCCCATCTCATGAAGCTTCTTGCAAGCAGCCAAACAAACAGCCTGCAATTGATCAGATAATTAATACATTCCTAAATTAAAAGCAGCAAAGCTAGCATGATTGTGATGACAAAGTAAGCATGCCTGCTGTGCAAGGCGGATTGAACTGCATACAGGACCCTCAAGTTTCTCAAATGGTGCATTACAAGGAAGCTGAAGCTTGCATGAATATTCCGTGGGACCTCCTGGCTTCTCATGCTTCTCCATAATAAACTCAGGACGAAGTATTGAATACCTGGATATCAGAAATATTGGAAAAGAAATAAGTAATCCTTAAAAACAAATAAGATTATAGCTGAAGTTATAACAGTAGACTGTGAGGCACCTGTCACTGGGTAACTGAGAACAATAGAAATGAACAAGTCCAACAGCAGAATTTAAGCTCACAACAGCACCAGTAGACTCCACCTGATACACAGTTCCTGGTATTGAATCTACTGCAATTAACCTTGCAGTATCTTTGAGATGACTGAGGTCAGTTCTCTCAATTGCTTCTTTCCTCAGGGTCTCCTCACTATTCCTAGCATTCCTCAAGAATGCTCCATGAGACAGGTTTCCCCTGAGATAAGTTAAAAGTTTGAGATTATTTGATATAGAAGATGAGACTGAGATTAGATCCAACACAATTACCTCTCCACCATCAAGATGTAACTAGAGCCTGGCTTTCTTGCACGACCTCGAGATTGAATATATGCAAGAACAGTTTTTGCAAGATCAAAGCGAATAACAACATTGCATTGCCTAATATCAAGTCCTTCCTCAGCAACACTGGTAGCAACTAACAATGTCACCTGCACAGTATATGGAAGCATTTAGCAGGCATTAGCATAAAACTACAGCTTTTGAAGAATCCAAAACAGCAAGTATGGCATTGAGACATACACGACCATCTCGAAATTTGGCGATCGTGTCTTGCATTTGGCTTGTTCTCATTTCATGACTGTTATTGTGCCCTATCAAACTTGCACACCTAACAAAACTTAGAGATGGAAGCTCTGCAAAGACCTGCAAGACAACATAACATGCGGCTATGAGAACCATGTTACAGGGAGCAACACAAAGACAGAAGTATTAACATATGTGACCTTTGGAAGAACTAAAGCAGCTACTACACGCTCAACAAAGATGATTGCACGGAAATCCTCCGTGTGCCGATATCCGAGAAGTATTTTAATCAGCGACTGCACTTTAGGGGTCACTTTTCCATCAGCTACAGCAGCTCCTATTATCACATCAACATGTTCTCCGCCAGAGACAACTACAGCACAGAATTAAAAAAGGAGAGAAGTGTATCAACACCATTTCCCTTCAAAACTACTTGAAACTTCTAAAGTTGTAAAATAAAGAGCAGAACCGAGGTATGCATAGTGATACACACTGATGGGTCATGTTGGCAGTCACATAATGATATTGCATATGTGAGGTAGACTTACTTAGGTTACCCTCTATGCCAATAGTAAGATATTTTTGACACACTGAGATCATTTATTTCAAGCAGTGTCAAGCATAGAGCATTATATCAAGGAATTGATCTAAATTTCCCAGCTTAAGAGTTCTACACTACTTATAACTATATGTTTACTTATACAACTCCTAATTGTACTAAATAAATAATGGATCCATCTTTCTCCAGAAATCTCAATTCCATAATTTTATAACTGTCAAAGTGAAGGCTACTTCTAAAAAATCCAGAGTGGCACAGATTTACAAAAATTAATCAAACTCGAATGCACCAAGCCTTGATCTCAAACAGGTGGTTGGACCAGCTATATGAACCATTTTTGATCTATTATAGACTTACTGAATGCTATGATGGCAAGAATTAACAACACCCACCATGACTGTCAGGGAGCTCTCCCTCCTCAATCTCATCTAAAGCAGGCCCATCTTGAACATTGCCATTCCCATTCCCATTCCTATTGTCCGAAACTTTTGCATCCTTGTCTGTAACAGCTCCCTCAGTTAACTGGCATTGTAAGAGCAACACAACTCTTTCCAGGTAGGATTCTTGAAACTTAACATCAAGCTGATAGTTTGCTCTCTCATCATTTTGTAAGGCAGTCAGAAAGGATTGTGCAACCTGCAATAAAAATGGATGCAAAACCAAGTATATCGTTATAGCCATACATAGTTACAGTCTCACAACGCAAGATCCTAAGAAAAAAAACGAGTAGAAAGAGTGCTATCCAACAGCATTTTCAATAATCATCACTCTAAGGATTATTGGTGGCAGACCGAAGACATTTACCATTGTACTAAGCAAATGGAACCCTAAGCAATTGTGTTTTCAATAACAAAGGACCACATAGACCACTTTGTAAGTACCTTGTAAGCACACCACTGACCCAGATCACCAAGTGCATAATTAATTGCCCTTAACTTTTGAATTAAGTTAGCAGCCCCATCACTTTCTGTTCTTTCAGAGACACCATAAACTTGGTGCAGCTCTTCCTTGGCCCCAGCATCCCTTGCTCCCATAAATTGCCATTTACTTCTTCTCGAGCTTGACTGTGCAGCTTCCTCAACAGCCACTTCAATTTGCTTTATTTGTTCATGAAGGGACCACAAGCTCGCCGCTTTGTCGTACTCCATCACAACCTCTGCCGGCATTGGTACATGCTTTTCCAGTTCCTTGCGGTCTTTTATCGTACAAACAATTGAGTCCAGTTTACTTTCAAGATTGCGGATCTTTATTGCACAATCCACCTGACTTGAAACACCTGGAACACAACACTATAAGTACAAGGTTTTACGGCTTGAAATCCATGTCCTATGAACTAAAAAATCCTGATTAAAGAAAAACTCTTCTAGGAAAGTGAGCAGTTTCAAATTCAACAGTCACAAATTAATGAATACCCTTTAAGTTAACAGGAGAAGCTGTCATTCCAAAAACAGATGGTCTCTTCTCCTTGGGAGTTGTATGGTAAAACTCAGACATCACAAGAGAATATGGATGCTTCTTCACAGCATGATGACACTCATCCAGAATGAGAAGATTTATGGCTTCCATTTTGATTATACTGTGCCTCAAAATATTCAAAAGAATCTGGGCTGTCATTACTAAAACCTGCAAAGAGAGAAAAACAATTAAAAAGATCACGGAACAAGCTACCACCAGAGTGGAAGCAAGCAAATATGTATATCTATTTCCTGTTACTAATGGAAATTTTGCATAACCAAAAAAAAAATCATAGGACCCAAATTAGAATGGGAAAGCCAAAAGCAGCAACTCCATCGGTTTAAAATTGAAACACATTGGCAACAGACAGCAATCCAGGGTGTTATGAATGGATGTTGATATCCACTTTTCAAAAAATATATATATATTCAAGTGGCTGCTGTGATGTACAAAAATTTCCAGGGTGTTTCCCTTTCGATCTTACTAAATGCAACTCTATTAATGGTTTTGATAAACTCTAAGCTTGATAGGTAAGGCTACATTGTAAAATATAATGACAACAAAATGACAGACAGATTAGATAGCTCAGAAATACACATTCATCATTAAAATTCTGGCATTCCTTTGTAATAATATTACCCAAATATGGAAATTATAGCAAAACACCCTCAAACACACCTACCTTCCTTCATCAAAACCCATAAAAACCATTTGCATCAGATGCAGAATTCTCTGAGGGTATTGTCACAGGTATCCCTCCCCTTGAAAATAAACTTCAACACACAAAAAAAAAAAGATGCAGGGTAATGCACAACCAAATGATCAATCGGATTTTTTCTTTTCATTCTGCACATTATCGAGGCTAAGAGCTCCATCAAACCTTGTGGTTCACATATTGTTTTGTGCTCAGCCTCCAGTGAATTCGTGACTACGCTCAAGTCTAATTTTCAAGAAAACTTTGGACATGCAAACACCAATTTGAGAAAAGTCACAGGGAGCACTGAGTAAGAGAGAATCCAGCAAATAAAACTAATATTTATACAAATCAGACAATAAACATACTCAAAGTTTGGGTGAGAGACTAGAATGAACTGCAAGGGTGGTGACCCGATTCTCTTACTACTGTACCTTCCCCGGACCTTTTGAGTTGTTAAAATAAAACTACCAAGATAAATGGTTGAAACTATAAGATGCTAGAAAACATACGGTTACCCACATATAATTAAAGATACATCAACCATAAGAAGAAACAACTACTGTTAACTACAACAAGCCCCAAATTTGTTTGTCCTGCTAATGTTTTGAAAAATCATGTCAAATTAATAGCCATTGTCATAATCACTGGTGATGACTACACTGACCATGTGAAATAGAGAACATAAAGATATAATAACACCAAAACTTATAGCAAAATCAAAATCTAACATAAAGAAAAACTTCAAGAGCTACCTGTTTTGTTTCAAACTCACGCTGCCACCTTCGAGTATCCCAGAAATCTTGAACCATCTCACCACAATAACAGCCCACTTGGTAACCAGTGGCCTCACGAATAACTTCTGCTTGCTGAAGTCAGAAGAGCAAGACAATATAACTAAGCAATACTTGCAGTCAATGAAGATTATCAAAGTTTAGATTCTTAAAACAGCAAAGTCTTCAGAGTAAACTACCTGATAAACAAGTGGAACCTTTGGAACTAAAAATACAGCAAGAATTTTTTTATTCTGCCTTTGCAAGTCATTGCAAATGCTTTTGATGAGGAATACAGCGATGAGTGTCTTCCCTGCCCCTGTTTCAAGAAAAGCTATTGTATTTTTCTTCTTAGCCTGGTCAAGAACATCCAGTTGATACTGGCGGGCCTGTTCTTCAGGTACTTTCTCTTTACCCTCCTCTGATTTCTTCTCTAGCTCTCCTTTGCACTCCTGAATTTTGTCACTCGCCTCCCTTCCTTCTTTGTTACGATCAGCTTCCCAGCTGCCCAACCGGAAAACCATTTCTTTGGACCCAGAACGATCCCTCTCCCAATAACCCCTAAGTTCTCTTTCCCTCCAATCCCTATCTCTACCATCCCTTCTATTACTGCCACTATATCTATCTCTTCTTCGACTTATATCCTTATCCCTTCTATCACTTTCATCCCAATCCCGGGACCTCTTCCTGCTACAGCCTCTCTCCCTATCCCTATGCTCATGGTGCCCTCCACTAGAATACACTCTCTCGTTTCTATAGCAACAAAGTCTAGCTCTTTTACCGCACCTTTCATCACTATCAATACCTCGCTCCGTCGACTGCTCATCCTTCTTCCCATTTTCTTTAACAAAATTGTTTAAGAACCTCTCTTCTCTCTTCCCATTGGCCAAATTCAACCCATTACCAACATTTTCGACCTGGCCTTTTCTGTCAATAATGTCCTTATCACCACCGTTTGATTGTGAAACTGAGCTCCCATGGCAAACTCCATTTTCAACATTAATAAACCAACCATCACTAACAATGCATTCCCGACTTCCATTAGAAACATTATTTGTCGTACTAGCACTATGAGGCGGAGGAAGACCACTACCATTCTTGATACTATCAAGAATGTGATCAATTCCTCCAAAGAAATCATTATTAACATTGGAATTATTATCAACAGATAATTCTTGAACAACTGAAGTATCAAAATCAACAAAATCATCTATTATATCGCAAGAAATATCCTCACATGCATCAAGCCAGTATGACGGACCACCTCCAATCCCTGAAACCCTAATATTACTCTCACTCTCCATTACCTCAGATAATTTAACGAACAGTGATTAATACTCTGAAAGGAGAGGGGGGGAGTACAGTAGCATAAAATAAAATCAAAAAAACAAAAACAGAATCAAAATCCAAACAAAAACAGAATCAAAATCCAAGCAAAAACAAATGAATAAGATCTCGATACAGTGAATGAAAGAGAGAGTGAGTGAAGAGGGGGTTTGATTATTTCTTTTCTTTTTTCCTTTCGGAAATGCAGATTAGGGTGGATAGACCGTACGAAGCACGCGAAAATTTAAGAAGGGTAATAAACAAGAAATAAAATAAAATTATTTTTTAATTGAAGGATTGTTGTGTGATTCTTTTAGATTCACACGGCCTATCAACCCTTAATTCTGCTTCCTTGCGTCTCTCTCTCTCTCTCTCTCTCTCTCTCTTCTTTCCTGTAGTTTTATCTTCCGATTGAAATCAAACCTCCAACCCCAGCGTGCTTTCTCTCCTCCTCCTCTCTCTTTATGTTATCTGCAGGGCTTTGGCTTTCTTCTAATATTCTCTTGCTGTTTTAAGGAAGGTACGAAGCAAAGAAGGGGCTGCACGAGAAGGATTCTTTTCTCCTTTCCTTTTTCTTTTTTTTTTATTAAAAAAGGGGGGCTTAAGGGCTTCAAGACAGTTCTGTAAGAAAAGTAGAGTAAAGAAGGTAAAAATGTGGTGTTGGCCTCGAAGTTACTGCTGCTTGATTTTTTCGAAACTTCTTCCTTAATGTATCGAATGGTCTTTCGACGCGTGTTCTCCCCGCACCGTGGGCTCTTCTGAATGGCTGAGGCTGCTGGGTTTTTTGTTTTGTTTTGTTCGGAGGAATTTCAGCAGTGGTTGCCCTGTTTGTTGCTTCACGCGTTTTGCTTGTTTCCTGATGTTTTCCGACCCAGGGGGAGGGGGGGTTAGGGTACGAGAGATGAGAGCGGTGAATGAATTTATGTTGGGAAAAAAGAACTTTGACGCGTGTCATGCTGATGGCAGTAGGACCCACACGGGTGGAATTTGGTATCATTTGAGGGGAAAAAGCTAGCCAGTAAGCTGCAAAATATTTGCCGAAATGATATGTCCTTCTGTGATGGGACACTCTGGTCCGTTTGATATATTCTTTTTTATCCATTTTTGAAAAACAAAATAGAGAAGAATTATTCCCTATATCTCGCAAGTGAATATATGTTATCCTATGAGATCTTCCATCGGGGGGGACCTATCAACGGTGTTTGTGGCCGTGATTAGAATTTTTTTAGTTTCAGATAAATAAATGACCGCTGGGGTCATCGTTAAATGTCTGATTAAATATTTTTTTCTATAAAAATAATATTTTTTTATTTATTAATAATTATTTTTTATATATGCAGTATCATGAAAGTTAATAGCATGAATTGATTACACGTATTTTAAATCTTATATGCTTAATTTTTTTAATATATTTTATAGTTAAGAATTAGTATAAATAAAAACATTCAATATAAATATGAAATCAAATAAATTGTGACGTATATGTGTTAGTAAATGAAAACAAAACATAAATGATAAAAAAAAAAAGACAAATGCATATCAAAATATTTAATATTGGAAACTAGTATATTTACCTAGTAGTGTTTACTAAATGTTTTATTAAAATAATTTTTTATTTAAACAAGCAATAATTGAAATAAAAACACGGATAAAATTGAATGAATAAATAAAACAAAAGGAACAACAACATGCAAGGTTACATGTATTAAAATTAATATCTATTTTTTTAATTTTTAAATATAAAGTTCAATCTACACAAAATATAAAAAAAATATAAATAAATCAAAAAACTCTTCAAAATTTAAATGTATAATAGAAAAACATTCATTTAAAAGAAACTTTTGGAGCAAAAATGAAAAGGAGAAAAGGATATTAATTTTGAAGTAAAATAAAAGATATTTAGAGGGAAACCATATAAAAAAACATGAATTTTAAAAAAAAAAATAGAAACATTAATTAGACAATGTGTTGTCTGATTTGCCTAGATTCAAGTGACTATCGTGACTAGAAAATTAGGACTTATCTTTTTTTTACTCAAAAAATTGTTTTCAACTAATTTTGACCCAAAACACCTTAAGAATCTTAATAAACCTATTCATAACTTTTAAATGTTGAAGTATCAATTAGAGATCAAATTGTTGTGGGCATCTACGCAAATCAGTTAGTGTTAGTTGAGAATATTAGAAGCCTGCTAGTATTACAATAGACTCATGTATAAATATGTCATATCTTCTGTAATACAAAAAAGATAGAGAGAGTTTTTCAATTACCCAAAATTTCTTCTTCATTCGTGACTTAATCTTCTTCTCTTGTGTCTTCTTTTGCCTGATCTACACCTTTGATACTGAACTTCTTCCTAACAAATGGTATCATTGTCTTGTGTCCAACATAAACAAAAAAAAGTGTCAAGAAACTACGGTGTGAATAAGAAAGAAAGTGAGAAGAATTGTAACAAAGAAAGGCACCTGAAAGATTAGCTCATGGCAACAGAATCAAACAACTATGTGCAATCATCAATTCCACGATTTGATGGGTATTATGATCATTGGGCAATGCTCATGGAAAAAATCCTGAGGTCTAAAGAATACCGGAATTTAATAGAGCATGGCATTACTGCAAAAAGAGGGGGAAGAAGTGCAAACTGTGGCACAACAGAAAATAGATGATGAAGAAAAACAAAAAGATATAAAATTCAAGAATTACCTGTTTGCATCAATTGACAAGACCATTCTTGAAACTATACTCAATAAAGAGACTTCAAAGAACATTTGGGAATCCATGAAACTGAAGTATCAAGGCTCCCCAAAGGTGAGACGTGCCTAATTACAGGCTCTGCGAAGGGAATTTCATGATTATTTTGCCAGAACCTTAATTGTTGCAAATAACATGAAGCTACATGGAGAAAAATTAGAACAAAATGTAACTATGGAGAAAATCTTGAGGTCAATGACCTCTCTTAGTTCATGAACAAAGAACGCAAGGGCATAAAGGAAAAAGAGCATGCCTTGAATGTTATTAACTTTGAGAAAACTGGAAGAAGATTTGAGTACAAAATTGAAGGACCTCTTCCCCTAAACAGTAAGGGGCAGACAACCCTACAACAAGTCCTTGATCTAGTGCTATAGTTATCAAAGATTCGGACACTTCCAATATGAGTGACCCAACAGAGACAAAAATGCATACCAAATTAGAAGATGAAGAAGAGATGCTACTGATGGTTTATGGAGATGAAAAGAAAACAAAATTAGCTGGAAAAGAAGAACAAATGCTAATAAAGGCTTCAGAAGATGTAAAACAAGAAAAAGAAGAAATCTCATGGTTTCTTGACTCAGGTTGTCGTAACCATATATGTAGCAATAATAAATGTTTTTTTGACTTTGATGAACAGTTTAGGCAAACTGTGAAGCTTGGAGATCATTCAAAGATATTGGTTATGGGAAAAGGGAATATCAAGTCACATATCAATGGAATAACTTAGATCTTTACTGAAGTTTATTTTATACCTGAATTGAAGAACAACCTCCTAATTATATGCCAGCTACAAGAAAAGATTAATAACCTCCTGAATGTTATTAACTCTGAGAAAATTGGAAGAAGATTTGAGTACAAGATTGAAGGAAGAGAAAGATTTCGTGGAGGTTTCAGGGGAAGAGGTCGAGGAAGGGGCAGACAACCCTACAACAAGTCCTTGATCCAGTGTTATAGCTATCAAAGATTCGGACACTTACAATATGAGTGCCCTAACAGAGTAAAAAATGCATACCAAATTAGAAGATGAAGAAGAGATGTTACTAATGTTTATGGAGATGAAAAGAAAACAGAATTAGCTGGAAAAGACGAACAAATGCTAATAAAGGCTTCAAAAGATGTACAGTAAGAAAAATAAGAAATTTCATGGTTTCTTGACTCAGGCTGCAGTAACCATATATGTAGCAACAATAATTTTTTTTTTACTTTGATGAACAGTTTAGGCAAACTGTGAAGCTTGGAGATCATTCAAAGATATTGGCTATGGGAAAAGGGAATATCAAGTCACATATCAATGGAATAACGTAGACCTTTACTGAAGTTTATTTTATACCTGAATTGAAGAACAACCTCCTGATTATAGGCCAACTACAAGAAAAAATTTTGGCAATCATTATTAAGAACAACACATGTAAAGTCTATCACCATAAAAGAGGTTTGAACATGCAATCACAAATGTCATCCCACTGGATGTTTCTTGTACAGACTACTACAAGTGTCCCTGTAACACATTGTCTACAAACAACTTCTGAAGACACCACACATCTATGGCATTGTCGATATGGACACATAAGTCTCAAAAGGCTGAGAACATTATTCCAAATGGAGATGGTCAAAGGTCTACTCACAATCAAAGAGTCATCAAGAGTATGTAGTGACTGCATGATAAAGAAGCAACACAGAGAAACTTTATCAAAGAAAAGTATGTGGAGAGCATTTAAGAAATTACAGTTGGTCTATGCAAACATCTATGGTCCTATCTCACTGGCATCAAATAGTGGGAAAAAGGTATGTACTTATCTTTATTGATGACCACAGTAGGAAGACATGGGCATATTTCTTGTATGAAAAATCTGAGGCACTGTCTATATTCGAGAAATACATATTGATTGTTGAAAGGGAAAGTGGTGAAAGAATCAGTTGCTTAAGAATTGACAGATAGGGAGAGTTCACTTCACATGAGTTTAATGAATTTTGTAATATGTATGGAATCAAAGACAACTTACCACAACCTATACTCCACAACAAAATGGGGTTACAGAAAGAAAAAATCACACCATGATAAATACAGTACGAAACATGTTATCAGAAAAGGAAATACAAAAGCAGTCCTAGGCAAAGGCACTTAACTGGGCTATTTGTGTGATAAATAGGAGTCCCACTACCACTACTGAAAATCATGTCACACCTTAAGAAGCTTGGACTATCTTGAAGCCTTGTGTTGACCACTTTCGTGTATTTGGGTGTGTGGTTCATGTCCATATATTTGACAATCAAAGGAAGAAACTGGATAATAAGAGTTTTAAGCGGGTATGGCTCGGGTTAAGTGAAGAATCAAAAGCCTACAGGGTTTATGATCCAGTTAGGAGGAAGATAATAACCACCAGGTATGTGATATATGCTAAAGATGAAAAATTGAATTGGTATAGAAGTGTAGAGGAAATAAAGCATCATGAGTTAGAATGGATAAGCAGTAGTGAAGAGGGTGATAATAATGAAAGGTTAGTTGATGATCACAATAATGATGACAAACCTGTCCATGACATAAATTCTGACTCATCCAGCAGAGGACTTGAAGAAGCTGTAGAAATACAACAAAATGTTGTTAATCATCTTGCAATGTTCACTTCAGTTGAAGATTTAGTTACATTCTAGGATGCTTATAAAATTAAAGAATGGAGAGAAGTAATGGATGCAGAGATGAGGGGCACTAAAAGGAACAAAACCTGGGTATAAACTACCCTGACAGCTGGAGCAATAACAATAGGAGTAAAGTGGATATTCAAGACAAAATTCAATGAAGGAAAGGTGGATAAGCATAAGGCCAGGCTTGTTGCAAAGGGATATTCTCAAAGGCATGGGATTGATTATAATGAGGTATTCGCACCAGTAGCAAGGTGGGATAAAATTAGAACAAACTTATCACTTGCAGCTCATAAAAGGCTGGTATGTCTTCCAGCTAGAGATGGTAAGAGTGCTTTTCTATATATGGAATTTTCGGAACATAAGGTTTATTGGTTGAAGCAAGCCCTTCGAGAATGGTGTAGTAGGATTGAGACATACTTTCTCCATGAAGGTTTCGAAAAATGCTTCTCTGAACACACATTGTTCATAAAAAATAGTGATGAGGGAAGGATACTGATTGTAAGCCTATATGTGGATGATCTCATCTTCACAAGAAACAATGAAGAGATGTTTAAAGACTTTAAAGAATCAAGGATGAGAGAGTTTGAAATGTCATATTTGGGAAGAATGAAGTATTTTTAGGTGTGGAAGTAGTGCACAATACTGATTTCATCTTCATTTGTCAAAAGAAATATGCTAAAAAGATGCTTAAGAGGTTTGGGATGGAACAAAGTAATGTGGTGCGAAACCCTATTGTACCAGGATGTAAACTGAAGAAAAATATGGATAATGCAACAAATGTAAATGCCATAGAATATAAGCATATGGTTGGAAGCTTATTGTATCATACAGCCATTAGACCAGACATCATGTATGCGGTTGGATTAGTTAGCATGTACATGGAAAATCCTACAGAGATGCATCTTTAAATTTCCAAAAGAATATTGAGGTACTTAAGGGGAATTACTGATATGGGAATTGTGTATAGAAGGGGTGATGAAGAGCAACTAAAGGGCTTTGCAGAAAATAACTATGCTGGAGATCTTGATGATAGGAAGAATACGTCTGGGTATGTATTTATGATTGGTAAAAAGTTGTTTCCTTGTCTTCCAAGAAGCAACTAGTGGTGACATTATCTACCACAGAGGCAGAATTCATAGCAGCAGCAACTTGTGCATGCCAGGGTGTTTGGTTAAGAACAATTCTAGGAAAACTTGGCCAAAATCAATCTACTAGTACTACGATCTATTGTGACAACAACTCTACTATCAAGTTATCTAAAAATCCAGTATTCCATGGTCGAAGTAAACACATAGATGTCAGATTTCACTTCCTAAGGGATCTCACACGGGATGGAGTTGTAGAATTACTGTATTGTAATACACATGAATAGGTTGCTCACATTATGACTAAACCCATAAAGCTCGAAGCTTTTCTAAAGCTACGGGATAGGCTAGGAATGCATGAACTGATCAAATTGAACTAAAATAACTTTAATTTACAAATCAAATTGTTGTGGGCATCTATGCAAATCAGTCAGAGTTAGTTGAGAATATTAGAAGTCTGCTAGTATTACAACAAACTCATGTATAAATAAGTCATATCTTCTATAATACAAAAAAGATAGAGAGAGTTTTTCGATTACCCAGAATTTCTTCTTCATTCGCGACTCAATCTTCTTCTCTTCTGTCTCCTTTTGCTTGATCTACACCTTAGATACTTAGCTTCTTCCTAACATTAAAAATAAAAAAATCATAAAAAATATATTAACCTTAAACAAAAATCAAATTGAGCTCATATATGTTTTTTCATGACATTTAAAGGTAAAACAACACCTAAAAAAAATTCCACGTCAAATGAAACCATTTAACACGAATAAGCATTATTTTAGCAATCTAAATCGAAGTTAACAATATTTTTATCTATCAACCCCTGAATGTGATGACCTTTATCTTTATCCTCTCCCAACCAGGAGCTAAAAAAATAACAAAAATAATTTTTTATATCAAAATTGAATTTGAAAAAAACTAAGGATTAAAATGTGTCTTTTCCAAAACTTCTTGCATGACATTTATGTTTGACATCTTTCTAAATTTGATCTCTATTTTTCCAATTTCACCATTGCCTAAGAAATATAAATCAATTGGCTTTTAACCAGATTAGGTCATCCAAAATAACACTATGGACTAAAATGATTTTTTTTAAATGAACAGACATGTACAATGTGTTTATTAGGGGGTGAACAATGTCAGTTGCATAACATTCACCCTTTACATTTTAGTTTTTAAGTATTATTCAAAATGTCTTAAGATAGTAATGAAGTTAAATGTTAAATGATTGAAGGTTAAGTTTTGTTGATCATTTTGTACAATAACCGGAAGTTGATCTTCAATCAGTTATTGAACCTGCCCAATCTGCATATGAATATATATATATATATATATATATATATCAATTTCTCTATTTGTTGTTCGTTGAAAAAAGAGGCCTTTTCCTGGTGTCATCTTAAGGTATCTCAATATTTTGGTGACAACGGTTATGTGTTGTTCTGTTGGGTTATTCATGAACTGACTTGCCATGCTTACAGACAAGTTGATGTCTGGTTGTGTGTGGAAAAGGTAAATTAGTTTCCTTATAAGACGTTGGTATCTCCCTTTATCAACTAGAGCACTTCCATCATTTCCTTCCAATTTAATAGTTGTATCCATAGGAGTTTCTGATGGCCTGTATCCTAACATCCCAGTTTCATTCAGTAAGTCCAGAATATACTATACCTTTCTTTGACCTGGCAATTTCAATCCCGAGAAGTACTTGAGGTTTCCAAGATCCTTGATCTCTAATTCCTTTGTTAATGATGTTTTTAGTGAGTCAATTTCTTCTTCATGATTCCCTGTAAGAATTATATCGTCTACATTTACAATGATAATTACCAAGTTCCCTTCTGGAGAGTGTTTCACAAACAATGTATGATCAGATTGACATTGACTGAATCCATACCCTTTCACTGCTTTAGTGAATTGTTCAAAACAAGCCCTAGGAGATTGCTTGAGGCCATACAATGTATCATGAATTGTAGATGTAGAAAAAATCACTCTAGTGTAAAGCGACCTTGTTATATTGTCTAAAGAGAGTAACTCTTTTGGCTTAATATGGTCTCTTTGGCATATCACCATAACACCAACACTAGAAGGGATCTCAACTATATTGGTTGACTTTTTTTTGAATTGGATGTTATTGTTTCATGTCTTACTCTACTTATGTTTCTCTGTGAACCATTCAGGATAACCATGATCTCGAAACAAGTGTCTTTGGCATGACAACTTCCCATACAATGACTACAACACAATTTATCATTTTCTGCTTCCTCAAGCACTCAGAGAGTGCAAAAGTTAGATGAGGCAATGAATTTAAAAATCATTGTCAAAAATGAACTTTCACATGTGTTCCTTGTTCCAAGCATGGTGACCTAAAGTTGAGCCTCCCATTGAACAATATTAAAGCACTTTTGAACACCTAGATTAGATTTCATGTGAAGGAGATCACTATGTAGTATCCTGCAAGAAAATCATAGATACAATCCTTTTAAATTTCTTCTTGTTCGATTTTAATATCTGCAACACATATCATCTTAAATGGTCATTTTTTTTTATCAATTTCCCGCCATACGACCATTTTGTTTGTCCTCGTCACCTTACAACATAGCTCATATAACTACGAATCACCAACCTCATCATAGAAGGTTTCAATGACAATATCCTAGATTTTCGTAGCTGATAATAGGTTTATAAATAAGACAACTAGATAAGGCTCCATACCTATCAACACCATCCTTGCACCATTGCATATTTAATGGACCACTTTGAGTAGCCAAAATTTCATTCTTCCACTCCAGCATTATGTCCATTTAAGTAGCCAAGTTTCTTTAATCCAGTAGCATGACATAGCTATCAACACCATCCTTGCACCATTGCATATTTAATGGACCACTTTGAGTAGCCAAATTTTCATTCTTCCACTCCAGCATTATGTCCATTTAAGTAGCCAAGTTTCTTTAATCCAGTAGCATGAAGCTCAATCATTCATGAACATGTTTTGAACTTTGTCTCATTCAATCTAAATTCAAAAGCTAACTTATCTAGGTTGTGTGTTTAAATAGAGATTGGAGTGTGGTTCATGGGAATAATAGAGGTATTTTTAACATCCATGGTTGATCCCTTGTTTTAATACCAATTTTGGATGAAAACTAAATAGCAATTTAGGAGTTTTAAGAATTAATTCTTCACCTTTGATCTAATACCATGATAAAGTCATAGGAGTAGGGTTTTTTATTGTGCTTATTTTTTTCCTTTGGAGGAATACCTTATATAGGTAATCACAAGATTCCTTGTCTGTGCGATGTGTTAAAAAGGGTTATTTGTTTTAATTGTTCTGATAATTTTTTAATCGATATATTGTAAAATTATAATCGATAAAATTCATTGAAAATGAGATATGTGTTTCATGTAACATACTGATTGATTTTTATATATGTTTATTTGTTTAATGAATTATTTCATTAGTAAATACTAAAATTGCAATCAATGAACTTTAGCACAGATGAATGATTTGTTTACGCAACAAATAATTCAACCGGTGATCTTGTTTTAATTGCTTGAGTTATAATTTAATTGGTAGATAGCAAAATTGAGATTTATTAAATTGACTAAATATGAGTTATTTGTTGCCTGCAATAAATTAATTGTTTGTTGGGCATGTTCGAACTATTTTATGAATAATTTATCTAACAGATGGAAAAAATACAATTGTTAAAAAATATTAAAGATTAGTTACCTGCTTTCTGTTTCGAATTGGTTGATTGTTGTTATTATTTTAATTGTCTACATAATTATTTAATTATAAAATTGATAAAATCCAATGGAGATAATTTATTGAAGATGAGTTATTGTATATTTCAGTCAATTGATTAAGGTTGGACTTGTTGTAAGTTGTTGTCGATTCATTTAATTGGTAGAGAGAAAAATTGTAATTGTTCAAACTTTTTAAAGATTAGTCATTTGTTTTTTTTCAATAAATTGATTTATTGTTAGGCGTGTTTTAAATAGTATGATAATTATTTAATCGTTAGATAGCAAAACTCTGATTGATCAAAATCTATTAAAAATGGGTTATTTGCTCTTTACAGCAAATTGATTAATTGTTAGGTGTGTCATAATTGTCTAGGAAATTATTTAATTGGCAAATTGTAAATTATAATTGATAAAATCCATGAAAATGAGTTATTTCCTCTTTGTAACAAACTGATTGATTATTTTGTATCTTTTATCGATTTGGTGAATTATTTCACCTACAAATAGTAAAATTGCAATCGATTAAGTTTAGCATGGATAAATTATTTGTTTTTTGCAATAAATAATTTGATTGTTGGTTGTGTTTTAACAATTTGTGTAATAATTGCAAACAAATAAATTTTGTAAAGATTAATTATTTGTTTTTCTAGCTAATTGGTAGATGGTTGACCTTGTTTTCACCGTAGACAATTATTTTTGTTTGGATTATGTATTTATACTCTTAGTTTTAATTTTTAATTTTTATAATTATTTATCTTTGTATTAAATGAAATTTGCATTAAAAAAATGAGAAATTTAAGCTTTGATGGCGGGAAATGAGAGTGAAACTCTCTTTTATGCATGTATAGTAAATCTTCTATTGTTCGTGATTTGTTATCTTTGTGTTTTTTTTCTTTTATTTAGTTTATGTATAGCTTGATATATTTCTAGTTTAAAGTATTTTTTATGTAAGAAAATTAATTATTTAATCTATAATTATATTTTTTTCTTCATATTATTGTATTAAAATTTTTTCAGAAAACTAAGATTATATTAGTTTGAGATTTTAAGGAAAACAACTTAGTTCATTTTTTTACATATATTTTAAGGTGTTAATATGAAAAAAAAAAAATATTGCAATATATAATTAGTCTCACTTATTCTTCACAAAAAAAGTCCAAAAAAATTATTATCATTATTCTAAACATCTTCTCTGTAGTAATATATATATATATATATATATATATATATATATATATATATAAAAAACCTAAATAATTAAAAGTTTTATAAGTTGATTATTTAGCTTAGATGTATAGTATTATAAAAAAACAAATTATATAACCATTTTATTTACATGTTATCCATAATGAAATGAAAATATTAAAAAAACAAATAATTAAAAGTTTTGTAGGTTGATTATTTTACTAAAATGTATAGATTCTAAAAAAAAAATATTGGATAGTTAAATGTTTTTACACATGTTAAGAAATTTGGTATAGATGTGGTGAAGCGTCGTGGTAGTAGCTCGTATATTTGTTTTTATTGTAGATAAATTTGTAATAGTTTTCTATTTATTTACGTGTTTCTTCATTTTTATTTATTTATGTGATATTAAATCTGAAATATCATGCATAAAAAGGTTGTAAAAATCAATTTTGCACAAAAACAAATCATCCATGAATTATTGGGATTATTATTTTCATTTTTATTATCATAATTGTTAATATTATGATTAGTATAGTTTATGAGTTTTTCTTATTATTATCATCAAGTCATAATTATTAACACTAGAAGCACTATCACTATTATAATAAATAAAAGTTTCTATCATTATTATGATTGATAATGTTAATATTATTATCATTATCATAAAAAATAAAAATAAACAAGACTATTAATGTTAAAAAAATATCAAATTACTTCGAGGAATATAAAGGTTCAAAATTTTTAACAAAGGAGTAAGAAAGAAAAAAACTAAAACTATTATTATTATTGTGTAAATATTTGATAAAAAAACAAAATTACAAAAGAGCAATTACGAAAAGTAAGATAAATCATAAAACAAAAATTACAAGTATTACCTAAAAAAATATTTTACTTGAAGAAAAAAATATTAAGAACTAACAAAAAGAACAAAGGTAAAAAAAATATAAAATTTCAAATGATCACAAATAAAAATAAAAATTTAATATTGAAATTGTTCAAAAAAAATACCACCTAAACAAAAGAGGAAATAATAAAAATTGAAAACAAAAACTAGGAGTGCATATATATAAATATGGACAAAAATAAGGACTATTTAGAAATATATATTAATAAAAGTATATGAACTAAAATGAAAATAAAATATGTAATTAAATTTAATTTAAGGATAAAATAGAAAAAATAAAAACTATTGTACGAAAACAAAAATTAAAATAAAAAAAATAAAAGTATAAGGGCTGATATGAAAATAAAATATTTAATCAATATTGATCAAAAGACAAAATTGACAAATTCAAAATTGAATTTTTTCCTCGGTAATTATTTTTTTCCAGAAATAAACATCAATTTTTTTCCGCCTTATAATAGGTTATTTTAATGTTTAATTGTTGAAATTGCAATAGATCAAATATGTTAGAAATAGTTTTTTTGCATTGTATAATTAGTATTTTTTCTATGTAGAAAACTATTTGATTAGTAAAATGTTGTAATTAGTTATTTAAATATTTAATCAGTAACACTATAATAGATTAAATATGTAACATATAAATTTTTTCCTCGCCTAAAATGAATAGTTTAATCTAAATAAAAAGTGGTTCGTATATTTTTAATTGTAGATGACCTAGGTAAATTTGGTAAAAAAATTTTAGTTCCATTTTCTCCCTAGCAATATTAGATTTGACTCATTAAAAATAAAAAAATTGATTTTTTTTAGAAATGAACTTAATTTGTTTACGTGCTATAATGACTTATTTGCTGTATAAAAGCAACATCAATCGAAACGGGAAGTGACCTGCATATTTTTTAATTGTAGATAACCTAAGCAAATTTGTATTTTTTTAGTCTAATTTTTCCGTTGTAATATTATATTTAAAATATTAAAAATAAAAATATGGTAAATTTGTTTTTAAGAAAAAAACTTAAACAAAAGAATACCAAATTTAAATTCAAAGGCAAATTTTTTTATAAGATTTATTAATTATATTATTATATTAAATGTATTTAAGAATATTAATATTAATTTTTTTAAGAAAAAAATCCTAGGTCAGTTTTTTTATAAGTTGTTTTGTTCCTTAGTAATATTAGATCTGACGCATTTAGAAAAACATTGTAATTTATTTTTAAAAATTTTTTTTTTGCATGTAATAATTATTTCTTAGTCGTTTAGAAAGAACAGTACAATTGAAACGGGAATAACTCGCATATTTTTCAATTATAAATAACCTAGGTAAATTTGTCATATTTTTTCCAGTTGTATTTGTTGTCAGTAATATTAGATCTGACACATTGTAAATAAAAATATTATAATACGCTTTTAGCAAAAAACTTTTTTGTGTGTATTATAATGACTTATTTGCGTCTAAAAAAAATAGTGTAATTGAAACGGGAAGTGACTTGCATATTTTTGAAAACTAGGTAAATGTGTCAAATTTCTTTAAGTTGTAGTTTTTTGCCCAGTAATATACGATATGAAATATTAAAAACCAAAGTATTGTAATTTTTTTTAAGAAATAAATCTTTAAAAAAGATGAAAAAATTAAAATTCAAAGATAAATTGTTTTTTATGTTATTCGATTAATTTATTATATTATCATATAAAATATATTTAAGAATACTAATATTAATTTTTTTTATTCAGAAAATCCTAGGTCATGGTTTCTTCTCCCTATATATATTCCTAGGCGATAATATTCAATAAATATTAGAATATATAATTAATGAAAGATTAAAAATATACAAACTTTAAAAAAGATAAAACAAAAAAATAAATAAAATAAAAATAAAAATTATCATTGCTATCACTGTCAAAACAATAAAAAGTATTAAATTATCCGGAGGGAAAAAAATATTAACAGAAGAGAAAGCAAGAAAAATAATTAAATTATTATTATTATTATTATTATTATTATTATTATTATTGTGTTAAGTACAAAATTAAAATTCGAAGACAATTTTTTTTTATGTTATCCAATTTATTTATTATATAATTATATTAAATGTATTTAAGAATACTGATATTAAATTTTTTTATTCAAAAACTCCTAGGTCATCTTTTCTTCTCCCTATATATATTCTTATGCGATAATATTCAATAAATATTAGAACATATAATTAATAATAGACTAAAAATATTTAAGAAACTTTAACAAAAGATAAAAAGAAAAAAAATATCATTGCTATTACCTTCAAAACAATAAAAAATATTAAATTATCCGTAGGAAAAAATATTAACAAAAGAGTAAGCAAGAAAAACAATTAAATTATTATTATTATTATTATTATTATTATTATTATTGTGTTAAGCACAAAATTAAAATTCAAAGACAAAAGTTTTTATGTTATCCGATTTACTCATTGTATTATTATATTAAATGTATTTAAGAATACTGATATTATATTTTTTTATTCAAAAAATCCTAGGTCATGTTTTCTTCTCCCTATATATATTCCTATGCCATAATATTCAATAAATATTAGAACATATAATTAATGAAAGACTAAAAATATCCTAGAAACTTTAACAAAAGAAAAAAAAACAAATATCATTGCCATTACTGTCAAAACAATAATAATTATTAAATTATCTGGAGAAAAAAAAAACATTAACAAAAGAGTAATCAAGAAAAACAATCAAATTATTGTTGTTGTTGTTGTTATTTTAAGTATACTTATATGTACATGGACAAAAGTATGGATTATTCTAGAAATATAAAAAAATAAAAGTATAAGGACTTAAATGAAAATCAAATATAAAGGGATTAAATTAAAAAAAAATTAAGGTCTAAGGGCTGAAATGAAAATCATATTCATTATCAATTTAAATTATAGGACAAAGTTGAAAAAATCAAAACTTGTGTACCGAATTTATTGAGCATTTACAGCCAATCGAAAAATTAAAAGTAAGAGGACCGAAGTGAAACTCTCATATTTAATCAATTAAAATCAGAGGACCCAATTGAACTAAATTAGAATTTATATAATAGAAATCAGGACCAAAATCAAAATTAAAAGTCCAAGGACCAAAGTGAATATATACAATAAATGGGGGACTCTACTGCACTTTTACGTGCAGGAGAGAGAGAAAACGTTGGCAACACCTTTAACTGACCACCACCGCGTCCAAAGATTTTTTTTATGGTACATTCGCCACCATGGGAGGAAGACCACGCGATGACGCATCGAAAACGACTCCGGAAGACCTTTTCCGACCATCGTATGCGGCCGCACGCGCCGCCCAAACAGGGCGTGAGACGGAAAACCGACCGGCACGTGCGCCTCATGCCCTAACAGCCTGGAATAAAAAAAATTAAAAATAGGGTCAATTACCGTCCTGCCCCTGTATTCAAGTTAACGTTTTTGTCTTATTAGAGGCTATAACCGTATTTAGCCAAAAAAATAAACTTGCTGCGGACCGGACCGAACCGGACACGTGCAATGACAGGCATGCCCCTCAGGCAAAAAAATATTTTTTTATCTTATTATCAAGGATAAAAACGTTAATACACTGTTCACAATAGAAAAAAAAAGATGGATGTGCACCCGCGGAGCATAGAGAAAAATTTCGAGTAAACAGCTACTATGAGTGTGTGTGTGAACAGTGTTAATCAAATTGTTTCAGTGTATTGGTTAATATCTTCAAGAACTCATGACTTGCACAATACATATCTTTATATATCCATTGTTACGGCTGATTAGACGTTGACAGAGAGGCCAAGAGAAAACCAGATTAGGAGAACCAAGAGATGATCGGCGTTAGAAAAAAGGGAAGGAAGACAGCCATCATTCCAGGACCTGTCAAGGAGAGAAGAAATTAGATGCAGGCAGGGGATGTGGAAGAGGTGCGACGTCATGGTGTCTTGTTTGACAGGACCTAAGCAACGCGATGAGGAGAGGAATAGGATAGGGTATGTGGTGATGACTGCAGGGTCATAGGGTTCTTTAGTTTTTGAGTAGAGTGCTCAAAAAACACCAACCAACTGAACCTCATTGAGTTTTCCAAACTCAGAATCGAGCGGCATCATTTCCCGATTTTAGCAGCCCAGTACCCTTGATGATGGTTACCGGAGCTTGGCCCACCTTTATT
Source organism: Salix exigua (assembly GCA_032356905.1). NCBI lineage: Eukaryota > Viridiplantae > Streptophyta > Magnoliopsida > Malpighiales > Salicaceae > Salix > Salix exigua. The sequence continues at coordinate 13,254,310 of CM063589.1, read as the reverse complement.
TTCAAGAGCCCATCGCCTCAGCTTAATCGTAATATATAATAAGCTAATAGATTTGTTTATTACAAAATACGAGTTGCCTTGATATTGTAAATTGATTGATTATACTGCATGTTTTCATTCATCAATGAACAATTTTATTAGTTAAATTATCATTGATAAAACTCATTTTAAATCAGTTATTTGTTTTGTGTATTGAAATGATTGACTGTTGTTATTGTTCAAAATATTTAGATAATTATTTCTTCGGTAGATTGTCTATATCCATCAAAATGCATATAAATAATTTGGCCAAATTTTCTAACCCATTTTTTCTATGTGTATTCATATATTTTTTATTTACATGATATTAAATCTAATATATTATACATAAAAAGCAATGAAAGTCAATTGTGAATAAAAACCACATCGACTAATGAATTATTTCAATTATTATTATATTTACATTATCATGATTATTAAATTGTCATAATTATTATAGTTGTAATATTATTATTATTATTATTATTATTATTATTATTATTATTATTATTATCATTGTCATTATTAGGACAATAATCATCACGATAACCAATATTTTTTTGTTAATATTATTTCAATTATAATTATTATTATTATTATTATTATAATTTTTTTTTCATTATTGATATTTTTAAATATAAGTTTAATTTTTGTAATGTTGTCATTATCACCATTATATTGTTATCAAAATAATTTTTATTTATTTTTTGATATTTATTTTTCATATTATTACATTTAATGTATTTCAAAACCCTAAGATTAAATTAAATTAAGTTTGTTTTTAAATAATTTATTTTGTATATATTTTTCAAGCGTTAATATTAATTAAATATTAAAATATATAATTGGCCTTGTATATTTCTATGAAACAAAATACGTTAAAAGTAATTTTTATTATTATTTTAAATTTCTTTTTCATAATAAAATAAATATATAAAAAATTTAAATAATCAAAAGTTTTGTAGGTTAATTATTTCAATTAGATGTATAGTATCAGACCATTACTATTTTAAGACATGTTAGAAAATATGTTTCTTTGCTGCGGTGAAGTTCATGACAAGTGATTTGTATATATTTTTCATTGTAGATAATTTATCTTAATCTTTTAACTCATTTTGTCAAAGTGTGGCTACATATATTTGTTGTTTATGTGATATTTAGATTTAAAATATCATACATAAAAAAACACAAAAGTCATATTTTCACAAAAATAACATCTACTAATGAATTATTATATTCATTTTTAGTATCATGATGTTAAATTATCATAATTATTATAGTTGCAATTTTAACCATTATTGTAAATAATTAATACTCTAATTATCAGTGGTTATATTATTGTTGTTACTATCATTATTATTATAAAAACATAAAGTATTTTATTTTTGAAGATTTATTCTTCATATTATTATATTTTATGTGATATTATAATATTGTGATTAAATGATTAAATTAATTTGATATATTTTCAAAATAATTAGTTCATATATATATATATATATTAAAGCATTAATATTAAATAAATATCAAAATATATAATAATTCTCAATTTTTTAGAAAATATTATCTTTAAAATATCATTATTATTATTTTAAACACATTATCCACAATAATAAATACATGAAATATACATAATCAAAGGTTTTGGAGGTTGATTATTTTGCTTAAATGTACATCATCAAAAAAAAATGTAGGATCATTAACAATTTTATCCATTGTTAAAAACTTTGGTTTTGGTTACAGCAAAGTGCATGATAAGTGGTTCGTATATGTTTTCATTGTAGATAATTTGTCTATGTATGACTATGTATTTTTTATTTACAAGATATTAAATCTGAAATATCATATATAAAAAGGTTGTAAAGGTCAATTATTAACAAAAACAAAATTGATTAATGAATTGATTGGATTATTATTATTATTATTATTAAATTATTGTCAAATTGTCCCAATTATTAGAATTGATATTATAACTATTATTATAAATAATCAATATTATGATTATTATTGTCAGTATCATCGCTGCCACAATTATTATGTTATAATCATTGTCTTCATTATAACAACAATCACCACAATAATCAACGCCCTTAGTTTTTATTCATATAATCCAAATTATTATTATTATTATTATTATCACTATTATAATTTATGTCATTATTGATATTTTCTATATTATTTTATGAGTTATTGTTATTATTACCATCAAACCCATAATTATTAACATCATAAACTATGACCATTATGATAAATAAAATTATCATTATTATTACTCTTAAAACAAAAAAACATTATAAAATTGCCTGAGGGATAAAAAAATATCAAAAGTTTTAACAAAAGAGTAAGAAGGAGAAATAACTAAAGTTATTATTATTATTATTGTGTACATAATGGGAAAAACAAAATTACATCAAAGAATAAAAAAAAAAACCCTAAAAACTTTAGCATAAGAGCAAGCAAAAACAAATAAATGAGAAAACAAAAATAAGACATTCACAAACTTAGAGAAAAAAAATGTAATTAGATGAAAAAAATAATTTGACTTGAAGCTCAAATAAAAAAACTTAAAGAAAAAATGATGGGAAAAAAACAAGAAATATTAATTTTTAACTGATGACAATCACAAACTAAAATTTAAGATTTAAATAATTTTAAAAAATATTACCTCAACAAAAGAGTAAATAATAAAAAGTACAAACCAAAACTAAGACCATATATATATAAACATGGACAAAAATATAGACAAACAATTTCAGAAATATAAAAAACAAATAAAGGAATTGAAAATAAAAATTAAAAGTATAAGAAAAGAGAACAAAATATATAATCAATTTTCATTGAAGGATACAATTTTTCAATGAAGGATACAATTGAAAAAATCAAAACAATTTTTCATTGAAGGATATTAAGAGATTCCAACCCAATCCAAAACTTTAAAGAATAAGGATCAAATTAAAAACTCAATATATAATTAATTTCCATAGAAGAACAAAATTAAAATAAATGAAAACGTTTATAATAACAACCAGGGCTATACAATACAATTAAAAGATAAAGGGTTGAAATGAAAATGAACACAATATAAAGAACCTCTGAGCACTTTCAATTGCCATGGGACGCCAATGTCTCCACCATAAGGTGGAGAAAATGGAGGCGCGTATCTAGTGAGAATTCGAATTGACATTTTTGACTGCTTTACTATGCTGCATGCGTCTCCTAAAGGGAGCGTGAGGACGAAAACTAACGACGTGTCTTTCATATAAACATGCAGTATTCAGTAGAATTTTTTTTCTTAAAAAGATAAATTACCTACACGCCCCTATACCTAATATTTTTTTTTAAAAAAAACCATCATCCAATCTCTTATTATATTAATATTTATGGAAAGTAATGTTGATTTGTTTATTAGAAAAGGTGTTAGGAACATGTTTTAAATTCATGATTATTTTTTTTAACAAGCCTGGGTATTTTTTTCCCTTAAAAAACTAATTTCAGTAGAAACACGTGCAATTATCTGATATCCTCCAGCAGTAATCCAATTAGAGTATGTAATGCAGACCATCCCAAAAACATTAGCAAAGATAGTGGTGGTGCTTAAGATATATTTTCATTATGTCACACTCCTATCAGACTTATTTTGACTTTCTTAGATCATATTTCATTCTTAGTTGTAGATTACATAACCACATAATCACGAGGTTTACATTAGAGTAATTTTATCATCTGCATCAATCTAAAATCATAACATGAAAAACAGCATCCAATTATAAAAGATTCTCGCTGATTTTCAATTTAAAGGAGAACATAAAAGCTTTCATCCCCTATCTTAACCTTTATTTTATATATTGTTTTGATTAAACTCAACCATGCATATTAAAATTGAAATCTCCCAATCTGATTCTTTGTCTAATCTATATTTCAAATTTAAAGTTGTATTCAAAACAACTCGATAACTCTAGAGATATTATAAGTAATTGGCAAACACATGACACATTATTTTTAATATTATAATGATGGCATATTGGATCGACCATGATTTCAAAGTTTCACCTGCCAAACTCGTAGCTCTAGTCATGAACTTCATTGGAAATAAATTTGTTTTCTAAAGTTGTTTTTAACTTAATTTTATGACAAAAAAACATTGGAGTATTTGCTTAAGATTGCAATAATCTTGTATAAACCAATTCAAAATAAATTATAAAAATTTAATCAAAATCAGGTAATTTTTTAATCATAAAATTGAAAAAAAAATCATCACTCCTAGTTTCTATTGAGAGGGGGAATTGTATTTAATTATCGACTAGGATGCACACCTAAAATCCTACTTGCCTAACCCAAAACACCTCAAAATTACTCGGAAAAAAAAAACAGTTGAATCAAAATAAACTAAATGCATCCATCCTCGTATACCTTTCAATTGAACTTGTCCCTGGAGTCGAGCAATAGAAACCCAGATGGGCAAAAGTTTGTAATTTGATTAGCTTTTATTTTTATCTCAATTAATATATATATATATATATAAACTACTGGGCAAAAACTCTAGTCGCTTTACTTATCCAAGCTCCGAGAATCCAAAAGGGACTTGTAGTCAAAGAGGCGTCAGGTAATGGCTCTGAATGTGAACCAAACGACAAGCAGTATTGACAAGATAATAAACCTCTCAAAACTGTCGTCGCCATGAATGCTCTGCCGTCTCTCCAGCCCTCTCTTCAAAGTGCACGTGGATCATGCTTTCATCACATACATAACCAGAGAAGCCTAATAAACCATCCATCCTGAAGATAGTGATAATATCAATGAAGAGAACATGGAAATCATTCACATATAACAAACGAGTATTGAAATTCTCCCTCCGCGATATGTGTATAATAATGTTTTAAAATATTATTTAAAATTTGAGAGAGTGGTTAATTAATATCTTCACATGTTTAGATTTCTTCTTCTTAATCTAAGAGGTGAGGTCAATTGAGTATTTTCTCAAAAATGATTAAAATAGTATGCAGCAAGTGTTCGTCGTTCTGTTATTTTTATTGTTTAGACGACATGTACTGTTGTTTTCTATGACCTTGTTTTTATTATTTTTTTCTATTTAATTGGGTATCCTTGATCTTTTCTTTGTTAAATCTTATTTTTTAATTAAAATAGATTTGATTCATTGGATATACACAGATTTATTTTATTGTAAATTACTTAGGATGTTATGAGTTCTTACAAATTGTTAATTGATTTTCACAGGTTCTCATTTGATTTAAGAAACATATATTTTTAGATTATATAGGAATTTTAATTTTTTATTTTGATGGTTTGATTATGAAATCAGTTGCATTGTGATATTGATTTGAAATTGTTGGTTGCTTTTTATGTTGTTTTTCTAATTTGATAAATTTATAGGTTTAGATTATACGAGAGTAAATTTTTTTAGGACTTTTTATACTTTGGAAAGTCATTAGATTTATGTTATGTAATGTTCATAATTTAATTGTAAATTTGGATAGGATAGAAGATAAATCTCAAAATACTAATTGTTTTATATGATTCATGTGAAAAATAATTATTAAATCATATTTTTTATAGCATAGAAAAGCTTGTTATTATAATGTGTTACATTTAATTTGTCACTGGCAATATAATAGGCCACTAGAATGGTTGTCATGACGATGTTTTTTCATGCTTCCAGCCGTGCAATCTCTAGAGGGGAGATGATGTGCTGTAAAAGAAGGTTTTTATTGTCATAAAATTACAACTATAATTCTTAGGAGTCGCCACGTAATATTGAAGTTACTAAGAAGCCTAATGGTCTACGAGAGTCTAAGTAAGGGGACTTATTGTGCAAGGAAAAGATGTGTCACCTCTAATACACCTTACCTAAAGCAAGTTGCATTGTTGTTTGATTATTTTCTAAATCTGATTTTTATTTGTTGGTCTTCTTAAGCTTGAAGTAGATCTCTCTTTTTGAAAAAGTCTCTAACTCATTGGAAATCGAAAACCTATAATTCTTAACTTTTTTTTAAAGAAAATTGATCGCAACTAAAAAAAATCTTTTTTGCAATTTGCGAGTATAATTTACAATATAATTTTACACCTTGATAGGTAAAACAAAATAATTGTTATTTTTTTTTGACATTTTGGCTACATTTCCAATGAATAATCGTAAATCAATTACAATATTTAATTTTTTTTAAAAAAAAACATGATAAATACGTTATATTTTTAATGAAAAATATATTTGGAAAAACCTTAGAATTTGGTTGTATGCACAATAACAGATTTTGTTTTATTTTTTATGCAAATTTTGTATTTTTATATTATTTTCAAAAAAAATTGTCTAGGCTGCCAGACTTGGACGGGCGAAATTTGGTGGGATAGCAACCCACACTCCTCTTAGATTGGGCTCCCTATCCTAGGTGGGTTGGGAGGCCCACCTTATTTTAGGTGGCTTGACTGGACAAAAAGTCTAACCCAACCACCCTTACTATTCACCATGTGAACATTCAGACGTGAATTGCATCTCATTGTTTAAATGTTGTGAACAGTGGGGCAAGGAAGTGAATTAATTCACTTCCCTACTATCACTGAATGGTGAACAATAGATGGGTGGTTGATGGAGTAAAACAAGGGGCTCACCTGCCACTATTGCCGGGTAAAGGGGATTGAGGTGGTGCTACTAGTGGTGATGGTGTCGAAATTAGTGGCATGTGGTGGCTAGGAAGAGGCATCAAAAACATGTTGGTCTATGTTGGAATTGTTGGGTTATGATGGAGTTGCGAGCGAGTTTGCATGCCTTTTTATTTTGATTCTTGGTTTTAGATTTCTGGAATGTGATCCTTAATTGACCATTAAACTCTCATTTATTTTTTCCAATTTCCCCCTAACTCCAAAATTGACTTGGAGAAAATTGATTTGGTCCGTGAAAATTCATATCTCCTTAATTGAACTCGAATTAAGCTTAAAAGCTTGATTTTTTTATCAATTAAGTCTCTAATAAAATCAAATTGACTAATTTAGAGTATAATCAAGTCCTTACACTTAATTAAATCCTTCATTTAGACCCTAAATTAATTCCTAAATGATTTAATCAAACTGGCCTATAAAAATATAATTATGCCTTTTGACTTAAATTTTACGCAAATTCATCTAATAATAAATTATTTAGTCTAGAGACTATATTTTTCTTCAATTTTCGGCACAAAAGATGTGCGACTAGGCTCTCAAAAATATTTAAAATTTCCACCTTGTTTTTCTACGAACACGATCCATTGTTATTTTATTTTTGTTTTATTTTGGATAGATTTTGGGGAATAATCCAAAAATTGGTTATCACAATGGTGATGGTTCCAATTAGAAAGAAATTGTTATTGCCACTTAGTCTTCATTAATGTTTTAGTTTTGGTACTTTATTTATCATTATTACTTGGTTATTTTAATGTTTGAAGTGTTTTAATGTAAATTTTCAAATAATTCCCGATGATATTCTAAAATAAAAATATTCAAGTATAAGTTATTTACTGTCGAATAATTGTTTATCACGGTGTTTAGGAACATACATTTCTTCTTTTTAGCTCGAGAAGTAGACACTAATAGCTTAGATACTTGCAAAAAAGTTATAATAGGAGGGATTTAAAGACTCTTTAATGATAAAGTTAGTAAATTTATGAGAAGACAATAAATAACTTGAAAAAGAGCCTTGAATTCCAAGAACAATAGTGTTTAGTCTTATATTTGAGGATGATTGTTTTATATGAAAGAGTCCTACCTAGATATATGCAAGCAAAAGAATTCCAAGAACAAGAGTCATGAAATATATGCAATTTATTTTATATGGAAAAAGTTTTGAACCTCCTACCTGAATGATTTTATGAGGTTTGTAACCCCTAGTCTTTCTTGTCTACATAAAAAATAAGAACTGAAAAGTCTTTTGCTTTCTGTGGTATTAATGAGGACATATATTCATCACACATCATTAATAAGATGATACACGTAGTAAGGTCCGTTAAAGACCTTTTATGAATCTATAGATATAGGAGTATCATTACCTTTGATTTAAATTATTTATGTAGTTAATATAAAAAAGAGTATTTTAGCCATGGATTCCCAATATCTATTATGCGGCTAAATTTAAATGAAAAACACAAGGTTGCTCATAAAATCATGATGCAGAACAGCTTGCTGCAGAATTTGAGGAAGAATTGGACAAGAAAATGAAGAGGAAGGAACGGTCTAAAAATCACATGCCAACTGGCAGCAGGAAGATCAAGAATTAAATTTGGATTGTCAACCAGCAACGTATCAAATCCCAGCTGATATGTATTAGTTTTTATTTCCCAATTACTTATAATTCTCATTATGCTTTAATTATTTTTATTTCCGTTATGTTTTTACCATTTAATTTTCTGCAAGTCCTTTGTTTTATTTCCATTTTTAGCAAATACTTGCAGATTTACTGCAATCAAAATTGTAACCCTTTGAATGTTGTCATGCCTATTTTAAGGCTGCTGAACAGAGGAGAGGAACAAAATAATACATTTAAGATTTTCTTTACATATGAGTTCTTGTTACTGTGAGGAATTACCAAATGATCTTCCTCCGTTGAGAGATATACAACACCAAATTGATTTGGTGCCGAGAATGAGTTTACCTAATCTACCGCACTATCAAATGAGTCATAAAGAAAATCAGATTTTGCAGGAGAAAGTGGAAGAATTACTAAAGAAGGGGTTTATTCATGATAGCATGAGTTCGTGCGTTGTTCCTGCCTTATTGGTTCCGAAGAAAGACGGGAGTTGGAGGATGTGCGTTGACAGCCGCGCCATAAACTGGATAACAATTAGATATATTTTCCAATTTCACGGCTAGATGACATGCTGGATATGTTGGAAGGGTCAAAATTATTCTCCAAAATTGATCTACGTAGTGGGTACCATCAGATTCGGGTGAGGTCGGGTGATGAATGGAAGACAACTTTTAAGATGAAGGATGGGCTCTACGAGTGGCTGGTGATGCCATTCAGACTGTCAAACCCCCTAGTACTTTTTTGCGGCTCATGAATCAGGTATTATGGCCTTTTATTGGAAAATATATAGTCGTTTATTTTGTTAACATACTAATTTACAACCGCAACGAGGATGAACACATAAGTCACCTACGAGCCGTGTTGGGAGTATTATCCGAAAATAAGTTGTTTATCAACTTTAATTAATATGGTTGGCTGACCGAGAGGCTACTATTCTTGGGGTATGTAGTCAGCTCTGAAGGTATATTAGTAGATACAAAAAAGGTAAAAGTCATCTACGAGTGGTTGACACTGAAGACAGTGTGGGATGGAGTAGGAGCAGTTCTATCACAAGAGAAGAGACCGATAGCTTTCTTCAGCGAAAAACTCAGCGAAACATGATAGAAGTGGAGTATTTATGATCAAGAATTTTACGCCATTGTGCGTGCTCTTAAACATTGGGAGCATTATCTTATTCATTGGAACTTCATACTATACATTGATCATCAGACGTTGAAGTACCTGTATAGTAATAAAAATCTGAGTGATATGCATGTGCGGTGGTCGACTTACTTGCAGAAATTCCTTTTCATTCTGAAACATAAGTCCGACACTCTAAACGAAGTAGCTGAGGCCTTGAGCTAACTCGCCAACTTGCTAGTGACTATGCAACAAGAGGTTGTTGGGTTAGAGTTTTTTAAGGACTTATACGGGAATGATGAAGACTTCGTTAAGGTGTGGGAAAAATGCAGGCTACAACATACAGTGGGGGAATTCCATATTGTTGATGACTACCTCTTTTGTGGTAATCAACTTTATGTTCCCCGAAGTTCTTTGTGGGAGAAGCTGGTATGAGAGCTACATGGCGGGGGTTTGAGTGGACACTTGGGGCAAGATAAGACTATCAGTAGTGTGGCCGAAAGGTATTACTGGCCCCAACTGAAACGCGATGTAGGAAACTTGGTTTGAAAATGCTATGTTTGTCAGATCTTAAAAGGGCAGGCCTAGAATAATGGATTATACATGCCACAACCAATGCAAAACACGATATGGGAAGATTTGTTAATGGATTTTGTGCTGGGACTGCCACGAACCCAGCAGGGAGTGGACTCCGTATTTCTCATAATGGACAAATTTTTAGAAATGGGTCACTCTATCCCATGCTGAATAAAATATCTGATGCTTCTCATGTAGCACATCTATTCTTTCGAGAGGTGGTACGATTACATTGGGTGCCTCAGTCCATCACTTCTGACCGGGATTCAAAATTCCTTAGTCACTTTTGGATCACATTATGAAGAAGGATGGATACCACATTAAAATTCAGCAGCACAACCCATCCACAAACTGATGAACAGACAAAGAATCTGAACAAGATCTTGGAAAACTTAATACGCAACATTTGTGGTGATAAACCAAAGCAGTGGGATGTCATTGGCGCAAGCTGGATTCGCATATAATAATGCAATTCATACAGCCACGGGTAAATCCCCTTTTCTAATGGTCTATTTAAATCACCTAAACATGCTTGGGACTTAGCCCGCCTGTCCAAGATGACTGGTTCTAATATGGCCACTGAAAATATGGTTGAACATGTGTTGAGTGTCCAAGCAGAAGTAAAAGCTCGGTTGGAAGGGAAGGATTCGAAATATAAAGCTGCAACCGATGTCAAGAGGCGTGGAAAATTGTTCGCTGAAGGGGATGAGGTGATGGTCATTTTACGCAAAGAGCGGTTTCCTCTTGGATCCTATAACAAGTTAAAACCAAGGAAATACGGTTCATACAAAGTCATCAAGAATATCAATGACAATGCCTACGTAGTCGATCTTCTAACGGATATGCACATCTCTCGCACTTTCAATGTAGCAGACCTGTATGAATTTTATGCAGATAATCCAGTCTATCGAGAATATAACTCGGGGTCTAGTTCTTCGCAAGTAGAGGAGACTGATGCATAACAGCTTACAGTAGAATTTGAGGAAGAATTGGACAAGAAAATGAAGAAGAAGGAACGGTCCAAAAATCACATGCCAACCAGCAGCAGGAAGATCAAGAATTAAATTTGGATTCTCAACCAGCAACGTATCAAATCCCAGCTGATATGCATCAACTTTTATTTCCCAATTACTTATAATTTAAATTGTTTTTATTTTCGCTATGGTTTTTCCATTTAATTGTCTGTAAGTCCTTTGCTTTATTTTTGTTTTTAGCATATAATTGCAGATTTACTGCAATCAAAATTGTAACCCTTTGAATTTTGTCATGCCTATTTAAAGGCTGTTGAATAGAGGACAGGAACAAAATAATACATTTCAAATTTTCTTTACAAACCTTTTTTTATCTATTGATGCACTTTATAATGTAAATTTACACTGTAGTTAAAACCTTTTTTTTCCATGGATATATTTTACAATGTAAATTTACACCCCAAGTTAAAAAAAAATAAGTATAATTATTTTTGATATTTAGACCAAATTCCAACATGTAATCGTAAATTGGTTATGATATCCAATTTTTATTTTAAAATATGAGAAAGATGCAAAAAAGAATTTCGAAAACATATGATAGGAAAAACCTTGAAATTCGGCCGCATGCAAGAAAACAAAAATTATTTTATTTTTTTCTTCAATTTGTTGTATTTTTTTATATTTTTTTAATTTTTTTAATTTTTTTTTTAAAAAAATATGTGGGCTGAAAGGCTGCCCTAATGTGTCAGACTAGCAGCCCACTATGCATGGGTTGGGCTGATAGTCTAGGTGGGCTATGAATCCACCTCTTGTCGGTTGTGCCTCCAGGCCATGTGGGCTGTAAACCTGCCTCCTCTATGCATTTTGGATAGTCGCAAAGCCCAACCCACCTCACGCCAGCCTGGCCTACATGAACAGTGGGACATGAATTACATCCAATTGCATGCAGATGATGAGAGGAAGAAGATGATGAATAGTAGTTTTTCAGGTGTGATGAAAGGCGATCCTGTTAGTACCATTGGGTAAAGAAGGTCAATGTAGTTGTTCCAGTGGTGGTGGCATCAGTAACAGTGGTCTGTGGTGACTGCAGGAAGCGTTGGATGGCGTCGACTCACGTTGCAACTACTGCCACCGTCTCTGTTACCTTGTCGAAGACTATGGATAGGTTGTTGGTGTGGAGGGGGGGATCTTACTATGGCGACGAGAGTGGTAATGGGTGGTTGAATGGCCTCTAACGGTGGATATAGAGAGCTCAATCAAGCTGTTTTTTAGAAAGAGAAATCTTGCAAATAGAGAGAGAGAGAGATGGTTGCCGAGGGAAGTAAGGGATGATTGTGTGATTTTTTTGCAACATCTTTGTTTTTTTTGCTTGCTTTTCTTTGCGAAGACTTTCTGCAGTTTTTCTCGTTCATCGGCTACCTCTCTAAGTTGCCCTATGTTCAAGCATGCTGCATATATTTATACGTAGGAGGCAATCCTTTGGCTACCATGGCATGCAGCGATAGGTTGCCTCTTCACCTGAACACTTGCAGTGGTGTGTCGGCACTGTTCAGGTGACCAAACAGTGCAGTCACGCGTGATGATTTTGGGAGAGAGGCAAAAATACAATTTGGTCCCTCAATTGTTAATTTGTTCAATTGCACCCCTAATTGATTGTAAACTTTTACTTTCGTGCAATTGCTTCCTTGCCAAAATTTTAACAACAACCTTAGATTTCCACGCAATTTTGAATTTAATCCTTGATTTCTGATTTGTGCAACTTAACTCTCAATTAACCATTAAACTCTCAATTTGTTCAATTTGGCCCCTAAAGTCGCATAATTGGCTTGAAAAAATCAAATCGTTCTCTGAAAATTCTAATCTCCCAATTGAATCTGGATTAAGCTCAAGAATTTGATTTTTCATCGATTAAGCCCTTAACAAAATTAATTTGACCAACTTAAAGTATAATTAAGTCCTTGCACTTAATTAAATCCTTCAATTGGATCCTAAATTGATTCTCAAACATAATTATACTTTAAATTGGCTCATGATTAAATCAAATTGACCTATCAAAATTATAATTATACCTTTCGACTTAATTTTTACACGGATGATTTATCAAATTGGCCCATACACATTTAAGCATGTATAATTAATTTATTGGAAATAATGTTTTCTTCATCAAGGGGTAATTGATTTAAGGAGGAATATTCATCTTCCGTAGGTTTGATATTGGTTACTGTCGCACCCCAAAAATGGTGAGAGCGCCGTCGTGGCGACTTGTCCCCGTGAGCGGGGAGATTAAATGTCGGGGGATCATTTATTTTTTGTAACAAAGGGAGTCGCCACCTAGTATTATGGTTACTAGGAAACCTAGGACTGGTCTTTCAGAGATTCTAGGGTAAGGGACTGGTTTCGTAAAGGGAAGGTTTTAGCACCCCTAGTACGCCCTACCTAAGGTAAGTTGCTTGGTGTTTTTGTTTGTCTTATGATTGCTAGGATATTGAAAAATATATTTACATGTTGATGATATATCATCCATGCCGAATATTTACATGTTGATGATCTCCAAACTCCGAAACATGAATAATATGAATCACCGAAAAGTTTTTTTATATTTTTTTGAATATTGGCCAATACCCTTTGGATTTTACAAACATATTGTAAAATCTCAAAATGCAAGAAATGATTTTTTTCCTTCGTAAAATCCATGCTAAAACTCATTTTTTCTTCAAAAACCAAGATAATATGTATCATTTTCAAAAAGAAACAAATTTTAAAATATGCTAGTATATTGGCCTTATGCAAGAAAAATAACACATTTTTTAGATTTTTTGTATAAAAAAAAAATATTTTTTTTTATATTTTTCTATATTATTATTACTATTATTATATTATTTCGGGTGGTGGCTCGCCCATCACCGTTGGTTAGTCCGGGTTGCCGACCAGTAGTGCTAGGTGACGACCCGCTTCTTAGGAGTCCGGCCGTGGCCCAGACGTTATCGGGGCTGCGAGCCCAAACTCTCTTGCAGGCCGGGCTTTCGGCCTAAGCGGGCCGAAGCCCACGCCCTTTTAAAATGGTCGGGCCGGTCTCAAACCCGGCCTGACCCGACCCGAGAGAAAAAACGCATGCAGAAGAGAAAAATGAGGAAGATGCACAGTGAAATGGCGATTTTTCAAGTATGAAGAAAAGGGAAATGGTTGGTACCTGGGTGTAGAGGATGTTGTGGTGATTCTTCTGGTCGTTGTATCGTCGGTGATGGTGGTCTGAGCTCGCCGGAAAATGGACTGGAAGTCGTCAGAGCTCGTTGCAGGGGTTGTTGATATCGCTGCTGTCGTTGTCTTTCTCCTTGCCTGAGATGGTGGAGGAGTTTCTGGGGCTGACAGACGACTCAACGATGATGAGAAAAAAGGACGATGGTGGTCGCTGGTGGTGGTGCTTGGCTGGCCGAGGGTGAGCAAGAAAAACAGGGGTCTGGTTTTAGGAGAGAGAGACGTCGGGGTGGCTTTCTTTGCGAGAGAAGAACAGAGGCTGAGAGGGCGAGACGATGGTGGTGCTGAGGCGGTGTCGAAGGCAAGCTGAAAGGGTGGTCGACGATGACGTTTTTCTTGCACCGAGAGGGAGAGAGAGACAAACCAGTTGCCCTGGTTTTGGTAGAGAAGGAGACAGGGGAAGCCGGGCACGGGAGGAAGAAGAGGAAAATTCAAAAAAAAATCAAGACCCGAGCACTCTAAGTTCGTTTTATGTCCAATTCACCCTGGTTTCCTCCGTTTTTTTTTTCTTTGGTTTCTTTCCTTTTTCCTTTATATGGCGACAGGTTCAAAAACAAAACGAGGTGTCTTAGTGGCTCAAGGTATTTTCGAAACATGGGTTTCGGGTGGCTCAATGAAAATGGAGTGGGTTGCTCAATGTACATGTTATGTCTGAAAAAGTGGGGTTTTCGGGTGGCTCAAGTTTTTATTTATTTATTTATTTATTTGGGTATAAAATACAGTTTAGTCCCTCCATTTGTTACTCCTCTAATTGCACCCTTAATTGAACTTAAATTTATGATCTTGTGCAATTATATCCTTGTGAAAAAAAAAATTCAAAGTTAACTTTATTTCGCGCACCTTTTGTCCTTGATTTTATCTGTGCAATATAGTTCCCCACTCGACCATAAAACTCTTAATTTGTTCAATTAGGTCCCCGATTTCACTTAATTGGCTAAAAAAAAATTCAAATTGATCAACGAAAATTCAAATATCACCAATTGAGCCCGAATTAATTTTAAGAACTTGATTTCGTATTGACTAAACCTTTAATAGAAATTAATTTGATCAATTTAAAGTATAATTAAGTCGTCAAACTTAATTAAACTCTCCAATTGGACCTAAATTAATTCCTGAATATAATTACGCTTTTATATTAAATCAACGACTATATCAAATTAGTCCATTACATTTTATGACATAGTTTATACGCGGATTTATCTTATAATAAATCACTTTAGCTTTGGAACCGTGTTTTTTATTTTTGGGCACAAAAAGGGTACAATCGAACTTTCAAAGATGTTCAAAATTTTAACTTGATTTTCTTACCTACACCATCCCCCATTTATTTATTTATTTATTTATTATATATATATATATATATATATATATATATTCTTCTTCTTTTTTTCTTCTTCGGGTCATGACCCAAAATTGGGTTACAACAGTTACGATAACATATTTATATTTGATGAAATCTATTCATAAAAACTTTTAATTCAATACACACACTTAATTACTTGGATTAAATCATATTTATATTTGATGAGATCAATGAATATCTTCAATAAAATCAAGTCAAATAAGTAAGTAAATACATATCATATCTTGGATTATATTATTAAAGTCGGGCATGCAGACCATAAGCTCGAACATATATATGTGGGCGCGCGTGGCACAAGCTCGAACATATATATGTTCATGCAAATCTTTAGTTTTTTTCATTAACAAAACTTATTCTCTCCTGGACACATCAAATTCAACAAAAATGGGAATCGACAACGTGTAAGCTATGGCTAGCTACATAGGTGTAGCTACTCTGCTATTCTTGTGGTTTCTATACAAATGAAAGGGTGTTTTGATATTGATTTTGTGGTTCAGATTTTTAAGAATTTTTTTTATGAAAAACACTTTAGATGCGATTCAAAATAATCTTTAAAGTGATTAGTTAAAATTATGGTTGAGCTTGAGATTAATAAAAAACAGTTTTAAGTGTTTGGTTTTCAAGCTTTTCATATTGCTTTCAACTTGTAAAATTACTGTAAATTGTGTGTATATATATTATTTTTTATATATGTAATAATTATAATTATAAAATGTAATTAATAATTCAAGTAACTTAGACACTTATTTTTAGTTACCCATCAAATTATTTGTAATTTCATGATGCACTATAAATCCATATGTCAAGGTGTCAACGATTCCGAAATAATATAGAGTAAAAATATCATTTGAAATAAAATTAGGATTGCGAGACAAAAATTATATTGTGATTTTCTTCTAATATATTTATTTATATTTTAATTAATTTTTAGATTATTTTAATATTAAAAATATTTTTTATAAAAAAACATTACTTATATTTTAACTAATTTTTAGATTACCTTAATATAAAAAATATTTTTTTATATAAGAAATATCGCCCCCTCCTCAAAATAAGTTGTTTTTCATGCAACCGAATTTTGTTGACCATAACAAAAAACACAAACCATAATTTTTAATCCTAATGTCCTAGCGAGCAACTACTGCTACCATTAAAATTTACTAATTAACTAAATATCAATTAAATGATACCTCCCTATGATAAACAATGAAAGGAGAAGGGAACCATAAAGAAGTAGCACCTCATTACCCATAAATTACAAGTGAAAAATTAAAAAAAAATACTTATTTTTCTGTGGCTATTTTTTTATTTCTCGTAATCGCATTATTTATTAGGGGTACACTGGAGAGGGTGTCGTTTAGGGTAATTAAGAGCCCGACAACTCTAACGACAAATGCAATTGAGATGAACAAGTTCAGAAGCCATTTATTGAGGATTGGTTCATGACGATACTATTCAATGAAGACGCGGTCTATACTATACTAGCTACATTGCCCTCGAGTTGATGCTGATATTTTTTTATATATAATTCAACATAATTAAATCAAAAACAATAAATTTATATGATATAATTAAAAAAATATAGCTTTATGAGATAAAATGTATATATTTTTTAAATATAATTTGTTGCGCAAGCATAAATAATATTTTTTAGAATAAAGGTACAGTGTTATAAAATATCACAAAAGAATGCGAACTATATAACATGCAGATCATTGAAAAAAAGATGTATGTTGACATGAAGAACGAAGCCAAGACCTCTCTTTAAAATGTGCATTTATTTCCCTGCTAATTAAATCAAAGACTAAAAAAACTAGAAAAATTTAATAAAAGAGAAAATTAAAAATTATAATAGATGCTAAAAAAAAATAAAAATTATTAGTTGATTATTATCATTTAACTTGATAATTAAAAACATTATTTGCTCCACGCTGCGGGCTCAACAAATAATTGTTATAAGATTTGCTGGATCAATATTAAAATATAATATTTATATATGTAAATTTTAATATAATGAAATAGATTAACAGGACCTATTATATTAATAGGGATATCATTGTTATTACTATCAAAACAATAAAAATTATAAAATTATTCAGAGGGAATTTTTTTTAAGAAAATAGAAAGCAAGAAAAACAATTAAATAATAATTATTATTATTATTATTACTACTACTACTACTATTAAATTTGTGCTAATAATGAAAAGAAAAAAAACCAAAGACTAAAAAAATCATAAAAACTTTACCAAAAGATAAAAATAGAAAATTAAATTAAAAAAAAATATATCATTATTATCATTATTATTATTATTATTATTATGTTAATAATGTAAAAATAACATAAATGAAAGACTATAAAAATCTTAAAAAGTTTAACAAAATATAAATAAAAAATAAAATAAAAATTATTTGGCAAGAAAAAGTCATTGGACTTGAAAATAAAAATAAAGAAACAAATAAAAAAACTAAAAGAAAGAAGAAAAGGGATTAAAAAAACGAAATATTAATTTGGAAATCATAAAAACAAAATAAAATTTAAGAGCCCATTTTTCTCGAAAAAAATAAAAATTAAAAAATAAGAAAATTCAAAAAATAGAAATCAAGGCTAAGAGCATAATTATAAAATTAAAATATAAGGGCTAAAATAAAAATCAAATATAGAGGTATTAGAACGAAAAATCAAAAGTATAAGGGCTGAAATGAAAATTAAATATATTATCAGTTTCAATCCAAGGACAAAATTAGAAAAAAAAAAAACTTCTGTACCAAATAAATTAAAGGAACAAAAAAGAAATTGAAAATCAAAAGTATAGGGACTGAATTAAAATTCCTTTATATAGTTAGTTTTAATTGAAGGGCACAATTGAAAACAATCAAACTTTCAATTAAAGAAATCAGGAATAAAATCAAAATCAAAACCTCAGGGACCAAAATTAACTTCTTATATAAATAAGGGACCGGACCAGACATTGGGCCGCAGGAGAGAGAAAATGTACAACCGCCACAAAACTGACCACCGCCATTTACCCTGACAGAGGACCAGAAGGCGCACCGTAATCACCAGTGCCAGGGAATTTTTGACCTAAGCATGGACCCGCACGCGCCGCTTCCATGGCGCGTTGGCGCTGAGGGTCGTTGTCGCGTCCTGACGACGCACCAGGCGTGCAAAGGGAATAATAATAAAATATAGGCTAATTACCATGACATCCCTGACCCAACCCAGATCTACGAAAAAACTGAGGGAGAAAAGATGCCCGTGTCCCCGTTTACTATGCAGTGTTTTGTCATTTTGGAGAGCTTTTTTAGTTTGTGCACTGTGCACTGAAGGTGTGAAAAAACGACGGAGCCTCTCATCCTTGTGCACTATTTTGTCGTTTTTGAATGGTTGATTCATGATTACATTGTGCATATTGCGGCTAATTAAAAAAAAGGAAAAAATCAAAACACCCCCCCATTAAATAAACACAACAGGCCTGATCACGAAACCTATTTTCGTTACGACACTGTCACAATCCACGGTGAATTATGAGAGGGTGCACAATACAACAGGTCACGCGATTTAGTTGTTTTGTAATTGTGTTTCGATATAAGAAAATATTAATTGTATTTTTTATTATAATATAAATTTAGTCAAAATAATAATTTTTTTGTAGAATTCTTGTAAGTGCAATTTTATTTTTATAAAATATATAAATTTTGAATTGATATAAATTTATCTGTTTATTAGGTTTCAATGAAATAAGCAGCATAAAATTATCATTAAATAAGAAGATTTGAATATTTGAATTATTGAATTCATTATATTAAGATTGGTTCGTTTTATAATATAATTTAAATCATATTTAAAAAAATATATAAAGTCAATGCCTCTACGCCTCGTTGTGGGCAACACCATATTTGTTTCAAGGAAAAATATTTTTGTTGTGTGTGTGTGTGTGTGTTTTATAATAGAAGTTTAGTCAAAATAATAAATTTATTCAGAATTCCTGGGAAAGTGCAAGTTTTTTTTTTATAAAATACATGAATTTTAAATCAATATAAATTTATTTTTTTAGTAGATTCTATGAAATAATCAGTATAAAATTATCATCATCATCAAAAAACAAGAAGATTTGAATATTTGAAATATTGAATTCATTGTATTAAGATTAGTTCATTTTATAATTCAATTTAAATCACATTTAAAAAATAATAAATTGTGAAAAGACCTGAAATCATCAAATAAAAAAATAAGCAGTGAATTTTCTATCCATAAAAGGACAAAAACATAAATTGAAAATTCATCCCTACATTACCCTCATTTTCATTACTATAACAGTTAAAATTATTATCAATATTACTGCCCAATTAATTGAAATCATTAAATTGAACAAAAAAATAAAATAAAAAAGAATAATTAAAATTATCATTATTATTGCGTAAACAATAAAATCATAAAATAATCTGATCCAAAAGATTTATAAAATAACAGAAAATACAAAAAAGTAAAAAATGAGCAATATTATTTTTAAAATAATCACCAACATAAATTAAAAAAATTCATAAAACAAAAAAATAAAATAAAAAATAATAATTAAAATTATCATTATTATTGCGTAAACAATAAAATCATAAAATAATCTAATCCAAAAGATTTATAAAATAACAGAAAACACAAAAAAGTAAAAAATGAGCAATATTATTTTTAAAATAATTACCAACATAAATTAAAAAAATTCATAAAAGAACTTAATAAAAATAAAACCCTGGCAAAAAATAAATCGACAAAAAAAATCTAAAAGTATAAATGAATAAATACGGATAGAAAACAAACATTGTCCAAACATTGTATTTTTTAATATTTTTATATCATTTTTATGTGCTGATGTTAAAAATAATTTTGTTTTATAAAAAATATCATTTTAATATATTTCTAAATATATTTAAAAAAAAAATCAATCAAATTTCCAAACAAAATAAAAAGTTTCTTTCGGCCAAACTTTCAAACCTGCGCTTGTCAGACCAACTCAATCACCTCAGCATTTGGTTCTTCATTCACGCAAATATATATTAATACTAGTTCATAGTGTAGATTCACACGGTAAAATTGAAACGTGTTTTATTGTATAGTTAATTAGTGTGTGGATATAGAGGTAAAATTGAAACGTGTTTTATTGTATAGTTAATTGGTTTCTGGAAATAGAGGTGGTCGGTTTTCGTCTTAATATTTTTATAATTTTAAAATTATCATCAATATAAATTAAAATATAAGTGAAAAAAAGAGTTTAAGCTGGCTGAGAGACCATGATTACAAAAAAAATGTATAAGCGAAAGAAAATAAAAAAAGGTATAAGCGTAAAAGCACTTTAGCAATCCATATTGTTTTTTAAAAAATTCAGCCCAAGAATTAGTCGTTGTGTGCTTAACCTGGTCAGAAATATCGGTTATAAAAAAAATGTATAAGTGAATAAAACAAAAGTATAAAGAAACAAAAAAAAAATGTACTAGTAGGAAAGCACTTAAGAAAAAAAAATATGGGTCCGGGTATTGTCGTGGTATGCATAAGTTGGTCTGGACACCCTGGTTATAAAAAAAAATTAGATATGGAGATTAATCGTAGTGCATTTAAGCGAGCTCGGACACCCCGATTATTAAAAAACAAAAAACCAAAAAAATATATAAGTAGAAAAAGAAAAAAAACTATAATAAGAAAAAAATAAAAAAAATAATATATAATAAGGAAAAAATAAAAAATGGAAAAAAGAAGCAAAAAACGGAGGAAAAAAAGAATAATTAGGAAAAAAAGCAAAAAAAAGAAGAAGAAGAAACGAAAAAAAAGAGGAGCGTAGAAAAACAAAAAAAAGAGAAAAAAAACGAAATTAGAAAAGCAAAAAAAAGCAAAAAAAAAAAAACACAACTATTGCAATCCACAGTATACTGTTTCTGAGCTTAAAAAAAAAAAAAACAGAAAAAAAGAGAAAAAAAAACACAATCAGAAAAGCAAAAAAAAAAACACAACTAAATATATAAGCATCTTAATTTATATTTGTTTCTTGGTTTTCTGGCAAATTTATTTTAATGATTTTTTTCATTGTGTTAATATAAATCATATAATTTTTATTTTTTTTGATTTATGCATGATTTTTTAATATAATTTTAATCTATAAAAAATGTTAAAAAAGTAAATTTATATAAATTGTTTTTTTTTTAAATAATATTTAGCCCACAACAGGGTAATAACCGCAAGGGCAAGCATGAATACCTTTCGTCTGAATAAATGATGAGAGAGAGAGGGCAAAGAGGTCCCAGATAGTTTTTTTTTAACTCGTGATATTTCGTGACTGTTTAGTAATTTGATTGATATTATTTTTTAATATAAATTTTTGTTATAAAGATATATTAAAATAAATTGTTTTATTAAATAAAATGAATTTTGATAACAATATATAAAATAATTTAACAATAAAAAATAATTTATAGAGTTGATGATGCAAAGTATATATTTTTTTAAAAAAAAAATATTTCTGACTGGAATATAGATAGTTTAATATTCTTTTTTAATTTTTATTGTCAATATCATCTGTGTTTACCAGCAAAATTAGTTTGAGTAAAAACAATAGTGAGAAAAGTAATAAATTTCATTGCTAATTTTGAAAAGTAATCCAACGTTTCTAACAGTGAAAGTATTGAAGTCGTATGATGAATTTGTATATGGAAACTTGCAAGGGTAACAGCACTAACTCCCAGGTATTCTTTGTTGGCAAATTGACGGGTTTGAACGACCTCTCTCGATCGTTAATTAGTTAGTCATCACCGCGCTCTCGAGGACAAACTCACTCAACGTTTCTAAAGGAGCCCTACTTCAACATATATATGTGTATGTGTATGTGTATGTATATAGAAAAAGAAGACAGCGTTATATAGAAAAAGAAGACAGCGTTTCTATATGTAGCACGAGAGCTGAAAGTTGACTTTGATAATTTCAAGTTTTCAACCCTAGCCAGCCTCCATCCAACATTCCAGAGTTGATTAACTTAATTGGGATTCTGATAAAGTGAAGATCGTTTCGATATTTTTTATTTAATTAGGTGAGCGAGCAGTGAGGTCAAGTAATTATTCGATCTGTTCCTGCTCCTTCTTAAACACTGACCAATAGTCAACCATATATATGTTGGGAAGGTGATTTGGAAGAGATTTGGGGGGCATCAAGGCGAATTTCTAATCCCCTGAGGACGAGGATCATGAGAATATATATAGGAGGGCGCCAGGTCGGTCTGTTTACTTTTACCCCCACCACTTCCACGACTCTCTTTTTTCTTCTTCTTCCTCCTCTCTCTCCATTCCAGGACCAGCACACAAATTAATCGAGGCCTCAAAGTCGGAACTAAAAACCTAATTAAGCCCTTCTCTAATCACAACTGGCCTATGGATAAATAGAAGAAACCCAGAGATAGCCATATATAATGATGCATGTGACTTGAAAGGAAAAAAAAATAACAGAGAGAGCGCTTCATCTCAAGCTGATATAGAGCTCACTCCCTCATATATAGAGAAAACCCAGATGAAAAAGGACAAGCTCACACGAGCCGAACCAGATCATCCATGGGCCCCTTTGCGCAAATCCTCCCTAAATTCTCTATCCCCTGGGTCTTTTTTAATAGCAGAAAGAGGCAAGAAAATATTTCTGCTTCGTTACCTGTAGAGAGAGAAGAATTTAGGAAACTATAACTGGGAAGCAAAAAACCCTCATACAACACGCTCTCTCCGCGGTAGCTAGGTCAACCACATGATGAACAGAACAGCCTGCCTTCTTTTCTTTCTTGTATTGAATTACCATATGACCTGTCTTGTTTAGGGTTTTGAGTGTTTTATTTTTATTTTTATTTTTAGTCAAAGAAGGAGGCACCGACTCTTTGGTTTGTACTGAACAAGATGATTGCTCCCCCTCTGCTTCTCTTGTCTGTTGCCTCACAAGATTATGAAAGAGAAAATCTTCTAAACGGAAAACCAAATCTTCTAGAGCAGGTGAGGTAAGGCCTTGTTTGTGTTCAATATTTCTCTCTAAATTCGTAACCCCACCTTTGTTTTTCTTTCCTCTCCAATCATCGATCATTTCTGTTTTGGTTGTTGGATTTAAATTCATCAATATCTAGTCTGATCATAAGAAGCTCGTTGTGGGCCATCATGAACTTAGAAAGACGGGATTTTGATGAAGAACTGGGACAGGAGAAACAAGAAGGAGAGGTAGTCATGGCAAGTAAGCTCCTCTTTTCTTCCCCTTGTACACCATCTTCCTCTACCAAGTACACAAATTTTCTTCCCGGGAACCAGAACCTGTGGCCTGGTTCATTTGATCAGTCACAACAAGAGAGCGAAACCCAGCTACCATCTCTCAGTTTTGATAAGAAGCTAGAGCTCATGGAATTATCACTTGGAAATAACAACGAAGCGGAGAGCTCTAGCGCTGGTGCTGTTGGCGGTGCTAGTGAGTCTATTGGGAGAGAGCACATGTTTGACAAAGTAGTGACCCCAAGTGATGTAGGCAAGCTAAACCGTCTTGTTATACCAAAGCAACACGCAGAGAGGTACTTCCCTCTAGATTCTTCATCGAATGAAAAAGGCCTCCTCTTGAACTTTGAAGATCGGAACGGCAAGCCATGGCGGTTCCGGTACTCTTATTGGAATAGTAGTCAAAGCTATGTAATGACCAAAGGTTGGAGCCGGTTTGTGAAAGAAAAAAGGCTTGATGTGGGCGATATTGTGTCGTTCCAACGCGGTGTTGGTGAGTCAGGCAAGCATCGTCTGTTCATAGACTGGAGACGCAGGCCTAATGCACCAGATCCAACAGCATTCTCACATTTAGAGCTCCAAAATCAGCAGCACTTTCCACAGTCAGTACGGTGGGGCAGGCTGTACTCCATGCCCCGATCTAATTTATCCATGCAGCAACCTCAATTGCGATATTTGAATTACAGCATTCATCCGTATCAACAACAGCAACAACAGAATCGTAATCATCAGAACCATTGCCACCAACCGGCTACGCTTAGTTATGGCAATTCAGAGCAGTATTACTTAAGGTCACCAGAGACACTTCAAATTGCGGAAATGCATCGAGATGCTGGAGGAAGTCATGTCCCGCTGGTGATAGATTCAGTGCCAGTTGTTCATTGCGAAACTGTGGGGAAGCGGCTGAGGTTGTTTGGTGTAAACATGGATTGTCCTACACAGGATCATGATCAGTCGTCATCGATAACAATGACACAAGGCACAACGGGTTCATTCTCTCCTCACTTGGCTTCCTCTTCTCTCCCTCCTCTCCAATTAAGGGTACCAACAAGTGCCCCAATGCAAGCTGAGTTTTCAAAGAAAGGAAAAACTTTCTTATCTTTTGATCTGGATCTTTAATCACATACGAAGATACACCATATCTTTTGTTCCTCCACATCTAATTTCTCAATATGAATACTAGATTTTGGTAACAGACTTTCAAGAAATTCTCAAGTTTTAGGCTTCCTTGAGTTTCTTTTCTGTTGAATATTGTTTAAATGTTGGGCAGCACATTAAAAGATGGGGTTTTGGGTATATTGTGAAGTACTCAAAGGATGAAAGAAAGAGTGGCGCAAGAGATGTGGAGTACCAAAAAGCTTTCAATTGTGTATAAGATATATATATCTATATATCTATATATCTATCTATATATATAGATAGATAGATACCTTATATATATATATATATATATATATCTTACACACAATTATATATAAGATATATATAGATAGATAGATATACACACAGAGATATCAATATCAGAATATTTCCATCAATGTTTTTCTTTTAGAGACAAATGACTAACTTATTGCTATATATTTACTCGATACATGCAATGGACTACCCCCCAGTTTGTATGGGTTAATTTCTGTTCCCTCTTTAGCTATCAGCCTCAAGTTTAATCTCTCTCTTGATGACAGCATTTATGGCACATTGCTAGAGAAAGGATGAAAAGTGGAAACCTCTTTCCTCTATTTTGTTTGTATTCCCTCCTTGGGTTGATATTCTTGGTGCTGCTTCGTTAAGTTGGATTGCAGTCCTGCGCAGAAAGTTTTCAGCAGCTGCAAGAAGTTAGCTTCTGTATTCCTACTCTCCTTTTCTTCTTCTTTTCATTTTAATCAACTTCTCTACATCTTAAGAACTACTGTTAGCGTTGTTACATTTCTTTCTCCGCAACACATTATTTCTTTTACAGCTACCTTCTTGTCTGGATTGCAGCAAACACAAAAAAAAAACTGCTTTTGTGTTGAAAGAGATTTATCATCAGTAAGGTATCATGCATGATGCCACCGAGTCTCTATAAGCGGTCATCAAATCCTTTGTTTAATGTCTTTTGAAACCCATTTTGCGTATGGAAATCTGAGGCTAAAGAAAGCACTGTATTCTGTGTGTGTGTTTCGGTTTTTATATGATGGTTACATTGTATATGTTATGGTTTGCTCCAACATTGCTTAATTACATTGGCTATACCCTTTCTAACAAGAAACTGAAAAGCTATTTAACGGGGTCTTCAGCAACTTTATGTTTTTGTTATTGCAGGACCCAGCAAGCATTAACTCTTTGTTAGGTCCTTGGTTTGCTCTTGGAACTTTAAGACTGACTAATGCAGTGATTCTATAATTATTTTACTTACGACTTCTCAATCACGAAAGAGTTATGAATCCTTAATTGGTTCTTGTTAGCCTTGTTCAATTTGATTGGGAAATTAATGATACACACGCTGCGTGAGTGTGTGCGTGTGCAGATGATGAATATGGGATTGAATATGCATGCATCCTTCCTTGCATGATCGGCATCTTCACCATCCGTAACATTTTGTTGTGAGCTATGGCTCTCTCTGTGGTCAAGATCCTGTGCTGTCTTCTTGAAGGTGCAATTACTGCCTCCACGGATGGCTCCTGAATTGAAGTTGCTTTTATATATGGTATGTACGCTGCCAACAAATCTTTTCCTAGTGCTTCGGCGTTTTTGTTCATACTTCAAAACCTAGTTAATTTCATCACGTTAGAGAGAATATCTTCGGGAAGCTGCTAAAATATTCTGTTTCTAATTTCACAAGGGATCATTGAAGGCAGCCAGCCAGCCAGCCTATAAATTAAAGACTACAGGATGTGTAGGTTAGGTTTAGTAGGTGTAATTGATGATGATAAAGAAGGAAGCTACACGCGTGAGGCAGCTGCTACAGAAGAAAGCAAAAGAGATTAAAGTTTTTTGTTTTTATTTTGCAGTCTCAAAATTAGGGACGGGGGTGATGCCGATGAAGAAGCATGCATGGACCACGTTCTTGTTTCTGCGCATTGAATGCAACAAGTACCGCATGCCCTTCCTTTCTCCTCCCTCTGCTTCACCTCTTACTATCCTTTCTTTAATATCAAAACAGCCTGCGAGACTCAGAAACCATGGCGCTTCCTCAATTGCTATTCGCAATCACTAGCTTGTACCTGACGGCGGTGCTTGTTCTGTGCAGGTACCACCCGTGTTAGCTGGCCTGAAGGCATTACGAAGAAGAAGAAGAAGAAGAAGAAACAAAACAGTATATATTGGTCGGAGGTAGAAAACGACAGGGTCAGAGTAGTTCGAGGTTCAGCCATCGATTGCTCCGACGACCCACAAAACACACACAGAGTGAATCTGTCCTAACTTCCGATGCCTTTTCAGATCGAGCTGAGGGTATAATTTTTGCTTGCATCAGTGTTGTCATTCCTAGGCATCAAATTCATTAACAAAAGGTCTAGAGATAAAATCTTAGGCTCGGTTCTAGCTAGCCTTGACCCAGCAGCCTAACCACATTCATTTTGATACTATGGAGGGCGTGAGAGACTTTGTGTGGACACGTACGTACGTGGCTTGATTGGAATACCTCTATCAAATAAATCTTTATTTAATTCAGAAATAAAATTTATTTTATCCTAGTTAATAATAATAATAATAATAATAATAATAATAATAATAACAATAACAGAACTCAATTTCCAACTAAATAAATATTGAAAGATGAAATAAAAAATAAAAAATATTAGATTTTAAATATGATAAAAAAAGTGAAAACCTCACGAAGCCATGTTTATTTCAAACTCTTCAACCCGTGAAATATTAGATACAAATGTAATGAATGTCAAATCCAAACAAATTAAATGGTGAAAAATTAAATTGGGTAAAAACACTCTAATTTTTCAAAGAAAAACAAACTAACAAAATAGGATTAAATCTATTAGGAGAAAAAAAAGGAGGGTGGAATAAAAAAATACAATTCAAAAAACTATCTTAGACCATAAAAATAGCAATTTAAAGATTGAGAATCTATTTTGGAAAGAAAAATAAATAAATGAGGATGAACTGAAACAGAAAAAAAACTATTTCAATGAATTGTTTAAAAAAAGATAGAGCCAAAAGCAAAGGGACTATATCAAAAAGAAATAGAAGTTGAGGGGCTAACTTAGAAAACCAGGCAGGAGGGCCCTAACACAAAAGAAGGATGATAAAATAAAATAAAAAAATTAATCGCCCGTGTTGTCTACACCTAAATTAGACATATTCTTATACAAAAAGAATTACTATTACTAAATAAGCTAAAACAGCTCGGCCACCAGTACACTGTGCACGCAGACTCATGTGCACTGTGGACTGGTCGTTTTTCACTTTTGCTTCGCGAGTGTAGGTGTACCTGTTTTTTTTCACAGGAATCATTTTTATATTTTTATGGTGGAGATGATGAAGAATAGATGTGGTTGAGCGGCACGCCTGCTGGCTGGATTCAGTAGCGAGGGTTCGAACTTGACCATCAAAACTGAATTTGTTTTTTTTTTTTTTAACCAATCTGATTTCGTTTTCTTTTTCTTTTTCTTTTGTTTTTACCGATTTCGTTTTCTTTTTTAACCAATCTGATTTCGTTTTTCTTTTTCTTTTTTTTAAAAAACTGTTTTCTTTTGTTTTTTTACCTGATTTCGTTTTTCTTTTTTTTAAAAAAAAATGTTTTTTTTACCAATCTGATTTCGTTTTTCTTTTTTCTTTTTCTTTTTTTTTTTGAAAAAATCTGTTTTCTTTTGTTTTTCTTAAGAACTGTTTTTGTTTTTTACCAATCTCATTTCGTTTTTCTTTCTTTTTTTTTAAAAAAAAATAAATTATTTTTGTTAAAAACAAAGTTTTTTTAAGCTGGTTGTTGTTTTTCTTTTTACAAATTTGATGTTTTTTAAAGGATCTGTTTGTTTTTAAAAAATATTTTTTGTTAAAAACAAATATTTTTAATTAACGGGTTGTTTTTTTATTTTTTTCCAAAAAATAATATTTTCTGTTTTTAATAACTAATTTTTTTTTAAAAAAAAGGGTTTTTTTGTTTAAATTTTTTTTTTTTAATAACTGATTGTTTTTTTTTTCAAATGTGATTTGTTTTTTTTTTAAGAACTCTATTTTTTTTAAAAGGTTTTTATGTTAAAAAATGATTTTTTTTACTAGTTGGTTGTTGTTTTTTGTTTTACAAAAAACAATTTTTTTTTTAGTAAATGAGATGTCCAGGCCAACTTACGTGCACCACAACTAATCTCCGGATTCACTTTTTTTTAAAAAAATTATTCCTATTTTGATTTGCCACTTATACATTTTTTTCCTTAACCGAAGTGTCCGGGTCAGCTTATGCGCACCACGATAATTATTGTTATTTTCTAGAATACCTAAAAGAGATCGCAATTGCAAAAAGTTATGAATATATATATATTTTAAGGTGTTCATATGAAATAAATAGCAAAATATATAATTAGTCTAAAATATTTATCAGAGAAAAAATCACAAATTGTTATTATCATTATTTAAATGCACTAATATGAAATAAATAGCAAAATCTATAATTAGTGTAACATATTTATAAAGAAAAAAACTTACGAATAATTATTGTCATTATTTTCAATGCCTTAACATCTAATTATATTTTTCAAAAACACATTAAAATGAAACATATTTTATTTTTGTGCTCTTTTGTTCAAGTGTATTTCTGAAAAAAAAATATGGATTTTTAATATTTAAGATCTAATATTACCCGGGAAAAAATACAACTCAAAAAAACAAAAGGTAAACAAATTTGCCTACATTATATACAATTAAAAATATATGAGGCACTTTCTGTTTCGACTACACTGCTTGTTTTTAGACAGACAAATAAGTAATTATAGCACGTAAAAATATATATTCCTTTTTGAAAAATATTACAATGTTTTTATTTATAATGTGTCGATCTAATATTACTCGGGAGAAAAGGCAACTCATATTGTTTTTTTAACAAATTTACCTAAGTTATCTACAATTAAAAATATAAAGATTACTTCCCATTGCGATCACACTATATAATATGTGAGACTAAGTATATGTGTTTAATATTTATTTAATATTATCGCCTAAAAATATATAAAGAGAAAAAAAATGACCTACGATTTCTTGAAAAAACAATTAATATCGGCATTCTGAAACATATTGAATATAATAATATGATGAATAAATCTTATAAAAAAAACTTTGGCTTTGAATTTAAATTTATATTTTAGACCCTTTGTTTGTTTCTTTTAAGAAGCGGTGACCTTTTTCACATGTATTTTTGATTTTTACTTGTCCAACTCAATTGTTCTTTTTTAACCGGGTTTCTTTTGTTATTTTGTTTTTTTAACCAAAGTATCCGTGATAACAAATTTCTTAGAAATCATTTCACCTTCTTAGCAAATTTCCTAAGAAATTTTATCAAAAGTTTTTTAGCAATAACAATATTCAATCACATTTTTGTTGAAAAAAACCATTTTTTTCATATTTTATCAATTGCAATTATACTAATTAAATATTAAAATAACAGAATACAACATTTATAAAATCAATTAATTTTCTACATAGATAAAAATGCCCAGCGAAGCGGGCCAATCAGCTCGTTATACTCTAAAACACTTGGCGAAAAAAAAGTATTTCTTTCGAGGGCGAAATGGAGTGACATGTATCCATTTAAACAATACTTTCCTAATCTCTATTAGTTTTTTTAAAAATATATATATGAAAAAATTGATTTCCATAAAAATAGAGAAAAGGAAAATCTTAGATTTTTTTTTATTTTAAGTAATAAAACACAAACACGCCATTAATACTAAAAAACTTTGTTTTTACTAAAGAATTCGAAAATCAAATTTCAGGTACTTGGTCTCTAGAAATCTGAATAACGCATAAGCATCTCCTTTCGAGCTCAAAAAAATAATATTTTTAAAAGAAACACGCAATCATTCAAAAGAAAACAAGAAAGATATTCCCGTATGGTTGCTTTCAGAAAATTGAAGGTCCATATTATTTGGGCTCATGCTCCAAACATATACGCATGCGTAGTGGGGAACGTTGCAGAGACCATACGACGGAGGGAGCGAGACAGTAGTTAGAAAAGATGGAGCATAGAGTATGGATTCCCGATGGAAACACTTTTCCTCCGGCCATACTCACCAGGCAACATTCGACTCATGAGATTTGCAAATCTCTCTCTCGTTTATAAATTTTATTATCCGTTTTAAATTTCCCAACTTTACTTTCTTTTCTTTTTTAAAAAAAAAGTTTGTTCCTGTTGCAGGTGAGTTGCAAAGCAGTTGCAGACGAGAACATCCAATGTGAATTCATGGTGACATTCTTATACCCTTTTGATTCGTGACTGCTATGGATTGTTTTTATCATTTCTCTTTTTGGTTCCCGTAGTGAAGTTTAGAGTGTTTTTTTTTTGTTGTTGTTGGTGGTGTTAAGCAACCATCTCACCTAGAAGGTTAATCTTTTAAGCGAGACCTCAAAATATAATTTATATTATTCTCTAACAGTTGGGGGAGGGTTGTTAATGGGTGTATATTATTTTGATTTGATTCTGCATAAGACAAAATGTTGCGAACCTCGTGATCATGTGATCACACAACCCACAAGCAAGAATGAGATATGATCCCGAAAAGCCTGATAGGAGTGTGATACAATGAAAATATGCCCAAAGATACCAACATTATTGGAATGAGTATAATAACGTCATGAGGTCAATTAGTCTTCAATAAGTCGGATTTAGTTCGTTCAAGAACTAAAAAATGCAAGAATCACTCTCACACATAAATTGAAAAGTTCAAAATTAAAATTAATCAATGACTGCCGAAATTTAGCTACCATTAGTTTAAATAGTCTTTTAAAAACTATCTCTAATGGACCTCTTATTTGGACTTCAAATAGGTTCACTAAAAACTGGCTCAAAATCCTAAATTGAAAAGCCTATCACTTAATCTAGGCAAGCCTTGGGTCTTAGCTGAAAACAAAGTCTTAATTAAGTCCAAACAAGTCTTGCGATGTAGCTAACAAAATTAAATAAAGCCCATAAGGCTTTTTTTTATATAGTCTTCCATCAAACCCATTAATCCTATGTTTCCAAGTTGTAAGATTCTTTTGGCTCTTTTACTGTCCTCACTTCATGGCCCAAATAAAATTGGGTTGGACCACTCCCGCACGTTGATAAGATGGATTAGGGTCTTCTCTTAATACTTCAATGGTCATTGTAATTCTGACTTGGTTGACACCTTCAAAACCACGAATCAAGCCCCTAAACATATAATAAGGTCTTATTGGTATTTCTAGGTCGGTTCCCATGACAATAGCGTATAGACATCTTCTCTTCGGTGTAATGAATCAACGTAGGGTTGGTTCTGAGGTGCAAATTGTTCCCTCTAGGCATGTTAACTTCTTACAGTATATGAGTTTGCATTCTTAATGCAGAGGCTCTTTTTTTAGTGATTTTTTTTCAATAGGATGCTTTAAGGATATTATTGCTTCTAATCACAATTTTTTTTTTATTTTGATTTGGGGGGCAACCTTACAGCTAATTGTGTATTTTCTGTTTCAGTGTTTGTAATCATTGCTTTGGTCAACACGGTTTACTAACCTTTTTGTCTCCAAATTGTCTCTTTAATGTCTCCCATGCTCCATTTGCAATTTTCTCATTCTTTATGCGTGGGAATAGATCATCAGATAATGCTCCTTGTGTCAAGCTCATAGCTTGAGCATTTTTTTTATTCTGATTTCTTTTGTAGCATCTAGCTTTTCTTCCGTGGCTTTTGAAGCTCCACTTTTTTCTACTGCAGATTCACTCTCTGATTCAAGATTTGACTAACATCCCATGGATCAAGCTATCAGGATAGTCTCCATGCCAAAAATTGGTTCCATTAAACTAAGGTGTCCTTTAATCTCCTCCAGTGCTCGATGATCTTGTCATTTTTTAATCTTGTAAATCTTGATTTCACAGATTACACCGCTTGTTGAATCAGTTTAGAGCTTTCATATCATGTTCAATTTAGCTGTTTTTGTGCATATAATTGCAAGTGCTTTGGTTTGTGTTTTGAAGAGCGAAAAATGAACATAAATATTTGATGAATGTCCTGCTTATATACAAAGACAAAGCATGCATTACACACTCTATAACTGCCTAACAACTTCCAGCTGTAACATCTCAGCTGAATTACAAACTATGAAACATAAACCTTTCAATGCATACTTCTTCATTCTTCTTCATCATATTCAGTCCATGTGAGAGCAGCTTATACATCAACCAACAGGCACCGAAGCCCGTATAATCAGGGGGCAGAGGCGGAGTGTTAAGGTTGTCCCTCTAACTCCAGGAACTCTTCCAGCTCTGCCAATAGTTTAGAGCTTAGCTGCAGTTAATATCATTCTCATGTAAGAATCAACTGTGTTTTTTCTATGTATACACCATACGACTGAATTAAAGTACTTTTTATGTAAGAAAAATGTAACTTTTAAGTTCTAACCTGTGGAAACGAATAATATGGACTTTTTTCTGGTGAATTCATTAAGCAACACAAACCACCTTCTTCAAGGGTTGATATATCAGTCTTCTCCCAAGGATTTCGATTTTCTGAATCCAAAGGCATGACCCCAAGAGAACTCCTTTCATCTTCATCGGGGGCTGATATATCTGTTTCCTTGTCTAGATTTTGATTTTCAAAATCAGAAGCCAGTAGGCAATTTCTAAAATGAGAAGGCATCTCCGTGGGAGGATCGGTTTCACCTTCAGCTTGAAGGGGTGATAGTTGATCTTCAAGATCAGAAGCTGTAAGCCAATTCTCATAGGGTGACGCATCCGTTGGGTTTTGATTTTCAGAATCAGAAGCCATACAGTGGCTCTGTTCACTTCCATTATGAGCTGAATTTACTACCAGCCCATTTGGATATTGAGTTTCATAATTTGAGGTCATGGACTGGATTAAACCACTTCCATCATTCGCCAATTTAGAAATCAGCTCATTTTCAAAACCAAAAGATATTGACGGGCAGGACCCCCATCCATCAAGGGCTGAACTAGATATTAGCTCATTTGGGTTTTGGATATTAGTTGCCAAAAAGTGGCTCAAATCACTCGCTTCTTGAGTTGAGTTAGTCATCAGCTCATCTGAAATTTGATTTTCAGAATCAAAAGCCAGATGGTGGTTTGATTCACTTTCAACAAAAGCGGAATTCACTGTCAACTCACTATGGTTTTGATTTTCAAAATCAGAATCCATGTTGCAGCTTGGTTCAGCTTCAAAACCTGAGATAGAAGCCATATGGTTTTTTGGTGCACCTTTACTGGTCTTCGCATCTAGTTTTCTCTTCAATTTACATAGAACATATTCTCCCTGCACATGTTGAAAATGAAAACCTCGAGTCAGTGAGTAAATTATTTGTACATACCACTAGCAAAACCAAATTTCTAAAAGCAACCAAACATTCAAATAAAATTTGAACAAACACAACTCATGAAACCAAAATTACTGCCTATGCACAAATGACTATTTCTTACAACTCTAGATCATAACTAGGTTTCGTAAGACCAATTAACCTCCAGGTTTCCAAGCTCTACAAATGATAACCAAAAATCAAAGTTATTTTTCCTTCCCCGTGAAATAAATCACAACGCAACAATTAACTGATGTTTTCGCAAGAAGACTAGGACCACTACTATTACAAAATAAACTACTCTTCAAACACAGAGTCAATAAATTATACGTATAATCTGCACTTACCAGATTAGAGAGGCTTGAACCAGATATGAACTCGTCATATTCGTGTATAATCCATTCAGTCCTCTCGGATTTAGGACTGGCTGATTTATAGAAAACCAAAGTCTTCTTAGTACCAATCACCTTCTTGTTATGCTTAGCCTTTATTTGAATAGTCTTGCCGGTGGGTTTCCAAAACCCAGCCTTCGTTCTCCGGTTAGAACGTCGGCTGTTTGAGTACTTGAGATCGCGAGGGCAAAAGAAATACCAAACTGAATCCTCAGACTTGATTTCCGATTTAACTACATAATAATTACTGCGTTAATCCACTATTGTGATTGAAACAATAAGAAACCAAGTACAGAGAGAGAGAGCTGTATAGTTAATCCACTATAGTTACCAGGTAGATCCCAGGGTTCATGTTTACAAACATTGACCACTGCGATGATGAGTAAGTCTTCTAGGTCATCACCGAGCAATTTAGGCTTCAAATAATTAGTAACTAACTCTTCATCCGTGGGACGAAACCTATATCCAACTGGTGGTACAGTTGGCATTCCGTCTGCTGGATCTGCCATGACTAAGAAAACAAAATCACAGTTAGAGCGAGCGATTGAGGGGGTAAAATGATCGTTCAGATGCTGCACTACAGGTAAAATCTGACTTACCTGATTGGATCTTGTTATTCATTCCTCTTCCTAAAACAGGAAAGAAAAGCATGCCTGAGTTGAGATGGAGGTTTGAGACTGGAAGAGAGGAGAGGGGTTGAGAATTGTTATTAGCAGGAGGAGGATCAGCCGAATCAGAGCGACCGATGGGTAACATTTTTTTCTTTCTGTAGCTGAGAAGAGGGGTGACAAAGCGATGGTGCGTGTGGGTGGGCTGGGGAAGATGGAAAGACAGTAATCGAATTTATGGATGCATGAACAAAGAGTCAATAACCTCCCAGGAGAAGTTGTCAAAAGTGAAAAGGAGCTGATGTGGCCGATTGCCATTTGAGAGATAGACAGAGGGCGGCAACCACAGGTCCACAACTACTTCGCTTAGAAGAAAGTTGAGGGGAGGCGGTGGATCCCACCATTCGGACCTTCTCGAATAAAATAAAAGGATCGCTCTTTTCCAGCTTGGTTCCCAAGGTTTCTGGGTGGCCCCACTCCGCTATCTTCTGGAACACTAAATCTTGCTTGCCGTGGTCTTCGTTCCCTCTCTAGCGATCAGCAAACCTAACTGTGAAAAATCGATTTAACCAAGAAAATTAGAAAAAAAAATCAAAAAATCAAAATTGAAAAAACAAACCAATTAAACCGAGTATAAAATTATAAAAAACTGTCCGGTTTGGTTCGGTTTGAAGTGCTAATATAAATACAAGAAACCCTAAAATTAAACGCCTCTCGCCTCTTTCCACTTTCCAGTGTCCTCTTGCCTCTCTCGCCTCTCACCTGGGTCGCCTCTATCCTCTCACCTCTGTCCTCTCTCGCCTCCCTCTGGCTCGCCATTGTCCTCTCGCCTCCCTCTGGCTCACCATTATCCTCTCGCCCTCGCATATGTCCTCTCGCCTGTGTCTGGAAATTAGCAAGCAACAAGCAGGCTCTCGCCTCTCTGCCAGTGCATGTCTGCATCTTAGAGGGAAGTCCTCTCACCTCGCTACCTTAGCAGTAGTTGATGTGAAATACTGGTTTTAGTGATTTTAATTAGTTGTGAAATACCTTAGTAGTAGTTGATGTAAAATTGCTATAATCGAAATTGGATTGCTATAACCAAAACTGGTACAACCCACCGTTATATTGCTATAACCGAAACTGGATAACCTGTTTGCATCGTCTTGTGCTTCGCGAGAGTCGAATCGATACCTTTTGA
The DNA here is from genome assembly GCA_032356905.1 of Salix exigua. Classification (NCBI taxonomy): domain Eukaryota; kingdom Viridiplantae; phylum Streptophyta; class Magnoliopsida; order Malpighiales; family Salicaceae; genus Salix; species Salix exigua. Next base: position 13,217,805 of record CM063589.1, on the reverse strand, counting down.
TGTGAAGTTAGGGTTTTGTGTTTATAGTAGAAGTGTATTGTTAGCTTAATTTGAGTTTGATCGCATGCCTTTGTGGATGCGTGAATTTAATCAGGTCTTACGAATCAAACTTGTTTATGATTACAATCCTTTTATGTAGATACTGTTTTGTTGGAACTTTGTCTTCGACTAGGTTAAGTAGTAATTAACTAAATTTTTGTTCCTCTAGTCTATGACTCTATGTTTCTGTCTTCGGCTAGCTTTGCATCAACTTGCAATAATTTTTCCCCTAGTATAAGTCCTGCACACTCTTGAAAAGGTGGATAGGAAATTAGGAATATTAGATGAAAAATCAATATAATGTGACTAGACCATGTTGCAAACAATTTGAAAAATCAGTATCAAATCAGTATATTAGATGAGAAATGTTTGGTAAAGATGAATTGATAGATGATCTATTCTATTGCTGTGAATATATTGTGGAATTATTATGAATATATGCTGCGAATATGTTGTGGAATTATTATGAATGTATGTTGTGGAATTATTATGAATATATGTTGCGAATATGTTGTGGAATTAATATGAATATATGTTACGAATATATTGTGCATTCTTAAAATATATATTATTAACATGTTTTGATCTTTTTTGTTTGGTAATTACAGATGGACAACCAAAATGTTTCATCCATCGACACTACCCCAACATCAACATTTAATGCCCTCACTTCAAACACTCAAACTACATCAACCATTTCAGGATCAGGATCTATCACAAATGATAGAGGCAAACAACCAGAAGTCCTTATATTGGGAAAAAGAAATGTTGATGATAGGAAAAAGTCACAAATTTGGGATCATTTCACAAAACTAGATGGTGATCCTAATAAACCTAGAGCTGCATATAATTATTGTAGAAGAAATTATGCATGTCATACTATTTTGAATGGAACAAGCAATATGTAGAGTCACTTGAAAGTATGTAAAAAATTCCCCTTTGTGGTTGATAAGAAGTAAAAACTTTTGGTATTAGTGGTCGTTTGGCATTGTGGTGCGATCCACAATTGCCACACGGCTTATCACTTTTTATGTTTGGAAAACACAGATCAGCGTTTCAGTGTGTAGGACCTAGAGCTGCATGTAATTATTGTAGAAGAAATTATGATGTCATACTATTTTGAATGGAACAAGCAATATGTAGAGTCACTTGAAAGTATGTACAAAATTCCCCTTTGTGGTTGATAAGAAGCAAAAACTTTTGGTATTAGTGGCCGTTTGGCATTGTGGTGCGATCCACAATTGCCAAACAGCTTATCACTTTTTATGTTTGGAAAACACAAATCAGCGTTTCAGCGTGTAGGACCCACAACCAAAATTCACATAAACATCGGTTCAAGAAAAGCTCAAAATAGGTGCTTTTGAATCTGCGATTTTGTTTTTGTGAAACATCAATTGTATTTGAAGTGTAGAAAATATTACCGTTGAAAAATAAACCCTACCTTATCCTCTCGTCTATGCCTCATCCCTTCCTCTCCGCTGTGCAAAACGACCCACAGCTCCCCCCGGACTAACCTGCAAGGCCTCCCATCTCTTCTCTTCTCTCCAAAGTTCATATATAGCAAAAGAAACCAAATCCCATTTGCCTTAAAACCGCAAACAGACAAGCATCCAAAAAAACCTCAAATCAAATAGGTTTTCTTCCAATCTCACAAACTCCGAACGATTTCCATGTGAATCTCACTAGTCAACCCATACTATCCAAAAAACCCACATTTCTTTCTATCTTTGCCTTGAACTGACCAAGATGATACTCTGTAATCTCAGAACAAATACCAATAAGAACTCCATTAAAAAATTAAAAAATAAATAAACATAAACAAAACCTGTGGCTTTATTTTTCTGGGTACGAGCCATCTTTGTTTCGATTTCTTTAATTCTCTCTATGATCCCTATTTTTGCTTAGTTGCCACCCACTTTATAGATTGAAAACTACCACGAAAAATTCAAAATTCTTTAGCTTTCACGATATCTTTTATTTGCAAATATAATTGCGTGAGCTGCGTAGAGAGAGGGAGATGACTCAGTCGATGGGTGACTCACCTGAATAGAGTGGAGGAGGCGATATAAGTGACGAGATGGAAGTGGTGGAGGTACTGAGGGAAGGATGACAAGAGAAGATAAAGCTACAAATAGAGCTTTAGAGCATCTCCAAGATATTTTCAAACAATCAAACCAGTAATATGGTTTTTGAACAGTATAAATATATTATTTTTTATATGTGTATTTTAATGATTTTTTTTTAGAAAAGTTAATTTTATTTTAATATATATAATATTTTTATAACTATTTATTAATAATAACTAACTAATACAGATTTAATTAAAATTATTTTTTTGCATAGATATATATTAATTAATTTTTTTAGCTCTTTTAATTAATATATATATATATATATATATATAACTATTCAATTTAAAAATATTATTAATTAAATCAAATTAATTGAATTAAAATTATAAATAATATATAGATTAATTACATGTCTATGCCCTTTAAAGAAATTTAACAAGTTAAAAACAATATCAAAAGCTTGGTAACCAAACACTTAAAACTGTTTTTTTTTTCAACCTCCAACTCAACCACAGTTTTAACTAAACACTTCACAACTTATTTTGCACCGCAGTAAAAGTGCTTTTTTTGAAACTGCTTTTTTTCAACCTCAATCGCAAAAGAAAAAGTAATGCTAAACACACCCTTAGAACCTAAGAAAAAGAGTGATGAATCAGAAGAAAAAAATATGAGCACTCTAAAGGCAATAGGTTATAATCATGAAGAATGTAGATTAGCACTTGCAAAATGATTATAATTGATGATTTGCCTTTTAATTTTGTGGAGGGAAGGGGATTTAAATCATTTTTGAGGACAATACAACCTAGATTTGATAGTCTTTCTCGTTTTACTGTTATGAAAAATTGTTTAAAAATTTATGTTGACGAGAAGGAAATTTTGAAGATAGCACTTAGGGGTCAATGATTATGTTTGACAACTGATACATGGACGTCAATCCAAAACATTAATTATATGTCCTTAACTGCTCATTGGATTGATAGTGAGTGAAAATTGCATAAAAGAATTCTCAATTTCTGTCAAGTTTCAAATCATACTAGTGAGGTAATTGGTCAAGTGATTGAGAATTCTTTGTTAGAGTGAGGGATTGACAAACTTTTTACTGTTACAGTAGACAATGCAAGCTCCAATAATGTGACTATTTCTTATTTGAAGAATGTGATGATAGATTGGTCATTTAATATATTGGAAAATTATCATTTGCATGTAAGATGTTGTGCACATATTGTAAATCTTATTGTGGGTGATGGCTTGAAAAAGATTCATGATTCACTTGTTAAGATTAGAAATGCAATAAGATTTTTGAGATCTTCACCTACGAGGCAACTTGCATTTAAAAAATGTGCAGAAAAATTGCATATAGAGTGTAAAAAGTCTTTATGTTTGGATGTTGCAACTCGATGGAATTCAACTTATCTCATGTTGGATGCTGCAAAAAAATTTGAGAAGGTGTTTGTGAGGTTAGGTGACAGTGAACCTAGGTATATGGGTAATTTTTTAGAAGTTGATTCAAAAGGGAATAAGAAAAAGTATAGGGCCACCTGATTCGGAGTATTGGGAAAATGGTAGAATTTTGGTCAAGTTTTTAAAGATCTTTTACACAGTTACATTAAAGTTTTCTGGCTCATTACATGTGACATCAAATTCTTTCTTCAATGAATTGATTTACATGCATACAAACTTGTTGAAATTGTGTAAAAGTAGAGATAATATTTTAAGTGGAATGACGATGAAAATGATGTTGAAGTTTGAGAAGTATTGGGGATATGATGCAAATCAGAATTTTATATTGTATGTGACTAATGTTTTAGATCCACGTTTTAAGTTAAAATATGTTAAATTTTATTTTGGTGAATTGTATGATTATCACAAAGCACAAGATTTAACAACAAAGGTGAAAGATCATTTAGTTAGACTATATGAGTTTTATTTAAGAGCTAATGAAGTGAAGGATGTTAATAAACATATATATGATGTTAATGATGTGGATTGCAATGATATAGAGGTAAATGTTAATACTTTTGCTTGATTCAAAAGACATTTACAAGACGAAGAAAGTGTAGAAAATAAAAATGAAGTGGAGAGGTATTTGAATGATGGTTGTGAGGATCCTGATGATGATAAATTAAATATTTTAGGTTGGCGGAAGGTTAATGGTTCAAAATATAAGATACTTTCGAAGGTTGCACAACATGTTTTAGCTATTCCTATATCCATAGTGGCTTCTGAATCAGCTTTTAACACAGGCAGTCGTATACTCGACCAATTCCGAAGTTCTTTATCTCCAGCAATTGTTCAAGCACTTGTTTGTTGTCAAAATTGGTTACATCATGGATCAATCCCAATCGACATTACAACCTTGATAGATGATTATGAAAAATATGAAAATCTTGAATCAGGTTATTTTTCTTATACATTTGTATTTTTATTTTATTAAATAATAATCAACTTATTTGCAATCAAACATTTCTATTATTTTTTTTAGATTTTGGTGGAAAGTTAAATCTAGCGACGGATGATAATTAGTTCAAGACCGACTGTATTTCTTGAAGTTTTTTATGTTAATGTTTCTTGTTTATTTTGAAGCCCTTTTTGAAGGCATTTTCTGTAATTTAAATTTAAGTTTATTCACTTGTGTAGTTTTAATTATCTCTCATCATGCTAAATTATACAAAACAAAAGTATTAGAAAGGTTAAAAAAACTTAATAAACACTATATTACCAATTTAATACATTAATATTTGTATTTGTTGTAAAAAAAATTAAAAATACTTTGGGTTCTTGGATGAAAATAGTTTTTCAAGCCCATCAAAATATTTATTAGAAAACTCATCAAAAGACCCAAAAACAAAATTCGGTTTTATGAATTTTTTTAACCAAAAAAACCGGACCGAACCGAACTGAAAGTGGCCAGTTTTGAATAAATTCGGTTCGGTTTTGTTTTTTTTTAAAAAAATCAGTTTAGTTACTATTTTGACAAAAAAACCAAACCGAACTAAAAATACTCACCCTAGTTCACTGTACCATACATCCTTCACAATATTCACCTGCTAGAAATGCCTCCCAGCTTCTTGCTGTGATAACCCACAGTAAAAATGGACTTGAACATTAATAATGGATGGATGAATGGATGGATTTTCTCTTAGTTGTCACGTCAAACTTCACTGCTAACCTAATAGAACCATACAATATGGGTTTTACCATGCAATAACTTTTGTCGGAGGAGCAGCAAGATTATTATATCTACATCAAGCAATCTTGGTTTTGTCTTCCAGGTAAAAGCCTTATCTAGAATCAAATCGATACTCACAGCCCAAGTCAGGATCATAAATAGACCAGACTGAGGAAAGTGGGTTCACTGGACTCTTATGATGCTATCGGCTAGAATGGACTAGTGATAAGATTGTCCAATGGGAAAGATGAGACCGAGAATATCTGACAAGCAGTGTATCTTATCTCTCGAGGACCAACAGTATACTTGTTGGAAGAAATGGTTTCCATAGTAATCGCTGAGGAAACAAACAGTTACTGAACACACAAGCAGCATTCAGGCAACCCAAAAAAAGGAAGCATTCCGATACGATATAACATGATGGAAAACACGATTCTTGAGAAAATTGAACAGATTTATCAACATTTGGAATGCTTCTGATTTGGCATTTCACATTACATTCCAAAAACAATATGGGATGAATAGTTCTCTCTCTGACTGAAAATTTTGGCCAGGGGAACTAGTTTTTCCCAGTGATATGTAGTTCTATAGACGGTGATTTCTGATTTACATACTTCACTTTCTTATCTACCCCATTATTTTGCTGAGCCAGTTTTATCTACAAACGTGTCATACGCTCAGAACCCTGTATTCTTACTGGACAAAATATCACAGTGAGTGGAGTATGATCGGAGAGGGAATAATTTTCTGGCCACATTCCTTTCTCAGCTTCTCGAGGGAATAGAGCTGCTTTCTTTACTTTGAAACCGATGGCTTCTTCCTCTATGCCCTGCTCAGAGTCCCATGTCCTCTCACTGCAACTTTCCTCTTCTAGCTCTGAGCATTCTGAGTTCCATATCCTCCTCTGCACTTATTAAGCCATTTAGTTAGCGATTTACAATACATGAGGTGGGGCATGCAAATCCAACACGGATATAAAGAGAAGTGAAACAGAATTCCACATTCTTAATATTCATAAACCGAACCTTAAATTCTTCATACCCAACAACTCTATTCCCATTAATGTCTGCTTGCATCCACAAATCTTCTGTCTCCTGGGAACTGAGTCCATAAGGAAGACCGATTAAATTTACCTGAATAAGATTAAAATATGGTAAGTTCATCTTTCCACTCGCACGTCTATTATCAGCTGCTTGTAAAAGTACCTGGCGGAGTGCTTCACAGAAAGCTGAATATGTTATAAAATTGCCATGATTGTCAGCCTTCAGAAATGCAAATGCATCCTTTTCAGCAAACGAAGCTTTTTGGAGCTGACACTGGAACCAAGAGAAATTACAGCAATCAGATTTTGAAATCAGTGGATGATGTGTAGTTCCAAGTCAAAAGAAATTTATGCTCAGGGAACTTTGCCAGAGCCAGCTTTAAGTTTTATGCCCCTTGATTTGTGAAATAAGGATGCTAAAATGCAATTCAGTTTAACTTTCCAATGTATAGTGTGCACAAACTACTTTGCATTGATGCAATGCTAAGGGCAAGATGTGAATTGAACCGCATAGCCATGTGTGTAACACAGTAATTTACTTCAAGGGACTTGGAAGCTAGCATGATGATAACCAGTTCTTGACTACAATTTTAGTGAAGTTTAATGAATCTTGTATGTCAGAAGATGGAGAAGCTGCATTAGCAGTAAATATTAAGATTACTTAGGAACAAATATCTACTGTGCACCGGATGCAATTACTTTGCTAGCAGACAGTAACCAACAAAATCCTTTTTCTTTTTTTTTTTTGAAAAAGAAGCTTCCACCAAATAATTACTTGAGGAAAGGAAAATAAAATAAAGGATTTCCAAACAAACATTCTCTGATACATAACAATTGTCTACTATCTCTGAGACACATACAAGTTTTAGGAAGATATTAAATAAAGTAAAATGAATGGTCCTGACTCATCTGTCAGCAAAATGATCTGAGATGCTGGCAACTGAAAGAAAGCTAAAATGAACTGAAGAATAAAATATGAAGAGAAATGATTGGACTCACCTTTATTATTCCAAATACTGCTTCAGACCAGCTTTTCTTCAATGGTTCCCTTGATTTTATAGGATTACACAGCCATATGAAATCAACACCACAGATGTTACCCCTATGATTTCGGTGGCTAACCCACTGTGATGCAGAGAGAGAGGAGAAAATGAGGTAAGCAGCGAATTTATATGTTGTCATGTAGTGATATGGAATCACTTGGATTGGGACTTGAAGAAACTTACCCTGTGAGCATCCGCATAACTGTCAGTATATTCATGAGCAGTGTCATATGAAGATACAAACCCCTGAGACCTCAAGAATTTGTAAACATGTCCACTCTTGCTTCCATTCCAATCACTGGATAAAGCATAAAACAAATGAAAAGAAAATGAGGATGTCCATATTCAGAGGCTATGTTAGAATTATTTACTTCATAGATGCAAGGCAAGAAGCTCACCCACAGAGTACAATAGGCATAAGGTTCAGTTTGTTTTCTCTCTGATATTGTTCCACATACTGAAGTATTTTGTAAACCTACAAAAAAGACCAGTAATAAAACTCGACATAACTACTGGAACAAACATAGCTAAGAAGAACTAGGACTGGGAATTCAAACAAACATAGCCAAGAAGAACTGATACTGGAAATTCAAAAGTAAACGATTATAACCAAAGAGATATTTATATACCTGATGCAGTCTAACTACAGATAGACAGGAATCATGAGGAAATAATAAGTGAGTGTTAACAATAAGAAATTCTTGCTGAGCACTGCCTTTCTGGTTTTGTGAAAAGGGGAGCGCTGATTGGACATGCAGTAACTGAGCAACACGGTCTCCACAGTCATGGAAGAGCAACTCTTGACAATTTAGAATCGTATAGTAGTCCTTAAGCACAGCGGTTAGCAGGCCTGTGGAGAGAATAAAATTTTCAATCCAATCAAACCTACTTGGCACAAGCTGAATTGAATGATGATAACATCAAGGACACATGCTGCTGGATTTTCAACTTGGAGGTCAGTAATATCATATAGCAAAAATAAGCATACTTAAGGGTAGAAATAGCATAAAAAGTGCAGTTTACATATGACTACCAAAATAAGCAAAAAGAAAATAATAATTCAAATTACTGCAAAGACCCAAGAAGTTCATTTTTCTACCTCATGGCCTGCCAGTGTGTGAAGTTGGCTATCCAGAAATATGACATACCTAATTTTAATTTCATCAGCTTTGAACGAAATTGAATGATAGTCAAAATCAGCCTGACCTAAGCTGATGACCAGAGATGTCTTTTGAAAAGCATGAGTACATTATATGTATATATATATAAAAAGAAAAGTTGCTTGCTTTAAGGATCCACATAGCGCAAAGAAGAAACTACAAGAAAAGGAGGAGCTTAAACAGCATTTAATTACCATCTCCCCGGTTATTGGTTCGTGCAAGCTGGAAAGTCATATAGCCAGCATCACCAAGTCTCTGCCGGTACATATGCACAAGTTCTTCATTTCCAACCCAGAATTCCTACAAGTAAAAAACCAAAATTTCAACACAGAAAGAAGCCGGTCAGCATAATTTTCAAATACAGTAACCACTTCGTTTCATTTTTTTCATACAAGGTTAGATCCACAGTGACAGTTAAATGGAAAGGGATTACGCACCCACCTGGAGACATATTATTGAAGATCTCTCGTGAAGCAACCAATTCAAAATCTTCTGGTTTCTAGAGAGCCAAACTGATCTGAAATTGCTTTCACGAACACTTTGATTCTATTTCACAACAACATAAAAAACACAAATAAATTCTTAAGAAAAAATAAAAGAGGAAAAACAAGAAGAATTAACACTAATTTCTGGATTCAAAAGCGACAAGAGCAGACCTTTTGATCAAGTCGCTTGTAGATAGGAGCCAGGATGTTAAAAGTAGTGCAAGAAACACAAGGTTCATCAGTCATTGCTGCACCCGAAGACACATAGCCACAACCGCTGTTGGTTCTTGAAATAGTTCCATTTCCATTTAAAATATTACTCTCACTAACTCCTGGATCTAACTGGCCCAAAATGTTTGAATTCGCATTAGACTCCACGACCGCAACCTGTAAAAATCATTCAATCAAACCCCAAATCAGAAAAAAAACAAAAACCCAATAACAAAAACACTGAAAAAATCTAAACAAACAGCAAAGTTACCATCTTTTAGCGTTGTAGCCACCGTAACCTGTTATCTTTTTTAAAGGATAAGAGGAGAGGGGAAAGGGAAAGAGGAGAAGATATGGCAAGTGAGGGTTCTGGAAAACTGTGATTTTGTAAAAATTGTGGATGGAGATTGTGATTATTTTCTTCTTTTGTAAGTGTCACCCTCGTGGAGATGATGTTAGCATTTTATAGAGACCAGAAGAGAGAATCCCTGGGTTGTTTTTGGAGTTTTAATCTGGTAAAACTTTTTATCTAACTTTCAGAAAAATCTTCAATCGATAACCTGGACTGATTGGGATGCGTGAATGTTGTTACTATTGGAGAACTCAGACGGGGGCCGTGGCTGTAATTTGTGATTTTCTGCTTGCTTGCCTGATAGGACAGCTTGGCACACTCCCTTGTCTGTGGGCTCCAACTTCATTAATCTACTTTTGAGGCTCGCCGGTGATATTTTAATTCGAATTTGATGACAAGTTCTCCGATCAGATTTGAATTGGTTGGGAAACTTTTGAGTAGATAGATATTGTTAAAGCTCGAGCTTGTGCCTAATCATTTATATTATATAAATATATTTATATAATATTTAAATTTTTATATGTATTGTATCTCTATTACTCTTGAGTTTAGTCTCTTGAATTTCCATAACCTTTGAGTTCATTTTCTTTTTCTATAAATGAATCATTTGTCTTGTATTCTTTACACCTTTGAAATATAAAAGAGTTCATTATAAGAAACATATTTCTCTCCTGTCTCTTTTGATTATATTTTAATGTTTATGTTCTTCTATGATAATTATTTATTCTTTTTATAACATGTTATTCAAACTAACTTATATCAATTTTAATATTTTTGCTTTTAATTACTGTAATTTATTTTTGACAAATTTTCTTTCATTATTATTAATAGAAAGAGATTTATAGTTCCAGAAGAATTAAATAAATTAAATGTTTCTTTTCTTTTATATTAATGATTTTATTAAATAATTTTTTTCTTGTTTTCATATATAAAGATAATGTCAAATTTGACAAAACTTGAATTTTTCGCTCCGATATCTCTGGAAATAATTATTTATCATGGATCCTTGATGCCGAGATTCATCTGAAAGCCATGAATCTTGGAGAGACTATCAAAAAAGAAAATAACACATCTCTTCAAGATCATGCAAAAGCAATGATATTCTGATGCAAACCGGCCCAAAAACACCAACAAAGACCCATTACATGTTCCAGGGCTTGATTCGTGGTTTTGAAGGTTTCAACCGAGTTAGGATTATAAGGAACGTTGGAGTATCAATATACAAGAGGGTACCCAAAAACACCAGCAAGGACCCATTACATGTTCCAGGGCTTGATTCGTGGTTTTGAAGGTTTCAACCGAGTCAGGATTATAAGGAACGTTGGAGTATCAATATACAAGAGGGTACCCAAAAACACCAGCAAGGACCCATTACATGTTTAGGGCTTGATTAGTGGTTTTGAAGGTTTCAACCGAGTCAGGATTATAAGGACCGTTGGAGTATCAATATACAAAAGGGGTATAATACAATCTTATTTGGGCCATAAAGTGAGGACAACAAAGGAGCCAAAAGAATCCTACTACAACATGGAAACATGAGATTATTTGGCTTGATGGAAGACTACAAAAAAAACACCTTATGGGCTTTATTTAAGTTTGTTAATTACAACACAAGGCTTTTTTGGCTTAATTAAGACTTTGTTTTCAGCCAGAATTCAAGGTTTGTTTGGATTAAGTCATGGGCTTTCCAAATTAGAGTTTTGGATCAGTTTTGAGTGGACCTCATTTAAGTCCACATAAGGGGTCTATTACGGTTAGTTTTTAAAAGACTATTTAAACTCATGTTAGCTAAATTTCGGTAGCCATAAATGAATTTTAATCCTGAATTTTTTGTGTGAGAGTGATTCTTGTATTCTTCAGTTCTTGATTGAACTGAATCTGAGTTATTGAAGATTAACTGGCTTCTTGGCATAATTCTACTCATTCCAATAGTATTGGTGTCTTGGGGCAGGTTTCTATTGTGTCACGCTCCTATCAGACCTATTTCGGCTTTCTGGGATCAGATCTCATTTTTGGTTGAGTTGTTTGACCACGTGATCATAAGGTTCACATCATATTCATTTGTCACCATCTCCATTAAGGATTGAAAAGTGAATATCTCACAATAAAAGACCCTCTTGTTATGTGGCAAAATCTAAAGGGAGGATATGACCACTAAAAGTTTACCATACTTCCCCAAGCTGAATATGATTGATTGCACCTAAAGTTGCAAGATTTTAAATCGATTAGTAAATATAATTTAGCTCTTTTCAAAATTACTTCACGGTTGAAATAGTGTGATGAAAATATCACAGAAGACCAAATATCAGAGAAAATTTTGTTTTTTATGTCTCAAATATTTTCCGGTAGCAATAATATAGAGAGAGCGTAATTTCAAAAGGTACTCAGAATTAATTTCATGTCTTCTTATAGCTAAACAAAATAATGAGATTTTGATGAAAAATCATCAATCTCATCCTACAAGTTCTAAATCATTCCCTGAAGTTAATGGAACCTTTGTCCAAAAGTACTTAGAATTAATTTCATGTCTTCTTGTAGCTAAATGAAATAATGAGCTTTTGATGAAAAAATCATCAATCTCATCCTACAAGTTCTAAACCATTCCTTGAACTGAATGGAACCTTTGTCCAAAGGTACTTAAAATTAATTTCATGTCTTCTTATAGCTAAACAAAATAATGAGCTTTTGATGAAAAATAATCAATCACATCCTACAAGTTCTAAACCATTCCCTGAAGTTAATGGAACCTTTGTACAAAAGACAAGAAAAAACCAAGGATATAGATATTGAAAAGGAGAAGAGATAATTCTTATAAAAGCAAATCATCATACCACCAAAAGTGACGACACAATGAACTCAACCAAGGAAGGGCAAGAATTTGCATGAACCAGAAGATACGTATCATAGGTGTAGTATGCATGGTTATTGATCGTATACTTGTCGTAAACCAAAACATCTTACAAATTTATATCAAGCCTCTCTGAAAACAAAATACAGTTGAGACTAATCTCATTCATAAAGATGGTTATAAAAATCATAATGATTGTATTGATGTCAATACTTATCTTGATATTTCTAATTTCTTTGAAAAATCAGATAAGACAGAAAACATATTTAGTGGTGAAATCATTAGAGATGATTGAGAGTTTTTATTTGTATTAAAATATCTATGTTCTTATATTTACAATAAACATTTTTAGTTTGGCTAAGTTAAAACTTTGATTATCTTTTGAATAATGACATAATTTTTCATGATAGAGATTTATGTCTGCCGACCAACAACGCACACAATTCTTAAGAAAAATAAATACTTTGAGTATTTGACATTAATCAAAGCTAATGTCACTACAATATCAGGTCTAACAAAGATGATTAAAGGTTTTGAAAAGCTAATATCGAGTTACCAAATAACACAAGATTGAGCATTAAAGATACTTTATATTCACCTAATTCTAGAAGAAATTTACTCAATTTTAAGGATATATATATGTTAATGGTTATCATATTAAAAAAACAGATGAAGATATAAAAAAAATATCTTTATATTATTGCATGTATTTCAGGCCAGAAGCTTGTACAAGAGAAATTACCTGTTTTCTCTTCCAGAAGTGTTCTGACCCAGAACAGTTTATGCTCTGGCATGATCGACTTGGACATCTAAGATTAATAATGATGAGATGAATTATTGAGAATACATATGGGCATCCTATAAAGAACCTAAAGATTTCTTTACCAAGTGAAAATCCATGTGTTGCATGTTCTCAAGGTAAATTAATTATCAAACAATCTCCATCAAAGGTTTTTATAGAATCACCATCTTTTCTTGAAAGAATTAAGGAGATATATGTGGTCCTATTCATCCACCATGTGAACTTTTTAGATATTTATGGTATTGATTGATGCATGAAGTAAATGGCCACATGTTTATTTGCTTTCGAGTCAAAATATTGCATTTGCTAGATTAATAACACAGATTATCATACTACGAGCATAATTTCCTGATTATCCTATCAAGAAAAATCGACAAGACAATGTTGAGAGTTTACTTCCCAAGCATTTAATAGTTTTTGCACTTCTATTGGTATTGATGTTGATCCTGTTGCTCATGTACATATTCAAAATGGTTTGCTAGAATCATTTATAAAGTGACTTTAATTAATTGCAAGACCATTACTTATGAAATCAAAATTGCTTGCGCCTGTCTCGGGACATGCTATATTATATGTTACATCATTAGTTAGAATTAGACCAAATGTTTACCATAATTATTCTCCTTTACAACTTCTTTATAGTATACCACCAAATATATTTCATCTATGAATATTTGGTTATGTGGTATATGTGCCTACAACACCCCCTACAAAGGAATAAAATGGGCCCACAAAGAAGAATAAGAATTTATATTGGTTTTGATTCTCCTTCTATCATTAGATACCTTAAACCTTTGACTGACGATGTTTTTAAGACACATTTTGAAGACTAAAATTTTGATGATAACATTTTTCCATCATTAGGGAAAGCAAATTCAATGTCTTAAGCACGAGAATAAATTACTTGGAATAACTCGAAGTTATCTCATTTTGATACAAGGATAAATTAATGTGAACTTGAAGTTCAAAGGATAATTCATTTACAAAATATTGCAAATCAATTACCAGATATTTTCACAAGTAGTGAAAAGGCAATTAAATCTCATATTCCTGCTGCAAGTGCTCCATTTACAATTGAAATCCCTGAAGAGAAAAAAGGTTAACATAGCAGCAAATGACTCTATACCATGCCTGAAGCGCGAAAGACCTATTGGAGGCAAAGAAAAAAAATACTAGAAAACAAAAACTCCAACAAATAGATGACGGTACTCTTGGAGAGTCCTCATCCATAAAAGAAATATCAAATCTTGTGTCCAAATCATCTACTAATACTGATTTTCCTAAAGAGGGATCTCTTGAAAAGAGTCAAGTACTTGGAAATAATAAGATCTCCATAAACTATGTCATACATGAGAGATTTTGAAATGAGATAAAATTATCATAGATGATATATTTTTATTTAAGGTTGTTTTTGGAATCACCAAAAGCGATGATAAATTTGAACTGCAAACTGTTGAAGAATGTCGACATAGAAATGATTGGTCGATGTGGAAAGAAGCACTCCAAACAGAGTTGAACTCACTTGCAAAACATGAAGCATTAGGACTTGTAGTCCATACACCTAAAGGTGTTATACCCGTTGGAGATAAGTGGGTTTTTATTAGAAAACGCAATGAGAACAATGAAATTGTGCAATATAAAGCACAACTTGTTGCTCAAGGTTTCTCATGAGACTTGACATTGATTTTAAAGAAACTTATTCTCTAGTGATAAATGCAACCACTTTCAGATTTTTAATTGGTTTAGTAACATTAGATATGCATTTGATGGATGTAGTTGCAGCATATCTATATGGATCATTAGATAAAGCCATCCATATGAAAATCCCTGAAGGATTTAAAATGCCTGAAACTTTTTGTAATGAACCTAGAAGTGTTTATTCTATTAAATTACAAAAAAAAAATATATTGGTTAAAACAATCTGGTTGAATGTGGTATAATTTTCTTAATAAATAACTCTTAAAAGAGAGTTTAGAATGACAAGATTTGTCCATGCATTTTTATTAAGAAAACAATATCTATATTTGTTATTATTGCAGTATATGTTGATGATTTAAATATTATTGGTACTCTTGAAGAGCTCACAGAAACTGCAACCTATTTGAGAAATAAATTTGAGATGAAAGACTCTCGGAAAGATAAAATTTTGTCTTGGTTTACAAATTGAATATTTTTCAAATGGAATATTGGACATCAATCGATGTATACAAAAAAAATCCTAAAACATTTTATATGGACAATGTTTATCCTTTGAGTACACCTATGGTTGTTCAATCACTTGATGCAAAAAATAACCTTTTTCGACCTCTAGAAGAGGCTGAATAAATTTTTAGTCCTGAAGTGTCATATCTTAGTGTTATTGGAGCACTTATGTATCTTGCAAATTGTATCTTTACCAATAAATTTATTGGCAAGATATAGTTCCACTCCTACAAAAAGACATTGGAATTGAGTCAAACATATATTTCGCTATCTCCACGAAACACACAAAATAGAGTTATTTTATTGTAGATCAAATTCACAATTGATTGGATATGTAGATGTTGTTATCTCTTTGAACCTTACAAAGAGAGATCACAAACAAGTTATCTATTTACCTATGGATGTATTGCAATTTCTTGGAGATTTGCCAAACAAATATAAGTGGCTACTTCATCAAATCGTTTAGAAATTATGGCGATACATGAAGCAAGTCGAGAATGTATTTGGCCAAGATCAATTATCCAGCAAATTAAGAGAAAAATATGGATTGTCAACCATTAAAAATAGCCTCACAATATTGTTTGAGGATAATGTTGTCTGTATCACTCAATTCAGAGGAGACTATATTAAATGAGATAAAACAAAGCATATCTCACCAAAATTCTTTTATACTCATGAGCTCCAACAAAAAGGAGATATTGATATCAAACAAATCAGGTCAAGTGATAATTTAGAAAATTTTATTTACAAAGTCTTTATCAGCCTCAACTTTCAAGAAACTTGTACATAATATTAAAATACATCATCTTAAAGATTTGTCATAAGACATGTACTTGTCTTGTATTCTTTACACCTTTGAAATATAAAAGAATTCATAATAAGAAAGATATTTCTTTCTTGTCTCTTTTGGTTATATTTTAATGTCTATGTTCTTCTATGTGAATTACTATTATTATTATTATTATTATTATTATTATTTTGTTTTTATAACATTCATTATGTTTTGCTAATTTTTCTTAAGTTAAGATAGAATTGGGCTATTTGATAATGTGAAAAAAAAATCATTGTTTTTTTCTTATCAACTCTCTCACTGTTTTCATATTATTCAAAGTATTGTTTTAACCAAGGACTTGAGACTTGATTTTTTTTTCTAATCTATTATTTTTTACATTAAAAAAAAAGTTTGGTTCGCATCCGAGCACGGGCAACACTTCCATCACGAAGCTAACTCTTTCGTACAAGCAGGGATAAAAAAGAAGTTCCTATGGAATAATGTGGCCTTCGTCCTAAGTAAAACTTCGTGCGCTGGGAAGCCACTAGACCATCCTCGTACCTGAAAAAACCAATCAAGATCTTTTGTTTGCGAGACATGACATACCAGGCTGCAAGAAATCTGCTTAATGAAATTATAAATAAACCAACTGTCTGTTTCGTGACAGGATGAACCTGCCAGTATAAAAATCAGAAAGGGGGGAGCCTTAACCCATATTCTATTTATTTTTTAATTAGAGTAGTAATATCCATTTGGTTTGTTATTAAAAAATAATAATTCATTTTACCACTTGTTTAAGCAATAAAACTCAAGCGACACGGATGCTCTATGCAACCGCGTACATGTGGCTGTTAGTGCATGTTGTCTACTTTTTTTTTTCTAACTACCAATTACAAGTTAGAATGTTGACGGTGATGTGACCTTAATTTTACCACCTTGGTTTCCCTGCCCAGCAGATTACGTTGCAATGTAATATTATGAACGTGTACAAAATCATGAATGAAAATATTTTTTAAAAATATATTAAACTAATGAGAAAAATAGTAGGATAATTTTAAATTAATAAAATAAAAACTTCAAAAGACATAATTATCCAACCATACAATCACGATCACTTTCCAGAATATGTTTAGCTTGTGATGCAATAGTTTTAATTTAGCCTTTAATTTTGTTTTTGTAATTAAGATTTTTTAAGAATAATTTATGTTGATTAATCAAATACTTTTAGGACATGTTTGTTATTGTGTTGAAAATTCTAACAATGCATGAGTTAAAAAAATTCCAAATATTATATCTCTAATTTGGTTATTTATGTGTAACTAATTCATAATGTGCATATTTTATTATTATTGTTGTTTTTTTTATTTCATAAAGTTAAAGCACATATGTATCTAATTTTTTTTTAAATTATTTGAGTATTGCTCTAAAAAATTAAAATTAAAAGCATATCCAGGTAATTAACACTAAAATTTAATTTGGGTCTCAATCAATATAGTTCTCATGTTTTATCATCAAAAGAATATCTATGGCTAAAAAAAATTTATTCTAAGAACACTAACACTTTAGCGATGTAATTATTGAATGAAGTGAAAGTTTAAATAATTGTTAGCAAATCATTAATTTAATTCTATATCGTTGATTTGTCTCGATTTCCCTTTCCACTACCCCATTTTTTCATCTTCAGGTAATCATCCCTTTTCCATTCTTTTTATATATTTTCCCTTGTTCTTGTTGTAAATATGATTATTTTCTATTTTTATTAAGGGTGCATAAGAGAAGTAAAATAATGGCTTCAAAGCGTATTTTGAAAGTGCTCAAGGATTGCAAAAGGATCCATCTCCTTCTTGCAGTGCAAGTGTGCAATATTTTTTTTTATTTCTAGAAAGCCTAGTTATTTAATCATTCTTATTTCAAATTTCTTTCTGTCAACATTACTATGCTTGGTTATGGCTTGGATCCCACTTTGCCAGCATTTTTTTTTTTGTGCTGAATGACCTGTCTTATGTAGAATTATTCAAATTTGGAGGTAGTAATTATGCTTTTTTTTTCTGGGATATAGGTTCTGTAGTTGAAGATATATTTCACTGTCAAGTAATTATAATGGGACCTACTGATAGTCCATATTAGGAGGAGTATTCCTAACATAATTCAACTTAATATCAAGCCAATAAATGGACATAAAAAACATGAAATTTGCCACAAAACATAACAAAATCTAAATAGTCAACGTGTGTAATGGGAAAAAAAGCATTGAAAAATATGTGAAGGCAATAATAGAACATATAAAGCAAGAGAAACAAAAATGTTAATGTTTCATGTAATAAATTTTGCACATACCAATAAAGCAATTGGAGCAAATTTTGATCCCAAACAACAACTTTACTCGCAAAAGACCAATAGCAGCCGATAATTCAACAGTAAAACAAAAGAAACAAAAACATTAATGTTAGAGTTAACAAAATTGTCAACACATCAGCAAAGTAAATTGAGCAAACTTTAATGCCAACAAAGCAGTAACTCAACTGAAGCAGCCGACAGCTAACCAACATCAAGCAGAAATTGATGATGATTAAATGATATGTCATAAGAAAACAAAGTAAAACCATAGAAGAGTCATCAATAGAAATTCAGCAATTGCAACAACACCAATAATTGGAGCGCACATGATACTTTAAAAAAAATAAAGAAAACTGGCAAAAACAAAGCAAGAAACTATATCAAGCAATCAATGTCTTCGATCCCGTCATAAGAAGACCAAGCAACGCCAAAGAATATGAAGTTTATAAAACTTACAAATGCTTGAATGAAAGGTACATTATAATTTTTTTATTTCAACAAATTGGAAATTATAAATGATTAGGGATAGGAATGAGGGAATGTCTACAATACCTGGATATAAGCAGATACAATTTGAAGGATTTTATAGGGTTATTGATCAAGGCTTAGTAGAAGAAACTTTATAAGTTATCAAAAATAAAGATAGAGATCAAGAATTGAAGTTCAATTATATGTGGAAACATATCAATTAGTAGAACCATTGATAAAAGAAAGAAATGCTATATATGAATCACTCACATATTATTCTGAATTTTATGTATCGGGGGTATGCATTTGGAAGAACAACAAGGATATGCAAGAAAAAACATTTTTTATTGAAAACATTTCTCTAATGAATTATGTGGGAACTTTTATAGTAAATGGAATTTAGAGAATAATAACCAATCAAGTATTGTAAAGCTTTGGTATCTATTATTGGTCTAAAATGAACCATTATGAAATTTCGGTCTATACCTGCCCTACAATATCCTATTAGGAAGAGAATAGAATTAGAGATATCTAGTGAAACAAAAAGAATGAATAAATCTTAATTATAGTGCACAACATTTTAAAGCCAAGGAGGCTGCTGAATAATTTCTATGAATTGTGCACATATCATTGTGTGAATTTGGCATTAATCCGACATCACAGATAACATTTCAAGCTTCTATTAATGCAAACCAAAAGGCAAGCAAAACTGTTTGAATGAATAGTAAAATAATCCTAAAAGCAACAATAATAATTGGAGCACATATCATATCGACGAAGCGCAACAACAGAGGCACACATCAAATTACCATTCTTTAAATGAAGAGGGAAAATAAAGAGAGCAAAAATGAACACCTGAAAGCCAACATATAAATTAAATTACCATTATATTCAAGTGCGAGGACAAAATGAGAAGATATTGGTTGGTTGCCTCAATGCTATATAGTCTTACCCATCTGCCAAATATATCTTCGAGTAAAGATTTGAACCACAAATATCTCTCTTTCAATGGTATTGTGACAACTATTTCACTTATGTAAGACATCCAAAGTGGCAAATTGATTTTGCCTAGATTTTTCTCTATCAAAGCTATGAAAATTGTTGTAGGTGAAATTCTCAACTGCTTCTAAATCCAATTGTAATTGATTTATGGCTACCCAAAGACAAAACCCATTAACTGAATGGAAGGATGCATTAAGTAGATGTTGAATGAATAGACAATTACCCTATAAGTGACACAAAAATTATTATTCATTCGGTGTCGCACATGATGCTCCTCCATGTTGCATTACTCATGGTGGTATGCGTGTCAACCCAAGGTGGACGGAGATATGACAATGATAGGTTGAACTCTTTGTCCCTCTTTTCTCTGTCTTACGAGGTAAATTACACAAAAAAAACCCTAATCTGTTAAATGTTTGGTTTGGTATTTATTCTTGTGATGGAAGTTTTAATTTGTTTAATTGTTTCATTCAATTGAAATTGATTACATATTTTGTTCTTAATTCGGTCTTTATTCTTTTAATTTCAGAATTGGTTTCAAATCCTTTAATATTTTCGGTACACAAGTTTAGATTTGTTCAATTTTGTTCCTTGATTAATATTGATTATATATGTTGTTATCATTTCAGTCCTTATATTTTTTTTTTAAATTCTGAAAGACTCCATACTTTTATTCATGTTATATATATATATATATATATATACTAGAAAATGCCCCCGCGCTTCGCCGTGGGCGGCACAATTTGTTTTTCAATGTAAAAAATATTAATTATGTGTATTTTTTTATCATAATATAAATTTAGCTAAAAAAATAAATCTGTGCAGAATTCATGTCAAGTGCAACTTTTCTATAAAATATATGAATTTAAAATTGATATAAAGTTAAATAAAAAAACATAAATTTATCATCACCATCAAAAAGCAAGAAAACTCGGATATTTGAATTATTCAATTCACTGTATTAAGATTAGTTCATTTTATAATTCAATTTAAATAAAACAAAAATAAAATTTTAATTGTGAAAATACCCACAATTATAAAATTAAAAATTTTTATTTTTTATTTTTATTTTATATTTTAAATTAAAAAACTGATGTTTTTAGATTATTTTGATTTATTAATGTAAAACATAATTTAAAAAAAATATATATATATCATAAAACTTTTCTGATCAAAAACACTTTAAAAAGCAAACTCAATTGTACTAAAACAAAAGATTTATAAAAGAAAGTAATAAAAAACCAATAACTAAAATTATCATTATTATTGTGTAAATAGTAAAATCATTCAATCCAAAGAACAAATAAAAATAAAAGAAAAGAAAAAAACAATAGGTAAAGGGAAAAAGGAAGTAGTATTGATTTTAAAATGACTATCAATTTAAATTAAGATCCGAGGATTGAACCGATCAAAAACAAAATCCCAATAAAAAAACCTATAAAAAACAAAAAGTATAGATGTATAGATATGAATAAAAAATATACAGTCTAAGAATTTTTTTTAAAAAAACTAAATGAATTAATATAAAAAACCCTAGAAAAATCAAATAAAAAAATAAATAGTTAAATTTCTATCCACAAAAAGATGAATACATAAATTGAAAATATGTCCTTATGTGATTGTATTATCATTACTATAAAGTTAAAATTATTATCAACATTACTGTCAAAACAATCTCAATAATAAAATGATCTGGAAAAATCATTAAAAAAAACCACTGAAATTATCATGATCATTGCATAAATAGTCAAATCATAAAAATAATCCAACCCAAAGAAAAAAGAAGAAGCAAAAAACATAACAAATGAACAAAGAGAAAAAATGAGAAATATTAATAATAAAAAAAACGTAATTCAAATAATTAAATTGCCCTGGAAAATTATTACAAAAAAGAAAAAAAAATTGTATAAAAAACAATAAAAAAATCAATTAATAAAAAATAAAAATAAAAAATTTCAAAAAATGAATTAATAGAAAATAAAAAATAAAAAGAATAAGGGTCGAAATGAAAAATAACATATATTAAATTAATTCTAATTGAAGGATAAAATAAATAAATAAAATACTTGGAGGACCAAAAAGAAATAATGCAAATTGCTGCCAGTATAAAAAATAAGAAGAAGAGGGACTGAAATCAAACTTTGTATATATTACCAATTGCAATTGGAGGACCGAATCGAAAAAATCAAAACATCCGTACCGGAATAATTGAAGTAATAAAAAATAAATACAAAATCAAAAGTATAAGGACTGAAATAAAACTTTCTTATATGATCAGTTTTAATTGAAGGACATAATTGCAAATAATAAAACTTTAATTTGAATAAATCAATTATAAAAACGAAATCAAAACCTAAGGGACCAAAATGAACTTGGCACCAACATTAGGGACTTGATCTGTATTTGGAGGCGGAAGGAGAGAGAAAGGCGACGTCGGAGATAAAAGCATCCGTCGCGGCTTAACCGGACATCTGGTAAGTAAACGCGCCGCGACGGAGGGTAGAGCACCGCCCGACGCATCTTCTGTCAAAACTACCTGCGGGGAAAATACGCCCCTGCCCCCGTGTGATGTCATCTATTTTGTATTTTTTTGGGCCCTTTTTCGTCCGCACACTGTGCCAAAAAACATGGAAAACCCGAGAGAGACCTTGATACTCTGTGCACTATTTTGTCTTTTTCGGGGGCTAGAAACGACAATAAACTATTCACAGGAGGAAAAAACAAAAAAAAAGTGTACAAACACACGCGAAGCACACAAATTGCGAGTCCACAATGCTTTGTGTCTTGCGCTACAGTAAATAGATGCACAGGAAAACATGGATGCCTTTTATTTTATAGTTAATATATATGCTCTGAATTTTTATTTTATATTTTTTGTATTTTCTCTTTTATTGAGGTAATATTTTTCTTATAAATTTTTTTCTTAAATTTAATTTGAGTTTGTGATCATTTGAAAATTAATATTTTTTATCTTTCATTTTAGTTTTTGTTCTTTTGTTATTTCATTTTCCCAATTATTTATGCAATAATAATAATTTAGTAAAAGTAATTTTAGATTTTTTTATTACTTTATCTTTTCTTAAGTTTTTGAGTTTTTTTTATTTCTTGAGGTATTTTAATAATTTGTATTTTTTTAGCAGTAATAGAGATGATAATTTTAAGTGTTATAATCATGATAAAATAATGAAATTATTTATCATCATGATAATAGTGAAATTATCTTTCCTAATGATAATTTTATTGTGATGATTATAATGCTAAAGATGTTAATAATTATGGTTTTGATTGTAATAATAACAATAACTCATAAAATAATATAGAAAATATCAATAATGACAATAATAATATCAATAATATCAATAATATTAGTAATAAGTATTATTATTATTATTATTATTTCAATTATATTAATAAAAATAATGATGTTGATTATCATAATGATAATAATTATAACAATAATGGTGGTGGCAGCGATAGCACTACCAATAATAATCAGAATATTGACTATTTATAATAATGGTTATAATGATAACTATAATAATTGTGATAATTTAATAATCATGATAAAAAATGAGATAATAATTAAAATAATTCATTAGTCCTTTTTTGGGTTGAAAACTGACCTTTTATGTCCTTTTTATATATAATATTTTATATTTAATATCACGTTAAAAAAATATGAAGTCACACGTAAACCAGAAGGGTGAAAAAATTGGGTTAGATTATTTATAATGAAAAGTAATTGAGATACTTTCTCTACGCTTTGCCACAATAAGAACCAAATTTTTAACATGTGAAAAAAATATTAATGGTCCTACATTTTTTATATGATGATATACATTTGAGCAAAATAATCAACCTACAAAACTTTCAATTATTTAACTTTTTATATATTCATTTATTATAGATAAAACATTTAAAATATTGATAACAATTAGTTTTTAAGATTTTCTTTTTCTATTAAAAATATATGAGGTTAATTGTATATTTTTATACTTGTTTAATATTTATGCCTGAATATATATATATATATATATATATATATATATATATGAACTATTTTTTTAAATCTTAAATTAATTTAATTTCAGTGTTCTGAAATACTTTAAATATAATAATATGAAGAATAAATTTGTTAAAAATGATTTAATTTATTTTGAAATAAAAATTACTTCAAACTAGAAATATATCAAGCTATACATAGACAAAATAAATGTAAAAAAACACAAAGATAACAAATCAGTAACAATAGAAGATTAACTATACATGTATAAGAGAGAGTTTCACTTTAATTTCACACCATCAAAACTAAATCTGTTATGTTATTAACGTAAATTGTATTTAATATAAAAAGACATAACAATAAAAATTAAAAGTTAAAACTAAAAATATAAATATATAAATACAAACAAAAAATTAAGAATTATTCTAGAAGTATCGATAAGCTAAATAAAAAAATAATAAAACTAAAATACAAAATAAAAACAATAAATATATTAAAACGACACAAAATAAAATTTCTATCGTTGAGACGTAGCGTGGGGTAGGAGATCGTCGCTGTCTAGGCTGTGTTTAGCTTGTGGTGTATGTTTTGTTGGTAATTTGAGATTTTTAGAGGAGCTATATTGGTTAAAATACCTTTTTCAAATTTATTAAAAATACTTTTTATAAATAATTTTTTATTTTTTTGTTTTGCTGCTAATTTCGTCACTGATTTAAAATACACATTAGCCTTGAATTGTCACCGACATTGATTATGTTTGCAATTAATTCGTCACTATAAAGACAATTTGTATGATCGTGACATTACACAGTGACCATTTTGGTCTAGATGGGAGCGGAAGCGGAACACAGCAAATAGCAAACAGCAAATTAAAAAAAAAAAAAAGGAAAAGAAAAAGATCAAGTGGTGGTGCTTTTATTGTAGTATAAAATATTGTTTATGCTTTCACAAATTATAGTAGACAGCTTTTTTAGTTTGATTTTAAAATTTTTATTTTGTACAATTGATTTATTTTTAACTTATTTCACTATCAAATTGCAATTTCTTGAGGTATGATTGCATTACAAGACATAACGTAAAAGCAAAATATCACAAACAAAAAAGGTGATAACTTTCCAAGTCTTTTGAAAAATATAATTTAGATTTTTTTTTATCTTTTATTTTTGCTATTATGGAAAGTATAATTTAATCTTCCTTTTTTACTTTAATTTTAGAAAATTATATATTTATACAAAACTTTATTGTCATCATTTAATTTTTTTTCATTGAAGTAAAAAAAAAAAAAAGGTGTCACTAGATTCCAATCAAAAGAGCTCAAATGACTCATATATTTTTTGTTTATGTTAAATTAAATCTGAAAACTCATACATAATAAACCAAAAAAAATTATTTTTTAACAAAAACAACATCGACTAATAAATTATTTTGATTACTATTCTGATTATTATTATTATAATTGTTAAATTATCACAATCATTATAATTGTCATTATAACTATTATTGTAAATAATTAATATTCTGATTATTATTGACAATATTATCCTTGTCATCATCATTATTATTGTTATTATCGTTGTCATTATTACAACAATAATCATTACGATTACCAACTCTATTATTTTTATTACTATAATTTAAATTCTAATTAGTATTATTATCATTATAAATATCATTATTATAATTTATTGCTATTAGTTATATTCTTCATATTATTTATGAGTTATTGTTGTTATCATCATCAAAACCATACTTATTAACATCATAAGCACTATAACTATTACAATTATTATCATTGCTATTATCATTATGATCAATAATGTCACTATTATTACCATGATTATAACACTTAAAATTATTATTACTATTATTGTTAAGACATTAAAAAATATTAAATTATCCTGAAAAATAAAAAAATCAAAAAGTTTAACAAAAATCCAAGTAAAAAAAAGCTTAGATTATTATTACGTAAATCATGAAAATAACAAAATTACTCCACAAGATAAAAAAAAAAAAAACCTAAGAACTTTACAATAGAGCAAACAAAAAATAAAAAAATGAAAACAATATAAATATTATTATTATCTTCAAAAATAATTTGACTTGAAATTTTAAAAAAAAAACAGCATAAAAAAAAGAAAAAAAGAAATATAAATTTTCAAATGATCATCAACACAAATTAAAATCTAAGGACTACATTAAATAGAAATACAACCTCAACAAAAGATAAAATAATAAAAATTAAAAACCAAAACTAAGAATATATACCTATAAACATAGACAGAAAAAAATAAGGCATATTATAAAAAAAATAAAAATTTAAAATCAATCGCTAATTACAAGATTAAGGGTTGGAAAAAATATAATTAATTTCAATCAAAGAATAAAATAAAAAAGACCCAAACTTCTATATTGAAAATATTAAAGGATTGAAAACCAAACTCTTGGATAATCAACTATTTGTTGTCTGCTAGCAACGATAAAAACGTATTCTTGTTCGTGCAAAAATACCAGAAAAAACATAAAAATCCTCAAACAATCAGGAAATGTCAACCGATCTTATAGAAAAATATAAAATACCCCATAATCCAAGAGTAAAATATTTATATACCAAGAGAAAAAATAATAATTATATTATTACAATCTAGAATAATTCGTGTCTATTATTATATTTAAAAACCCACACGATTAAATTTTTTTTAATGTCTGCATGGCCACTAGCTTGAGCTTAAGCAACTTGGCGGATTACATTTTTTTTATAAAAAAAACTAATTCTTTGTAAATGTTTTCTAAAATTTTTATTTGGATCTTTCAAAAATATTTATTATTTTTTTTATAATTTTTGTAAAGAGTTTTAAATATTAGGTTTTAATGAAATATAAGTGATATATATAATTAAAATATTTCATAATTTATTTAAACTAATTTTCTTAACAAAATACTTGAAATGCGAATGCAAAACCAAGAATTTATCTTTTAAAGTAAAATATTATCCTCATCAAGAAACTTTAAATTAAAATTAATATTTTCATAAAAAAAAAAACGATTTCCACGCTATACTAAGAGTTTAATTGGCTAACACAATCTCTTTAAATAAAGAATATTGGATTTAAAGGAAAATGATGCTTCCAATCTTGCACCTGATTTAAATTATCTTATAAAAATATTAAATGAAATTTGAAGCCTAAATTAGCCAAATAAATATATCAATATTTGTTAAAAAGAATAAAGATTAAAAATCTTTTAATTGTTTTTGAGAAACCAATTTCACAGACAATGGTGTTGGAATCCAAGAACATTTTATCCCAAGGTGATTAATTAAGTGATACCATCCAATAATAAAGAGATTTTAGATTCTAAAGTAATTGTGTATATTGTCTAGTTTTAAACTATTACAAATAACTATAAATTATATTGTTGGATGAGGCTCATATTTTACCAAGAATTTTCACACATATTGTTCAATATAATAAACTTAATTTGTTTTTTATTTAGATTTTGATTACATGGGAGGTGTTTCATAAAGCAATTGTTTTTTATATGAATTAATTTATTTACTTAATATAACATTTTAAAAAAATAGCTGCAATTGAGAATCCACCTCCACTTTAATTATACATAAGATAGCGGTGTCCTTAAATATAAATATTCCTTCTCCTATTTTGATCAAATTTTATAATGTTATTATTTTTAGATCATAATTACCATATGCTTTATGTATTTTTTTTTATTGAATTATTAAAATTCATATATTATATAAGTATGGATTTGAGGGTCGATTATAAGAAATCGATGAGTTTACACTATCATTATAAGACAGTTATCGAAATTATACACAATCTGATACAATATTATCTTACCAAACATGGTGTTGGCTGACATTTCATTAAAAAAATCTTTATCAAAAAATTACACAAATTTTTTTGTTTGGTTTGAAGATCAATTGACTGAAATACTCACAAATGAAGTTTCATGAAGGGTGTTTCATGATGCAATTAGCAAGTTCTACGCTCCAATTTAAGAGGGAGTGTTAACACTGGCTGAATTTCTTATTTCAAATTGTTATTAATAAGAAAAAAGATTGACGGTAGTCCCATGAGTTTAGGATAAATCATTGTTGTAGGTAACGAATTTGTGATTGTATTTTCCTATAAATTCCTACTGTAACAAAGAAGAAAATACACAGAAATATACAATTTTTTTTTTTAACAATTATCATCCAAGAAATGCCAATATGATTGTGAATGCATTGAACATGAACCTGTCTTTAGTCAAACTAGAATTATGTCATTGTTATTTAACAAACTAAAAACAAAAATTAATAATTAGAGTTTCATTAAAACAAATTAACCCTATTATGTTAATCATTACAACCCTTAATTGAATGAATCTAAGTGATTAGTTATTGTTAGGTTGTGGTATTCATAATAACTATAGGAGATGTAAACGCCATTGTCCCTAAATAAAATTAGCACTCAACTATCAAAAATCATTTTTGAAAAAAAATGAATTTATTAATTTAAATGAATTGTTGTTAATGATTTTAGATCTTTTTATATGTAGATGTCAAAAATATTTTTTTAAAAAAATTATTTTGATACATTTTTAAAGAAAAAAAATACTTTAAAAAACAATCTCAACCACACTCTCAAACATGTGTTAAATTAGCTAATTTGATAACTAGCAAAAGGGATGTATAAGATGATTCGAGGGGGGGGTAGAGATAGAATTATTAACTCATTTGCTAGGTATATAATTGAATAGTATGGATGAGCAACCTACATGCATGTTTGAGAGTGTAATTAAAATTGTTTTTTAAAATGATTTTAATTCATAAATACATTAAAAATATATATTTTTAAAATTTTTAACATTAGACTATTAAACTAATTGAAAATTATTAAAATAAACATCAAGCAAACATGTATCACCAACCAACCAATTATTCATTTGTCACTGAATGTACCTACCCATCTCTATTGGTTCCTAACTCCTAAGAGAATACATGAGAATATATATATATATATATATATATATATATATATATATATATATATATATATATATATAAAGACTTTTCATGATGAAACACGGATATGTGGAATTCTACGTGCGACACATCTTATTTAGCTAATCAATTAATTAAGGACGCTCTCTCTCAATGTTGAAACATGAGAACCATATTTAATGAAACAAGGAAAAATAATAGAAACAAGCCGGTGTTTCACCATCTGGTCACCTTTACCTACAACAACGTCTCAACAGAAAGAATGCCCGTTGCTGGAATAATATAAAATAAAGAAAAGGCCTCCCTTCATTTCATACAAAAGCCATGGATGGAAAAAGATGGCAAGAACGAAGGTAAGGCAGTCCATGAACTATGAACACCCTGCTGCACAGACGGAGTGGTGCATTCCAGCCCGAATGGGCTTCAGAAGATATCCAGGCTACATTCTTTAAATGTGCTCGATGGCAGGTGGAGGACACCATGGATCCAATCAACTGTCCTTACCATTACTACTGCGACAGCACTTACCCGGGTAATCATCCACCGTATGTGGATGTTCTAGCTCTTCTCATCACAGCGGCTATGTACCTGGCAACACTGGTCATCATGGTAGAAGATATTTCAAGACGAGGCCGAACGTGTCTCGGCAAATCAAAGAGATTCTGGCAGCCATCTGGTCCAGTTTCTCTCCCGCTAATCCTATTAGCACTTGCGAAAGGCTACCGGATCAACACTGTATTCCCCCTCTCCTGCATCGGCCCTGCAATCCTTCAGCTGCTCCAGGTGTCTGCACTCACGTTCGACGGTGGCAGTGATAGAGATGATGTGAGGTATGCATTCTTCGAGGCATCGACAATTTCTGGAATTCTGCACGCAAGCCTGTACTTGGATTCCATCATCTTGCCCTACTATACGGGTTTTGATGCGCTAGTTTCATCTACATTTTCTGGCGAGTGCCCATCTTGTGTGTGCCGGAGAGAAGTTCTGGTTGTGGGTGGAAGGTTGATCAGGTACAGGGGGTTGTCAGTAACTACATTTTCGGTCGTGGGAGCTCTGTGCTCAAGAATTCTATGCAGGCTGACTAGAGAGAACAGGAGTAAGATCGTGCCCATCAAGGCCTTGATGGAAAGTTTGGGTTGGGTCTTGATCACCATGGACTGCATTTACCTAACCCACACTTTCCATCAAGGCCTTGATGGGCACGATCTGTTACGAATTGCTGCTTTTGGAGGCGTGCTCGTGTTAATTTGCCTTCATATGATGAAGAAAGTGGCCGCCCAGATAGCTCAACGGCATTCTGCTCGTGAAAAGCTCATGATCACCATGGACTGCATTTAAAACTGAAGCTCGCTCATCCATTTCGAACGCAGGTTGACCAGTTCTCCCTCTCTGTGTACAGAAAAACCAAATGTATAGATAGAAAAACGATACGTGGTAATGGTTCCTTTTTCCCCATTTCATTTCTTCCCTTGCCCGTCATAGCATGACGGGGTCTTGGTCGATGTTGTACTTCCTCGCCCAGCATTCGACGGCAGAGATGAATTTTATACCAGCAAGAGATTAAAGATTTGTCAGCAATACATTTTATCTTGACATAGATTGCACGTACTTTGGATATAAAACATGCAACCAAGCATCTTCCACACAAAATAGAATAAAGAAATGTACCACCTCACTATCGGACGAGAAGAGGTATAGAAATTAAGAAAAAACATAATGGTCATCATATGAATATTTCATATAATCTTCAAGTGTTCCATAATTGAATAAACAATTGGGCAAAACTTAAATTACACAATACAAAATTTATCAGGATTTTAACATCAGTTGCCCGGAAAGCACCGAAAATTGCTTATACACCAAGACGAATAAACTGATTCAATCTGGTGCAGCTCACAAGAAAAACCTCCTCCGGCTGGTGTCCATTTCCGGCTGAAATTTAAATGAGAAGAAATACAAACAGTTTCATAATCTCGCAGAATTTGGAGGGGAAAAAAGCATCGACAGATCAAACAATATTTATACAAAACAGAAGCCGTTTAAAAGCTACCTTGTGAACCCATTCATATTCACCACCTTTGGTATCAAATGTTCCATGCTGGAGACTTCTCAACTTCAGGGTAAATCTAGGACCACACTCCTGCATGTTTAGAGGAAAACTATTGGCGCAAAGACTACCACGGTAATAGGGGTTTCAGACAGATGTCTGGGTAAAATCAAGACCCATAGCTTAGATTGAGTATCCAAATGTAGTTGAAATTATCAAGGGCCTAGCTAAAGTTCCAGATGTGTTTGAACTTTCACTAGTGCCCTAAGGCAGAATATCAAGATTACAAGGTTTGATTCAGTTCAAAGGGGTAATCAAAAAGAAGAGAAAAAGGAGTATAATCAAGGAATTACAATAGAAACTCACACTGAAACTTTATGATACTGATAGAAAGGATATCAGCTCAGCAACTACAAATGCTAACAACAATTTGAAAGGGAAACATAACCTGAAGGCGTGCAATCACTTTCTGTTGAGAGATCTGCTCACCCTTGCCGTCTTTTCCTTTTTTACCTTTAGAATCACTCGTTTTGCTCTCTTTGGTTTCAAATATATAACTGAGCTCATGATAGTTGGAAAATTCATCAGAAGGTGTTTATAGAAAAGAAAAGATTAACCACAGGTTTATTCTTGGCAAAATTTAATAAGTCCAAAGCATACCGATGATGCCGGAAGAATATATAATCACGTTGATTGTGAAAGGTTACAACTCTCCGGCCCCGAAAATTTGGTTCTTGTGGGAAAAGTGACTGTATTATTCTGGAGGGTACATATGAACAAAATACTGTTTTAGTAATAAGAACACCACTGTGTAAAAAGTCAACAACGATAATGATGCATAGAAAACTGTGAGGTCATACAAACCACACTGAAAACTTGGATAAGTTATAGAAAACAAGAGCATTATCATTTTTGTGGGTAGATAGCACATATGATCTCAATGCTTATCCCAACTCAATCTTCTGGTCAGCTACAGTGAGGAAATTTCGATGTTTTCTAACATGCATCATGAAGAAAATTTAATACCTCCCAGTGCGATGACCCAGACGAGTTGTAAAGTTAGTCAAGACCAGCTCGGGCTCATGACTGGTGGGATTTCCATGATTCTGCAAGAAACACAAGGCAGCAAAGGTAAGAGGTTACTCTCCTAGAAACTACATCAGACAAATGAAATCACAGTCAGTACACTGTAAAACAAATCAGCTTATTCCAATGTACTGAAACCTAATTCGATAACATTTCTAAAACTGCAGTTCTCTCTTCATTAATCAATCCCCTTTGATTAGATAACATTGTTCAATCATACTGGCCATTTCCGCTTAAAGACCAGACAAATTAGATTTAATTGATGAGAAATTAGATACAATTTGTTGGTGACGTGTCATTAAAGACTGTAACTTTCTATAGCAAATGAACAGAATCAATAGAGGGTACAATCATTAAATAAAACTTTTATATCAATATGAACAAGGTCAGCCAAGAACCTTGATATCCTTGCGTAGAACAAGCCGTGAGAGCTTGAAATGGGCAGTAGGGCCGTCAGGCAAGCCAATGATCAATAGAGCATCTATAAACAGTCTGAAAAGTGTTAAGATTCTGACAGACAATCACAGTCACCCAAAGTTTTATCCATTGATAATTGAAGTGTATTTCCAACTCACTAGTTATTAGAATAGGAAATAACAGTAAAAACATGCATGCCCTAAGCAATTCAGCACGAGTTCTGTATTGAAAACTACGAAGTCCCGCCCTAAGCAATTCAGCACGAGTTCTGTATTGAAAACTACGAAGTACCACTCACCTGGTTCCCTGCGTTTGGTGTGAACAACTATAAGAGAAGTAAAATCCTGCTTCTTTGCATATTCTACAATCTACAGAAATAATACACATCTTATTAAGAGATGAAACACCACTGCTAGACATATATTAGCAAGTGTGCAGGGGAAGGGTAAGCAATAAAAAAAAACCTTTTTCAAGTCATAAGTTCCTCTTTTGTAATAATGTGCATTCGGGATCACTTCAAGTAGTTCTGATATAAAAGCTGGTCCCCTCTGTAGACCACAAATGACGCGTACAGGCAATTCAGCCATAACACAAGTGCAGGGAGAGATTTCAATTGGCATCAAATTAATACATCTTCCATGGTTATTCAATCACGAAACAGATTAAAAAGAGATTACGAACTTACAGTAGAGTTAAAACGGGAAGTGGTGATCAATATCTTAGGAGTCCGTTCACGTTTTATGATGGAGCTAAATTCATCAGCATCATTACAAGCGAATAGCTAAAACCAACAGAGTTTGTCGTCAGCAACAGGAAGAATTTGCTATTTTGGCCATAAGTAGAAATAGTTGATTCAATCGCAGAACATGAGCTATGAATTAGTACCTCCTCGTCGTCAGGCTTGCATACAGTCTCGTCATTCTCTCTAGTATTTTCAATTGTGCGTGGAATTTTCCTTGGAAGAGGCTGCACAATAAACACTCCACACCACACCAAATCAATTCTGAGTAAAAAAAACAGAAAACTCTAGTGCGATATTTCAATCGGCGACCTAACCTCCTCGCCGAGCTCGAGAGCTCGCTTCTCTTCGGCGTCTCGGGCTTTAAGCTTCTTGCGTTTCTCGACTTTTTTTTCATGCTTGAGTTTGGCGTGCACAGCAGATCTCTTCTCCTTGTTCTTTATCATTGACGGGAGTATTTCTCTCCTTTTCTCCTTCTCCATTTTCTTCTTCTCCTCCTTTTTGTCTAACTCAACGTAGTCGCCATACTCTTCCATCGCTTCTCTTTCGTTATTCCTTCTCTTTACCCCCATTTGCTGCTAGTTTATTTTCACTTTACAGATCCAACAGTTTCTAGTAGCAGTTGGGGGAAAAGGAGCAGAAGAAATTTGTGAAACTAGGGTTTTTGAAACGTGCAGGGTATTAGAGGAGGATTTGCTTATGGGCCGAGAGGGAAAGTCATCACTGGACCCAATGCGTAGGCCTGTTTTTATGCAACAAGAAACGACATGTAATTTGGTCGGGGTAAACGACTGCTTACCTAGTGACTATAAGTTGAAACACTCTTCAGATGGTACTGTGATCGACTAACGATTATTTTTAAAAACTTTATTTGTAATAATGATTTGTTTTTAGAGTATTTTTTGGTTATA
The DNA here is from genome assembly GCA_032356905.1 of Salix exigua. Lineage (NCBI taxonomy): Eukaryota > Viridiplantae > Streptophyta > Magnoliopsida > Malpighiales > Salicaceae > Salix > Salix exigua. The sequence continues at coordinate 13,183,594 of CM063589.1, read as the reverse complement.
AATTAACTAAATAATATTTTAACATCGTATCAACATAAGACTTTTTTTAATTTAAAATAAAATAAAAAATATTTTTATTTTTTTACAAATATATATATATATATATATATATATATATAATTAACAAAAACACAAAAACAGAACGAATTTAACTATTTATTTATTGTGCACCAACACTCATTCGCATTATTCATTGGACATTTGTCCCAGTGCATCGCGGGCGCACATCCACCTTTTTTTTGCCATGAACAGTGTATTAATGAAATAACTCCTCAAAAAAGACAAAAAAATACCGCTGGTTTTTAGGGACTCAGTGGTAATTGACCATTTTCGATCCAGTCCCGCCCGGTTCATCCGACCAGTTTTTTAAATTTATAGAATTACTTGCACAATGCAATAACCATTTTGTCCCTCGAAAAGGACAAAAAAAAGCCATTGCAGGGAGAGGTGTCCAGTAATTAACTCTTTTTTTAATTTTATCGGCGCAGTACGTGTCGTCTGTTTCCATGACCACACATCTTTCAGACGGTGCGTGCAGCTTCCTTCGGTGTCCAAAAACGTCTAACCAGTGTCTAAAATGATTTCCAGGTCTGCGCTCTTCCACATGGTTCGGAGCGTGTCCTCATAAGGTGTTCATAGAAGTGTCAATGGTCATTTAAAATTTCACCCCCCGTTTCTCTCTCCTCCTGCGTAGGCTGATGTTAGCACAACTGTTTTTTGATGAATTTGATTTTAGTCCCTAGAGTTTGTAATTTTTTTTCTGGCCCTTATTGCAATTATATAGGTTTTGATTTGTTTCAATTTTGTCATTCAATTGAAATTGATTATATATTATAGTTTCAATTAGATCTCAGTCTTTTAATTTTGCAGATTGGGTCGGAATCCTTAATATTTTTGGTATCAAAGTTTTCATTGATTTCAATTTCATCCTTCCATGCAAATTTATTATAAATCCTTAATATTTTCGGTATCAAAATTTGATTTCTTTCAATTTTATCTTTCTATGCAAGTTAATTATGGATTTTAGTTTCATTTCGGTCCCGAATCTTTTAATATCCGGTTTTGTGTTAAATTATTTTATTCCAATGTATGTATTCCAATGTTTGTATTTACTTCAATTTTGTCCTTTAAATTAAATATGTTATTGAGAATATATCAATTTAATTATATATATCAAGGTAGACAAATTTACAACTCAAAAAACATATGGTAGACATATTTACCTACATTATCAACTCAATTTTTTTTCTTTTGACAAATTTACCTAGATTATCTACAATTATAAAAAATACTAATTACTTCCTGTTTCGATTATACTATTCCTTTTAGACGGCAAATAAGTCGTTATAGGATGCAAAAAAAAAGTTTATTTCTTAAAAAAAATACAATTTTTTATTTATAATGTGTCAGATCTAAAATTATTTAATTCCAATGTTTGGATTTACTTAAATTTTGTCCTTTACATTAAATATGTTATTGATAATATGTCAAGTTAATTAATTAATTATATTCAACGAAATAAAGTACATAAGACTAATTATATATTTTGATATTTATTGAATATTATTGTCATAGACAAAGAGAGAGAAAATGAACTAAGATTTTTAAAAACAAAATTAATATCAATATGCTTAAATACATTTAATATAATAATATGATTGATAAATATTATAAAAAAAAATTGGCTTTGAATTTAAATTTTATACTCTTTTGTTTAAGCTTATTTCTTGAAATTTTTTCCCAATATTTTCATTTTTAATATTTTAAAACATACAACTCAAAAAAATAAAAGGTAGAAAAATTTACCTACATTATCAACTTAATTTTTTTCTTTTGACAAATTTACCTAGATTATCTACAATTAAAAAAATATGCGAATTACTTCTTGTTTCGATCACACTGTTCCTTTTAGATGGCAAATAAGTCATTATAGGATACAAAAAAAAAATAAGTTTATTTCTAAAAACATTTATAATTTTTTTATTTATAATGTATCAGATCTAATATTACTGAGAAAAAAAAACAACTCAATTCTTTTTTAAAATTTACCTAAGTTATCTCCAATTAAAAAGACAACTCCACTTTCCATGCTATTCCTTCTAGGCGCGGGGGGGGGGGGGGATTTATTTGTTACATATTTTATCTATTATAATATTACTAATTAAACATTTAAACAACTAATAAAAAATCAATTAGTTTTCTACATAGAAAAAACCCGAGCGTGATGCGCGGGAAAGCATACTAATTATACCACGCAAAAAACTCATTCCTAACATATTATATATATGGCAATTTAGTAATCAAACATTGAAATAATTAATTATGGCACACAAAAAATGTAAGTTTATTTATGTAAAAAAATAAAAATATTTTTATTTATAATGTGTCGGATCTAATATTACTCGGGAAAAAATGCAACTCATAAAAAAACAAATTTACCTACATTATCTGCAATTAAAAAATATATAAACCACTTTTCATTTTGATTATACAAATTTTATCAATTATTATTTTATTAATTAAATATTAAAATAACAAAATATAATACATATAAAAATAATCAATTTTCTATATAGATAAAAAAACTCGGCACATCACGCAGGCACATCGCTGATTTTCATCTATATCTTGTCCGTTATTATTATTATTTGGGTAATATAGCCAATGACATTATTAGGTTATCTTTTAAACATTAGGATCAAGTCCACGTTTTTTTCTTATTTGATTTAAGAAATGTAGAAAATAGGAAAAATGGTGGGGTTTTCAGTATAACTTCAAGCATTGTTTATCCATTATGAATTGTGATAACATTACTTTTTTATTCATATTTTTAATTATTCCTTTATAAGTATTTTAATGATAAACTTATTATGGAAAGACAAAATATAGGACAACGAGAAAGCATACGAATAATTTAAACTTCACAAGAGAAATTTCCTTATAGTAGTACATCTACCATCCTTTTCTTCCATGATTTTTTTGTCTTTATAACTTCTAATTTTGATGCAAGCAAGTTTTTTAACCAAGAAAAGTTCTATTTATTTTTTTATTTATTTATATAAACATTCTTGAAATTATTTTTTGGTCTATATCTTATTTGGAAAAGTAGAATGAGGTTCAAGATTTCTTTTGAATTCATGTTTATTTTTCATTTTTAATCTTTGTTTTCTAATTTAAGATCACATGTGGGTTTTATAAAGCCTATAAGTATTGTTTAGAAAAATAAAAATAAAGATAGTTTTTCTTATCTTTTTAGTTTGGAACCTCACCTTCTATCTGCTTGAGGTGGCTGATATGAACTAAAAATAATATATTTTTTGCCAATACAATGACACGTCATTTGTTTTTTACACACATAATAAAGTTAGGCAAATAATATATTGTTTGCTCAACTCAGGAAAAAAAGATCATGTTTGTGGATCTATCATATTTTTAATGTATTTGTGTAATATATTTATATATAACCTTCCATTTATAGTATTCATAAGTTATTTAAAAACAATTTGGTAAAGATAAATGCAAAACAAAATGCATTAATTTGGTAACATGATCTTAACTAAAAGGAAACCACTTTTTATCCTTATTTCCAATAATTTATATTTTTTTATTGATTTTACTTGCTTATAATTTTCATCAGATTAAAAAATCTTTTTTATTAATATTTTTTTTTACTTTTTTCATCAATTATAATTATTTATAATTCCTATATAATTAAAAACACATAATTTATTTTATCATATTAAAAATATGTTATTAAGAAAATTAATAATTATACAAGATATATTTTAGATATTTGAATAATAACTTACTAGAAATAAATTGTTGTATAATGAAGTGGGTTTTTTATTTTTGAAAAGCTCTTTGCATAACATAATCATATATCTAGGTATAAATATATGTCTTAATCCTTGGTTAATATTAAAAATTTGTTTAACATATATTAATAAGTATAATACTTAATTTATTTTATTAAATAAACACATTATCTTTTAAGTTAACATATTATTTTCTTAATGATGTAAACACATTGTCAAGATATATATATATATATATATATATATATATATATATATATAGAAAAACTAAGAGTTTATTTCTTTTTACATTTCAAAAGCGCTTTTCAAAAAAAAAATGATTTTTTTAAATTAAAATCTTTTAGATCTTTAAGATCAATTTGATGTGCTAATATAAAAAATAAATTTAAAAATAACAATTATTTTTTTATATATATTTTCAAGTTAATAAAACTTTGACAAATCACCACCACAATGTAAAACATGTTCTAAATGGTATAGCAAAATCTCTTACAAAGGATTGTAATGGTAATTTCCCTTTTAATCTATCATCTTTTATGAGTGGAAAAAATATTTATTTGGCTTTTTTTCTCATTCATTGTATTTTCTCTGTCACTTTTTCTCTTTTCTCCTTTCATTTTCTTTTCTTTTTAGAAACATTACTAAAAGCATCAAAATACAATTTTTCTTTGCCATTCATAAGAAAAACCACCCTAAACTTCTCTTTTTCTCTCCCTTTCTCACATTCATCTACAAAAAATAAAAAAAACTATTTGTCACTCTTTGTCCCTTTCTTTCTTGCTTTCTTTTCCCATTTATAGACTCCATCTCTTTATATATTTTTTTATTCATTTTTTTTGTTTTTATTTTTATCAAGGCAACCACTATTTTCTTAACTTTATTTGTCATCAACTAGACAAGAGCCATTCTATAAATAATTTTTGTTCTTCTTTTTAACATTGGTTGTGTTAATAGATAAACATCTTTTTTATAGTTTTTTAGTGTGATGATTGTTTTTAACATGCAAATTGGTAATTTGTTTATTCATTTCATATTGTTTGTAAAGTTATTAGCTCTTTGCATAAATTCTTTATTGTAAATGTAATTAGAAGAGGGAAATGAGATTTACTTAGCACCACTCTACATAATTTATGGATAAAAATGAGAAAAATGACTATTTAATCTCTTTTTCTTCTTCTAATCTGCAGGATATCAATTGATTAAAACAAAGATGGATTCCCATATAAGAACTATGTTATCTACATCTATTTTGTCTACATCTATTTTTTTTTTATCATTTGATCTAAGGTTTAATGGTTTGCTTGCAAGATTAGGCATACTTTTGTAGATTCTAATTTTTAATCTAATTTTAATTCTTAGATTTTCACACATTCTTTATTTTATTTTAGTTGGTATTTTTTAATATCTTTGAATTAATGATGTTGTTTTGGGCTAATTTTAATAAAATAATGTACACTGTTTTTTGATCCTTGAGATAATGATTTTAGATTTGTAATCAAGAAGTTTAGTAATAAATACAAGGCATTAATTAAAATGATTTTTTTTGACTAAATAGGTATAAACTCTTAACTACACAAGTTTATAGTGATTCTCCCATCAATTTAATTGTTATTATATAAAATTAATTTATTTTAACCTAAATGGTGTATATTTATTTATGTTTCAACTTGATATTTTGGTTTTAACATTTTATACCTATTAGATATCAAATAATGATAAGTCAAAATGAAATCTATTAAGAGAGATGTAAAATAATATTCTATTTGAGGTAAGAATGAACCTTATTATTATTTTTTGCTTTATAGGTTGCTGAAAAAGGGTAAAATACTTACAATACTCAACTACTTCCCTAAACAAAAGAAATGAAATGACTAATTGATATTAAAATAACCATAAACAATGAAATTATTCTTTATAACTTATCAACTTATTCTTATTCTTATTCTTATGCAAACAAAAAAACAACAATAACAACTAATGCAAATCTAAAATCATAATTTGCAAAATCCATGAGGTCACGAGTGATGTCCTATGCAAATTGATTCGCTTAATCCATATATCTTGAATTTTTTCTTAGCACCCGAGTTGATCTTCTATGCTTAGCATTGACTTTTTTCCAGTAGAACCTTCTCCTCAAGGTTCAAGTTGATATACTTGTGTCACAAATCATGTTTATTTTCCCATTTATTTTAAGTTTTTTCCTCACCCATCTAGTATCTAAAATAGCTCCAAGTTCCATAACTATCTCACCGTCATCTAGTAAGCTACCTTTCAAACTTTTTCTTCAATTTAGTACAAACCATAAGAATGACTAAACTTTTGATATGCTGTTACACATAATTTATTGTCGAAAAGGATGGAGTTTAAGACCAAATCCCTCGCTTGAAAACCCATCTCTTTTTTTAATTAACCACTTGTCCATTTGATTAATTGCTACATGTAAATTAATTTTGAGTTGTTGTAAAATGAAATTATTAGATATCATTTCTAGTCCACTTTATCCATTTAAAATGCTCCAACTTGATAATTTAGAATACTCGATGGTGGTCTCCCATAAAGAGCTTGAAAATGTGTCATCCTGATAGACAAGTGATATGTAATGTTGTACTAAAATTCTACCCATGGAAAAAAAATATATTCTATTTTTTAGGTTAATAAGAAACAAAACACCAAAGATTTTGCTCAACACAGTTTTTTCAACCTCGAAATAATTTTTAATTTAGGGATGATAGGAGAAGCTCATGTGTAGCTTTGTACCTAATATTGTAAAGAATTCATGCTAGGAATGATTTATGTAAAAGGGATTTCTATTACTAATAATTGATTTTGTAATGCCATGAAGCTTGACAATCAGTTTTACAAAATTTACACCTACCATTTATCGTGTAAGGATGTGATAAAGCTAAAAAATGAGTTGATTTTCTTAGATGGTCTATTATATAAAAAATAATATTTATTCATTAGATAATGATAACCCTTCAATAAAATCTATGGAAATGGTGATGCGAACCTCGTGATAACGTGGTCACGCAACCCACAACAAAGAATAAAATCTAGTCCCGGACACAATGAAAACCTGCCCCAAGGCACCTGTACTATTAGAATGAATAGAATGAGGCCACGAAGCTAGTTAATCTTTCATAAGTCAGATTCAGTTCATTCAAGAACTAAAGAATGCAAGAATCACTCTCACACATAAACTGAAAAGTTCAGAATTTAAATTTAATCAATGGTTGCCAAAATTAGGGTTACATGAATTTAAATAGTTCTTAAAAAGTAACTCTAATGGATCCCTTATGTGGACTTAAATGAGGTCCACTCAAAACTGACGCAAAATCCTAAATTGAAAAGCCCATGACTTAATCCAAGCAAGCCTTAGATCCTAGCTGAAAACAAAGTCTTAATTAAGTCAAACAAGCTTTGGGCTATAGCTAACAAAATTAAATAAAGCTCATAAGTCTTATTTATAGCTTTCCATCCAGCCCCTTAATCCTAGAATCAAAAGGAAAAGGTAGACCATAAGTCTTTTGTGGTGTTTCTGGGCTAGTTCGCATCATCCCCTCTCTCCTAGAAAGGATTTAACCTTGAATCAAAATTATTATGTTCTTGATGGCTCGACAATCTACACACATCCTCCATGTTCCATCCTTCTTAGGCCTGAGTAGTATGGGCACAACACACGAGCTTATATTCTCATGAATATATCTCTTATCTATTAGCTCATAAATTTGTCTCTGAAGCCCTATCGTCTCCTCTATATTGCTTCTATAGTCTGGTCGGTTAGGAATTGAAGCTCCATGTACAAAATCAATTTAATGTTTGATCCTCCTTAATGGTGGTAATTCGCTAGGAGTATCATCGGGGAACAAATCATCACACTCCTGTAATAAAGAAATAGCAGCACTAGACACCATATGATCAAGATCATTAGTATTAAAGTAAGCCTTTTTGTACACAAGTAAAATCATTGGCTTATTAGTGAGATATTCAGATCTAACCTCACCCTCTTTAGCATAAAAACTTCGTTATTTCTTTTGTTTTTCCACAATTTTCATCACTCTTCCTCATTTTCTTCACTCCTCTTGTCTTACCTCAACTCTTGGCTAGGTTTGGGTATTTTTGAGTTGTGGTTGAATGGTCTGATTTGTTTATGGTTGGATGATTGTCTGGATGGGTTGTAGTGGTTTGGGGTCTAGCCAAAGTTGATGGTCTTCTCTCCCCTTGATCCTCACCTTGATTTTCTCTACCCATTACCTCATCATACTCACGTTTTAGCTTTATTTGATCATCATGCACCTGTTTGGATGTAAAAAGTACAAGAGTGATGATTTTACCATCTTTTACAATGGTATACTGATTTCTAACCTCATCATGAACATCTCCCCAATAAGATGTGACTTGCTTGCATTGGTACCACGTCGCACAGAACTTCATTAACATACTTCCCAATAAAAAATGGGACCACAACCTGCTTAGTCACTTTCCCTTCACCACCATCATTCAACCATTGCAATCTATATGGGTTCACATGCTTAACAGTACCCAATTCCAATTTACTAACAAGGGTTGTACCGCAAACAATAACACAAATTCTGCTATCAATAATTAAACCACATACCTTGTTTTGTACATAAAAGCGCGTATGAAATATATTTTTTTTGTTGATTAGATTTATTTTCCTTGACCTGAACTTGAAGTGTAGACCTTATAAACAAGAAAGCCTCAAGCGGTAATGCTAACTCATCCCTCTCATTATCCTTCAATGGTGGCATGCCTTCACAATATACTTTGTTACTTCCAGATTCCATATCAGCATCATAGTCCTCTTCACCCACTTCCTCGTTATCATCAACAAACATGTCAAAATCAGATTTGGTATACGGAACGGCCTTACGGATCATATTTCCTTTGCGATCACCCCCAATATTATGATTCTTTATCCATTTCACACCATTTTTAAAATCCATGTTCATCCCAGACAACAACTCGAGTTGCTGACATAAGGCTCGCAATTGGAAAGCAATGTCAGAGTTTTGTGTCATTGATTCGTTGTTTTCAGATATCCTTTGAATCTGCAAAATTTGATAAGTAGCAAAAAAATATGTTCTCACAACTCTTGTGTATCACACAAAAACAAATCAAGGTTTTTCACTTTAATAAGATCAATACGCCTTTTACCTCACACTCTCATGTATCACACAAACAAAATCAAGGCTTTTCACTCTAATAAACTCAATACACCTTTTAGTTCACACTCATGTTTCACACAAATAAAATCAAGGCTTTTCACTCTAATACGCTCACTATATCTTTTACCTGACAACTTGCTTTCTTTTGGTTCTTTCAGAACTAAAATCGACAAATCAAAGTCAGTAGCCTTCGTAACGCACTCTAATTATGATTTTTAGACTCAAGAAGCAATAAAAATACTGAAAACAAAGCAAAACAAAACTACAATTATGATTTCGCGAGTAACATTGTGGACGATATGAAGACACGAAATAAAACAGAAGCAAATACTAGCGAAAACAATTACTTGACTACTAGATAACCCAAAATAGAAGAAAAACAAAGAATTGGACAAAACTAAATAGTAAGGATCACTTTTTGGAGACTTGAACAAAATTGGAACCCAGACCAAACGACCTTGAAATGACCTAAAATTCAATATTTACTATTTCAATACCAAACTAAAAACAAAACTCAAATTATAGGTCGTTCTCGTATTTCTAGGTACTCAAACCCTTGTGTGAACAATTTGCGGCAGAAATGAACCTACAGTTGAAAACTCTAGTATATGGTATCCAAATAAGCTCAAATATAATATATCATGCAATAGCAACCTCAAGACACAAAATGTAAAGTTTCAATTGATTCTAAAGTGTTTGTCTAAGGGTTCACTAAGGTAGTGTTTTTACGGCAGAATTGAATCTCAAAAAACAACCTCAAGAAATCAATATCATAATAATCCCAAATTTGACCTATGATCCCATCTCAATCCCAATAGACGGAATATGAGTTTTCAATTGATTCTGATGTGGTTTGCTTATGTTTCCCCAAAGTAGTGTTTTCTGTGGCAAGATTTCAATAATTCTTCAAATTTCAACTAATGCCTATATCTCTCTTTCTTTTATTTTATTTTCTTTTTTCTTTTTTTCCTTAATATACAAAAATGAAGAGACAAAAAATGATGAAATGTAACCTTTTTTTATTAGATGACGCTGACACGAAGAACAAGGAGATGAACACAAACACTAGAAAACTTTAAGAATACTAAAAAAATAAGAAAATAACATAATGATATGACCTTGTTTTAGAGCCTAACTCTGATACCACCTGATGCAAACCTCGTGATAATGTGGTTACACAACCCACAACGAAGAATGAAATCTAGTCCTAGAAAGCCGAAATAGGTCTGATAGGAGTATGATACAATGGAAACCTGCTCCAAGGCACCAACACTATTGGAATGAGTAGAATGACGCCACAAAGCTAGTTAATCTTTGATAAGTCGGATTCAGTTCATCCAAAAACTAAAGAATGCAAGAATCACTCTCACACATAAACTGAAAAGTTCAGAATTTAAATTTAATCAATGGTTGCCAAAATTAGGGTTACATGAGTTTAAATAGTTCTTAAAAATTAACCCTAATGAACCCCTTATGTGGACTTAAATGAGGTCCACTCAAAACTGACCCAAAATCCTAAATTGAAAAGCTCATGACTTAATCCAAGCAAACCTTGGATCCTAGCTGAAAACAAAGTTTTAATTAAGCTAAACAAGCTTTGGGCTGTAGCTAACAAAATTAAATAAAACTCATAAGTCTTATTTATAGCTTTCCATCCAGCCCCTTAATCCTAGAATCAAAAGGAAAAGGTAACCCATAAGTCTTTTTTAGTGTTTCTGGGCTGGTTCGCATCAAATGGTGTCCTATACTTGGTAAGGGATGGATAATGATTGAAGAAGACTCGTTAGAGATAAAATATTTGTTTTATTTTTTGGAAAACATTATAAGAGTCTATATATTATTAAATCACCTTATGCATTGATGAAATTATATGTTGAACTATTATCAATAAAAATAATTAGTTCATGAGATCTCACTTTAGGCAAGACTCGCATGGCTATGACTATAGACCACCTAGTATAAGTGTGCAATGGAATTTCAGGTTCTTCTTAAATATTGGTGTGAGCTCCCTCTTTATCATTTGTATCTTTTTCATTATAATTTCATTCAAGCAACAATAATTATGGTCCTTTACATTATGCCTAGATATAAATCTCTCATCACAATTAAAACGAAGACTTTAAACACGTTTAATTTGCATCCTAGACCAAGTTAGTCATTTTTGTTGTGAAACAAACTTTATTTTTGTTGGAGAAAAGGCTATAATAGTCCTATTGAGTGGTTGAATAACCTTTTTGAACAATTCAATTGCTCATCTCACATCCTAGCCAAATTGAAGGTTATTTTCAAGGATTTTGGCTTAAACATTCGAATTTCATTTGCTATTGCAATTCTAAGACCTGGCATAAAAGTGCTTATCAATGCCTTTTGAGTCAACCTCTAGACTTTATTTCCTAATCTTTCAAATTCTTTTTGGTATTCACATAAGGATCCTATTTTTTTTTTATAAAGACTCTTCAAAATCTTCATAATCTATTGGACTAAAACGAGACCATTGTTCATGTGCAAAAAGTCTGATGTCACCTTTCGTTCCTCATGATAAGCTCTTTGTAACCACTATCACCATTGACTTGCATCCTTTTCCAAATAAAAATAAACCAAAAACACCTTTATGTTCCCAAAATGCCTTGATATTCAAAGAATTGGTCGACACATATGAACCGTCCAATTGGTAACTAAAATACTTGGAAAACTTGAACTTAACCAACATAGTGGAAAATATTAGTTGTCCCCATATGTGTTTTCAAAAGAATAAGCATTTAAAGGTTGTTTGATGTTTTTGTTGACATTTCTATAGGGTGGTTTTTACCTTTTTAATAAAACTTTAAAGATCTTGCTAATAACAATCTCTAGCTGATGTAGTTTGTCCTTAACTCATAGTTTCATTCTACTCAAATTAGCTTGAAGTCCCTCAAGACCTGCTTCTAAATTCTCATTTCTTTTTTCTGTTTGTATCCATAATGTATAACTCTAATACCATTGATAGGTCCTAGTCAAAGCTACTAAGATAATGTAAAATAATTCTATCATGAAAGAACATTTCTTCATCTTTTCATCATTTTCTTTTATCTTTGACTATTTTTTTTTGCAATCTTTTCCTACAATGACCTTGCTAAAATTATCATCACCCTTTTTTTCTTCTAACCTTCCAAATCTCCAACTTTCATAAAACTCATTGGAAAAAAAACTACTATCAAACTAACAACCACTTCCCATGATGGTTACCTGATTTCGAGTAACAAAAATAAATAAATGATGGGTCACTAAGTCCATTCCTAGGGCAATCCGACTACTTTGTTTATTGTCGATTATGGCTTGCTGCCGTTACACTATTGTTTCTAATGAGAAAGAATGTTATCATGGTGAACTCCGACAACAACATCTACACATCAAATAAAAAACAAATCAAGAGAATTATACATTGTATTTCAATTTTTTTAAATTTAAATTTTATTAATATTTTTAGATTATTTTTAATGTTGTGTCAAAAATAATTTTTTTTAAAATATATTATTTTAATGTATTTTTTTTTAAAATATTTTCAAAATAAGAAGTCGTTCAGACTCCTAACATAGTCAAAAAAATTTATTTAATCTTGTACTGAAAATGAAAAACTTGCGTCGAGATGTGAAGGAAAAGAACATATATTTATCATTATAGGTTATGAAATTCCATTAAACTAAGGCACGAACCGGGGCTGAACACCCATTCCTTCCAAATTCAAGTTAAGGACTTGTACCAATTTCACCAAAAGCAGAACCGTGGAACACCCTGTTATTATAGATGTCATCTGGCTCCACGGTTTAGGTTGTATTTGTGTTGAACCGCAGAGCCAAACATAACAATTACCAAACAGGATCCTAGTTTTTATTTTGGACCCCACCAAAAAAATAATTGTTGGGCCACAACTACAAAAGCAACTGAGAGATGCTTTTGCAACAACGACATAAATTAATTCTTGCAAAAAAGATAGCAATTGAGAGTGTTAGCTGGGGTTGTGTCTGTGTGTGGGTGAAGTGCTGGCTAGGGTTGGGGCTGTCTTTGTGTGTGTGCGGGTGGATGAAATGCTAGGTATGGCTGGGGCTAGGGGGAATGGAAAGCGCTGAGTGGAGTGGAGGGGGGATGAGCATGCTACGAACGGGAAGAGCTGGGGGGGGGGGGGGCGCAATGTGTGTGTTTGTGTGTGTGTTGGGGGGGGGGGGGAATGGAAAGAGCTGAGTAGTGGAGGGGAGGGGGGATGAGCATGAAACACACACACACACACATATATATATATATATATATATATATATATATATATATGTAGATTAAAAATCATAAAAATAAAATATAATTAATAATATAAGTAAATTAAATATATATATATATATATAAATATTGTAGATTAAAAATCATAAAAATAAAATATAATTAATAATTTAAGTAAATTAAATATTTGTTTTTATTTTCCAATCATGCTACGAACGGGAAGAGCTGGAGGGGGGGGGGGGGGGCCCAATATGTGTGGTGTGTGTGTGGGGGGGGGGGGCATGACATAAATATATTATACATGCATACATACATGCATGCATGCATACATACATCCATTGAAAATGATGTAGCTATTTTAAAAATATTTGTTTTTATTTTTATTTAAAAAACACCTCAACAAGTAAAAAATTATATACAAAATTAATAATTATATTATTGGAGGGTTTTTTAAAAGCAATTATTTAATTATATAACTTACTCCTATTTATTGTATAATTAATTGCATAATTAAATTATATACAAAATAATTACACTATATTTAAAATGATATATAAAAAATGGTTCTTCTAAATGACTTTTACCATTGGAATAGAAATAGACAAGAAGATATATTTACACTATTCAAAAGAGTCATTTAAGAGATTTAACTCTCCAAAATGACTTTTACCATTGGACTTGCTTTTATATAAGGAAATTGTTGGAGTGCCTTCCTAGTTGTTAGGATTATTAGGACGAGGTTTGTTTGTTTGTTATGTAGACATAATTTGTTATTGTATTTTAAAAAATTTTAAGAATAAAATTAAAAAAATATTTATTTTAATAAATTTTGCTCCTGAATATATTCTACAAGATGTTATTGATCGATCACATAGTCAAGAATCGCAAACATGTTTATGTATGAATTTGATTCGTGATGAAATTGCAAGTACTATGATTGAAGAATAAAAACAAATACCTAATTTACTTAAATTATTAATTATATTTTATTTTTATGATTTTTAATCTACAATATTTAAAAATATCTAATATATATGTGTGTGTTTAAAGTAAATTCAAAAGTTGACAATAATATGAAAAACATAGTAATCAAGACACGAAACTATTTAATCATTAAACTCAAACTAAACCATAATTTTATTCGAACACTAAAATTTTAATTATAAACCACAATTAAAAATATTTTTGATAATTTTTTTTTAATCTTAACTATAACAACCACCGAGCCAAACAAGCTAATCGTCAAAACAAAACATGGTACAGGCCGAAACATCGGTACAGGCCAAAACCGATTCCAAACACACAAATAATTCCCCAGTCATTATTTAAACGAAATTAGCACTGATTAAATTCATTCTAATGACCAGATCAAACAAAAGAAAATATGAACAAGTGACAGTGAATCCGCACCCAACCCCAAAAGATGAAGGAAACATAAAGCAAATTGTGACAGACCTGGCTTCTTTCGAGATTCAGTTCGTGCACCCAGTTGTCGAGGCAGGAAAACCTTGGTACCAGCACATTCTCTTTTAATTCCTGGGTTCCCATGGAAACAGCTCGCATGTCATGACGTCCCTGACTGCTGCTCTGTTGCTGTTGCATTGAGGGGATCAGCTCGCAAGATTTGGGGAACAATTAGGGCTGTGAAATTATTAGCAGGGTTTCAAATTTGTAAAACAAGGGTTGCCGGGGAGAGGACAGGGAAGATCTAGATGATGCATCGTTGTGGTGGTGATGAGTCTAGTGAGTTACCGTCATGGGTTGATGGTAATTGAAGATCGGCGATCAGTATAGAGATGAAGAGGAGATTTAGTTTATTAAATTTCTGATATCCGAGCGAGGGGAGAGATCGAGTGAGTGAAATCAAAGACCAAAGACAATCTATATCAACTGTCTGTAATTTAAGGATTTAAAATAATTTTTGTAATAAACAACGAATAATCAGTTTCATATATATATATATATATATATATATATATATTTTATCAGCAAACGGTAACCCATTACAATATATTTCCTTAATATATATATTGAATTACAAAAACTTGAACCTAGCGCTTCTGTGCCCATGTCACTGAATTACACAAGTGGAAATAAAGTATAGCATCATTTTATTTTAGTTTTAGTTTTAATACAGTGCATGTAATCGGGAGCAAAAGGAAGCAACAGAGAATGACTGTTCTATCAACTGAAATGGTGCTCGTGTATGGTATAGCTGGAAATTTTTAGCCTCCAATTTCACCACGCTGCCTTGAATAACCAGCCTCGTGCCACCAAATAATTTACTTAGAAGGAGCATTTATTGATCATGCTGAGAGGTTTTATGGATGACTCCCTGAAATTGTTGCCGGTATCTGAGCTTCGGTTTCACGGTGGTCCTCTTCCCCGGCGAGTTGGGCTTGCTTCTCTCCACAATCGCCTGCTGCTTCAATGCTTTTACCCCAAAGCAGAAAGTAGAGACCTAGTATAACGAGGACAGAACCCAGGACACTGTCCGTTAAAATCAAAGATTAATGTTAGGAACAATAAATAATCTGCTGCCAAGTAAAACCATAATATATAGTTAATGGAAGAAAACAACCTTCCAAGATAAATTTGTTCATGCAGGATAGAGAAGCCAAACATAGCAGCAAATATCTGAGTGAAAGGTGTGAACGCTGAGGTGAACACAGGACCCCTTTGTTTGACGCACCATGACATGCCAACATAGCACAAGCCAGATCCTATTATTCCCTGCGTCAACCAGTAATATTTCAAGCCTCCTGTTTCAATTGATCATACTTATTCTCTTGACCTCAAGGAAGCACCTACCCGCAGAATATATACTTACACCATAAAGGACGCTTAGAATCTCCATTTTTGTTTTCAGAACCCACATGGAAAGATTCCTTTCAATGCTTAAACTCAAGATAACTGACTGGACTGCGCCAAAGAAGGACATGATGGCCGTGCTAGAATATTGAAATGGGAAAATTTTGCTAATCTTAGCTTGAATGAGGAACCACGAAGACCACATGAAGCACCCTGCGAGAGAAAGTATGGAGCCAACCACCCACCTTTGCCTCTTCTTCCCTGAGATCGTGCCAGCATGGTTTAGGATGTCAGTTGTTGCAGCTTTTGAATGTGATTTGGTTATTGGGATTCCTCTATACAGGATTAATAGGACAGCTCCGCCCATGCATATAAATGCACCTAGCATCTTTCTTCTTCCTGCCTTGCTTGTCATGTCCGCTTTCTCTAGGCTGGAAAGAGTTTTAACACCAATTACCTGGAGATACTATTATTTGTGTTCAGAAAATGCAGTAAATTACTCGCTGCTTGGTGCGCTTACCCAAAAAGTAGTGTTAGTATGAACGTGTTTACAGGGACCGTGTTGAGGTATGCACAGGAGAAGCTAGCAGATCATATATACTCAAGCCCCTTGAGAAATAAATATTGTGTGAAAGCTAACCTGACAAACATCAATAATTCTCAGAGAATCAGAGTATCTAGCCATAATCATGGCCATTGTAGTTATATATTGCGAAGCATAGTTAACGCTATAAGTAGTGTAGTTCAACTAATTACCCGACAAGGGCACTGAGGAAGAGGTGGCAAAAGATGGAAGCTGTTAGCCTATGTCTGCTTTTCCTGCAAGTACTAGCTATATTACAGACCCTTGTAAAACCTTTGTACAGCAAAGAAGTTCAGTCCATGCTCCAAACTCGGTGATATCTCCAATGAAGGTGCAACAAAGAAAATAACTAGCTGACAAACGTCAAAATTGAGCTCAGAGGAGCCAAACAAGCATCCAGCAGCTAAAATACAGTAATATTAAAGGGGAGAGGAGAAGTAGCTAGCTACTACGTATACCTTTCCCAATAGTAAGCAATAGGTGCCAAGAAAATTGCAGAAATTGATAGTCGGTATGTAGCAATAACCACACTGTTCGTTCCTTGATCCAGAATCTTTTTAAAAAGCACATTCACTATCGCGAAGGCAAAATTAACAACCACCATTCCCACAGCAGGCTTCCATTGTTCCCCGTCACTCATGTTTTCTCTATGAGTTTAGTATAATTTGGAGAAGCTGTACGTACGTCGTTGAAGAACGGTTAGTTCCTCTCCCTAATATATAGATATATATAGTAGTGTAACCTGACTGATAACCTTCATCTATGTATAGGATTACCACTTCCCAAAGGGGAGTAAACATGATTACGCACATAATTAATTGTCCGAGTACCGACTTTGCATTTCTTATATGATGCTATTGAACATGTAGTGAATTAAATAAATATTCAGAAAGCAAGTTTTGAAATCTGGAGGCAGAAGTATCTAATATTTCCAGAAACAGATCGACCCATTCTTTTCAGCTTAGTGAACGGAAGAACAATGTGTCCAATCTTAAAAGTAAAATTAGTGCCAAAATAATGGGGTGCTTCGTAACTGTAACCTGTTCAAGCTATGTTTTTTCCCTTCTGCCACGCCCTTAAAATTAAGCCTAGTTTTGAAAACTCTACTGATTAGCGTTTCAAGACGTCGCAATCATCACGTTGGGAGATTGTTTTCTTTCTGTGGCAGTACATTCTTTCTGTGAACGAGATTGTGCATGCCCTAGCTATTATTGTAAGTTCCTTGCACTTAGAAGTGCATAATAGGGCTAGCTAGATGGGAGTAGTTTTTTTGAACAACCAAATTTTTAAAATGATTTTTTAAATAGTGTATATATGATTTTTTTTTGTTGATATACACTCCAATGGCAAGAGGTATTTTGGAGAGATATTTTTTTTTATATTATTTTAAATGTAATGCAATTATTTTGTATATAATTTAATTATGCAATTAATTATACAATTAATAGTAGTAAGTTATATAATTAAATAATTACTTTTAAAAAAAACCCTCCAACAATATAATTATTAATTTTTCAGATTTAATATGAAATTACAAAATAATTTAAAATTAAAAACCCCGCAATAATTTAAATTTGAAATTCTAAAATATTGAAAAATTCCCCCCAAATTTGATTTGCCACCAACTTTTGAAATTTCAAATTTCAAAATTGAAAGAATAACCTCCGAATTTTAAATTATACTAGGATGAAGAAACTCTTGCAAATATTATGAAAGCTTGCATAATAATGCATACTATACTTATTGAAGATGAAGGAGCAACGATGGTTGGATTTGAGCATGATAATGAAACTAGTTCTTTTATATGAGTGTCACATGATGAAACTCCAAAACTACGTGATTTTTTCAAACTCATAATCGAATCTGGGACAGAGCAATGAATTCCCAACTCCAAGCTGATTTGATTGAACATATATGGGAACATTACGGTAGTAAGTAAACAATCATTAGATTTAAGCTAATTATTGTATATTCTTCAAGTATTTGTATGTTTTTTTTAAGGTTCTAGTATTTGAAGTTAATTAATGCTACTTATTGTCGTTGAGTGTTATAAGAACTATAAGAAACAAACTGAATTGCTATCAATTTCATAACACGATACAAAATATTTAAATAAAATTAAAATTAATTAATTCAACATACATTCCATTACAAATAATTCAATCAAATCAATTACAAATTAAAACCTCTCTTTGCCATAATTCCTCGTTTTCTATTTTCAAAATAGACTGCAAACCTTGGATCCATACAAGAAGTATCCATCTTCATGATTTCATCCTCTTGATTCTCTTTATTTTGTTTAATTATT
Source organism: Salix exigua (assembly GCA_032356905.1). Taxonomy (NCBI): domain Eukaryota; kingdom Viridiplantae; phylum Streptophyta; class Magnoliopsida; order Malpighiales; family Salicaceae; genus Salix; species Salix exigua. Next base: position 13,164,640 of record CM063589.1, on the reverse strand, counting down.
ATAGTTTGTTGCTGTAACATTGCTACTATATGTTGATTTTTTTATCATCAATTTTCTCGATACTATCCATGAAATTTTCTAAGAGATTTGCTACATAAATCTCGTCAACTCTTTCTTTTCCTTGTCTGCATGTAAATCATTCCTTTGCAACTATCTGGCCAATTGGTCTATTTTGGTAAACAAATGCGTCACTGTCTTCTCCTAAACTAACAAAATTAACGGTTGATGGATTTGAAGAAGATGGACTTGCATTTTCATGATTTTTTTGTTTCTTGTTTGACTTATGATAAAGACTTGCACGTCCAAATTGCCACTTGGGTTCCTTTTTTAAGATAACCCAACAATGTTCCAGTTGAAATCGTTTGCCAACGACTAAAGCATACATTTGCCGAGCATTATTAATGTGGTAAATCAATTTCAATAAATAAAACTATGTTATATAATAAATATGTTAAACAAATAATTTAATATGGAAATGATAAAAAAAACATTACCCTTGATTCTTCAATCGTTCTACTTTGTTGACAGTTTTTAATTTGGGTAACAAAACCAACAAATTTTCCAACTTCTCTATTTATTTCTTGACATCTATTTGAGATGTTTATCTGAGAATGATTATTCAGGTTTCCTCCATTCTCGACAAAGTAAGCATGTACTCGAGCCCAAAATTGTCTTGTTTGTTGATCAACTCCCGTGATTGGATCTTTGCTAGTATTTAACCACACAGATACAAGTAAACAATCTTCTTCTAGCGAGAAGTTTTTACTTCTTTGTAATTTTTAGTTGTATGAACAATAGGATCACTTTGTTGAGTAACAATCTATTCAAACTCACTTATAAGAAAGTCAATGAAAGTATTTGGCAAATCTGAGTCCATCTACATAAAAATTATATTGTATAAATTAAGCTAATTAATAAAAAAAAATCATAAATTTTCAATTTCACATAGTTATTTTTTTACTAAATAATATTATTAATAACTCTTTCTTTCCCTAAATATTATTATTAATCACCTCCACAACAGTTCTAAAAATTACCTTTACACAGTTCTCAAATCTATTTGTAAATTTAAACATGTAATTAAGCTAATTGATCAACAACATCGTAAATTTTCAATTTTGCATAATTATTTTTTTACTAAATATTATTAATATTTACTCTTTTTTTCTCCTAAATATTATTATTAATCACCTCCACAACAGTTCTAAAAACTACAATCACACAATTCTTAAATCTAACTGTAAATTTAAACATGTAATTAAGCTAACTGATCAACAAAATTGTAATTTTTCAATTTCTCATAATTATTTTTTAACAAAATATTATTATTAATTACACTTTTTTCCTATATATTATAATAATAATTATTATTTATTCCTAAATATTATTATTACCTCTACGAAACCCTACTCTTTCATTTGTGTCGCACCCCATACACCTCACACTTTCAGCTCCCCTCACGCCTCTCTCATTGCAATCTCTCCTGCCTTCGTCCCTCTCCCAAAATTAGATATCGCATCCGTCCCTCACTTCTCCTTCCCCATCTCCCTCTCTCATGGCGCTCCTCCCTCTCACTCTACTCTTTTTCCTCCCTCCCTTGACTCCCTCTCACTCTGCTCTCCCCCTCTCCCTCGGGCTTGATACCATTTTTGATCTTTGGCACAAATCCATTGCTGAAGAAGAAATCAAAGCTTCTGCTCTACTTTTCTTGTTGAAGTTTCAATCACATGGGTTCTTGTTCAACTCGAAATCAAAGCTTCTGTTAAGTTTCTATTATATGGGTTCTACGTTTTGATCAACAAACCTACTCGTACAGAAAAAATTATATCAAGTTAAGAAAACAAATCGAAGATGCAGGGGGCAGAGGGTTTTACAAGAACCAAAGATGCAATCTGCTCATTGGATTTTGAATTTTGATGAAGGTATTTTATGTGATTTTTCTTCTTTGGATTGACTACAAAATATTTTGTGTTTTTTTCAACTTTTGAATTCGTTGGGTTGCTGTGTTGATGGGTGTTCAATTGTTGAATTCGGTGGGTTGATGTGTTTCATTGGGTTGTTGTGTTGATGGGTGTTCTTTTGCTTTGTTGAGTTGTGTGTTTCAATTTGTTGCTGATGGGTGTTTTAATTTGTAAAATGGCAACAACGGTAACATTTACAACGGTCTTATTTTTTTTTTGCCTCTACATAATACATATGTAGGAATGGCTCCCGAAGATGAAGAAGTCATTTTGGCTCTCCTCCCGTTGGAGACGGAAATTTACCAAAAAAAGCTAAATATTTGAAATTTTGCCTTTGGCTCCCGGGATAGCTTCTCACGCTGGGGATGCCCTTATACATTGGAAGTTCATAATGGTATCAAATTTCAAATAGCTAGACGGATAAACTCTAAAGAATGGAAGCTCCTTCTAGTTTCTTTCACAAAAAAAAAACAATTTCTGAACTTTTTTTTTTATGTCCATAGCTTTCATGGTGAAATGATATCCTTTTACATGGCATATTGATGAGCATGATGTCTACATGTTAAGCAAGGACCAACAAGAAGCATAAGCTTAAAGCTTTAATGGACCATGAAGTTCTTTCGAATATCCTGTAGGATCCAAGGGTAGATTACATCTTTTAGCCCCGGATCTATCATGTCGCTTGTTGCTCCACTAAATCTAGAATGAACGGTTCATACCTTGGAAATCCTTTTAACCCAATAAGCCCATTTGGTCATCTCAAACTTAGACTCGGGGTGTCCTCAATTCTCTGGATAGAAAGCTAGCTAAGATCGCCGGTAGGCTCAAGTACTCACTAAAAAAAACACAGAAGCTATTACCTCTAGTGGGTCAAATCCAGTTATCTCGTCTTCAACTATGAGGACATACATGACTTCTAATTACATGTCCCATAGAGATTAGTCCTATGATGTAGCCTGAACTGTAAAAATTATGACTAAACAGGGAAAACCATGAAAGGATTAAACGAAAAAGGGTTAAGAGGAACCCTGGATGCTATTTAATCCTCGGAATAAGAGATAAAAGTCTGAACTAAAATTTGGATGTTCAAAACAACTCGTAAACCAAGCTTAAATAGTTAGGGTTGGAAATCTTACTTAAAAAATATGTAAATCCAGACTAGCTATTTAGTAAAACAAAAAAAAGTTATCTAAAAGAGCAAGGAGAGACAAAATCTAAGTAAAAAACAAAATAAAAATCAACACAGAATAAAGTCTCTTGAAAAGTTATATATAAAAAAAACTAGGAAAACAAATGCCTAGATTATAATTTAGAGTACAAATTAAACGACCCCAACAGGTATAATTGGTTGCCTGTGATTTGCATCTCAGAACAAGCTTTTTTAATGGGGGTGATTTGCATCATCACTCAAGTTATGACCAAAATACCAAATAGCACACAAGAACATCCCTCTAAAAGGACCTGGACTATGGTTTCCTACCATCATTTCATTAGTTCTCCCTATCAAGGTAGTGTAATTAATACCATTAACTCCACATATATCTGATAGTTGTAGCACCTCCCTTCGAAGCATATTGTTCTATTTCATAGGAACTAATCATGGCTAAGCATAACCTATGTCAAACCTCAAACCTCGAATGTGACCTTCCTACATATGGTGACTGATTTGCATTCTTATCAATGGATACCTACTTGACATGCATGTAAATAATTTATTTTACGATGGTAAGAATTGGTAATATCAATCGAACTCCCTACTGTTCTCCCAGGGCTCATTTATAGACTTGACATTTTGGATAGATGTAAGAATCTAATGCAAATGAGGCATCCTTTTGAAGTTAAGATTGTTAGAAATAAAGAACTCTGTTGAAAATAAAGAAATTGAATAACAAACGATTACTATTCAAATCGGTAACTCAATTTGAGTAAAAACCCAGAAAAACAAACACTGTAGCAATCAAAAAACAACAACCTCTGTTTTTCTAAAATTATGAGACATAAGGCAACTCACACGCAGACAATTTTGCTTGGAAAATTTAGGAGCAGAATTATAGGTTACTGTCATCCCTTAAGTTTATTTATAAAAGAAAACTGAATACAAAACTAGAAATTCCAGTCCATTACAATCACTTCAACCGAACTGGAAATACTAAAATAGGAAAAGCTAACTAGCTAAATAGGAAAATTAACTTGCTCAGATCAATACAATTTGATCTTATTGAAAACATAAAAATGATAATTAAAACACTCCTAATGATCTTCAATTTTTCAATTATAGTCTTGTAATCAAAGTCTTCAATCTTGAACACTCCTCCTTGGTTCCAAGACTGCATATATGCACATTCCAACTTTCACCATTAAATCTTCAAATTTGTCCTTAGCTAGAGATTTGGTAAACAGGTCTACCAATTACTCTTTTGTAGGACAATATTTCATTTCCAATTCCCCTTCTGATTGGAACTGTCTGATTGCATGAAATTTTATTTTCATGTGCTTAGTTTTGTTATGGAAAATAGAATTTTTGCAGATTGCGATAGTAGCCATATTGTCACCCATTAAACTTGTGGGATTAGTTTGTTCAAAACTTAACTCTCCCAATATTTTCCTCAACCATACTAGTTGATTTGCTACAACATATACAACAATGTATTCTACTTCAGTAGTGGAATAAGCTACCATTGTCTGCTTCTTTGAGTTCCAACTGAAGATTGTTTCACCCAATGAAAAACAAAAACCAAAGGTGCTTGTCATCTCCTCATCACTCCCTGCCCAGTCACTATCTGAAAAACCAACTAGATTAGTGATATTTGTCTTAACAAAATTCATCCCAAAGTCCAGTGTCCCCTTCAAATATCGCAAGACCCTTTTTGCTGCAACAAAATGGATTTGGCTCAGGTTTTGCATAAATCTCGATAAGTAATTGATTGTGAACATTATGTCTGGGCGTGTTGCAGTCAATTAGAGAAGACTTCCAATCAATGTCCTGTAAATTCTTCCATTTTCTTATGGGGCTCCATCATTCTTTGACAATCTTTTTCCCACTGTCATTAGTGTGCTGACAGGTTTACAATTGTTCATTGCAAAATTGTCCAGAATCTTCATGGTGAAGTTCTTTTGGCACAGAAAACTACCTTGCTGTGATTGTATGATTTCCATATGAAGAAAGTATGATAGCAACCCAAGTTCATTCATTTTGAACTTGGTCTTCATGTTAAGCTTAAACTCCTTCACTAGTTCTTGTTTACCTGTAATCAACAAGTCATCAACATATATTGACACAATTAGTATATTATTAGCAACCTTTTTTACATATAAAGATGTTCATTCATACTTCTTTCAAATCCCAAGCTCAGAAGATAATCATCCAGTCTGATGTACCAAGCTCTAGGAGCTTGTTTCAATCCATACAATGCTTTCTTCAGTAGATACACTTGGTTGCTTGACGTGTCCACTTTGAAACCTTCAGGTTGCTGAATATATATCTCTTCATTTAGTGTTCCATTTAGAAACGTAGACTTGACATCCAACCACCACACAAGCCACCCTGTTTATGCAGCCAAGATCAACAGCAATTTGATGGTGTCAAGTCTTGATATAGGAGCAAATGTATCATAGTAATCGATGGATGGTTCTTGAGAGTATCCCTTGACCACAAGCCTTGCTTTGTGCTTATTTATGCTTCCATTTGCATTCAATTTGGTTTTAAAAATCTATTTCATTCCATGGTATTTTTATGAGTAGGTCTGCCAACCAATTTCCAGGTTTTATTTTTCTCAATCATCATTAATTCTTCTTTCATTGTTGTCATCCACACATGTGAATTCATGGCTTCTTCCACATCAATAGGTTCTGTTTCAACAAGATTACATCTATTATAAATATCACTCAGCATTTTTGCCCCTCTAACTGACATGTTCTGGGATCTCCATCTTCTGCAATTTCAATTTCACACTGAATTTCAGTGTTTGATATCTCATCCATTGTAGCATCCCAATTCCATACTTTATCTTCATCAACTCTTACATCTCTAGCAATAATGGCTTTATTTGTTTTCAAGTCATACACTTTATAACCACTAAACTTAAAGTTATATCCAATCAAAATCCCAACCTCAAATTTTTGATCAAGTTTCTTTCTTTTTATGTCAGGTTGCAAGACATAACAAGGGTTGTCCAAGATTCTTAAATGTTCAAGATGGGGTTTGAAATCATACCAGCATTCTAAAGGTGTTTTCTCCCCTAGTACTTTAGTCACCATTCTATTCAAGAGGTAAGCTGAGTTACTCACTGCCTCAGCCTAGAATTTTAAGGGCATTTTCTTCTCATAAAGTAGACATCTTGCCATCTCCATCAAGGTTAGATTCCTCCTTTCACTTACCCCATTCTGTTGAGGGGTATATGGAATAGTTAATTGATGATTTATTCCTTCCTTTTCTAGGTATTCTTAAAGTTTTCAAGAGGTGAATTCCCCTCCATTATAAGACCTCACCATCTTCAACTTGCACCCTGTTTCCCTCTCAACAGCAGCCTTGTATCTCAAGAACACATTAGTCACTTCACTTTTCGTTTTGAGAAAATATACCCAGCAAAATCTTTTATAATCATCCACAAACAATAAGAAATATCTAGCATCATTCAAAGATTCAGTTTGCATTGACCCATATAAATCTGTGTGAATTAATTGAAGTTTAGAAGTTGCTCTAAGTGTATTGCCATTAAAGCTACTTCTGGTTTGCTTTCCCAGCTGACATACCTCCCATACATCACCATGCTCTTGTATTTTTGGTAAACCTAAGGCTATTTGTTGCTCAACCATCTTCTTCAAAGTAGTATAGTTAAAGTGTCCCATTCTTTTATGCCACAACACAGAATTTGTATTGTCACAGGTGCTTATGTTTGCAAATTTGTCTTTCCTTTCAAGGCAGAAGCTTTTGTTAGTCATCTTAACATAAAACATTATATTTTCTTCACTATCTTTGATTGTGCATATGTCACCAATGAAGAATAATGTGTGCCCTTCTTCAAGTAAGTGCCCCACACTAACAAGGTTTTGCTTAATTTCAGGTACATATAACACATTATTAAAAATTTATGTACCTGACATTTTTTCAATTTTAACATCTACTCTGCCCTTTACTTCAACATATTGTCCATTCACAACTCTCACTTTGGACACATAGTTTGAATCAAAATTATTGAAGAGTTGTATATCTGCAGACATGTGATTAGTGCTCTCATTGTCAACAAGCCAATTTGGTTTCTCACCTCGATTTTGCTGCAATTATGTTCTTGAATGGTCATGAACAATTGTTCTTCCTTGACTTCTAAGGTATCAGCAATATAAGCTTGTTTCCTAGTTGCTAAGTTGTTTTTTGCAATATTTTTGAATGTGCCCAAATTGTTATCACTTTCTACACTGTGCATTCTTGAGCCAACACCAAGATTCAAGGTGATTTTTCTTGTGACAGTATTTGTAGGTGGGGAATTGTTCTTTCTTGTCCTTCCCTCTTAAGTTGTAATTATTAGCAGAATTGTGATTAATCTGCCAAGTTTTTGTCTGCCAAGTTTTTCCAGTATCCCTCCTTCCTTTTTGGTTGTTTTTGTAGGAATTCTAGGGATGATGAACTCGTGTTCTTCCTTTGAACCCTACAATGAAGGCTTCTTCACTTGCACTTTAATGCATGAATGCTTGCCTCTGCTCAATTGCTTGAAGAGCATTGATCAAATCTTGAAGATTCATGTACGTGAAGTCCTTTCAGTCTTCTACTTCTCAAATCTTTCAGGTAAGCTGACGAGAACCTTTTCTACCACTCTTGAATCCAGAACATCTTCTCCCAAAAGTCTCATTTGATTGACTAATTTGGAGATATTAGAGGAGAACTCTTTTATTGTTTATGTCTCCCTCATCTTCATCCCTTCAAACTGCCTCTTTAAATTCAAAATTTGCATATTTTTAGATTTTTTGTCACCTTGGAATTCAACTTTCAATTTATCCCAAGCTTCCTTCCCTATTTAACAAGCCATGATCCTTGTGAATATTTCTTCACTTATTGCATTATTGATGTGAACCTTGTGATCACGTGGTCACGTAACCCACAACCAAGAATGAGATAAGATCTCAGAAATCCGAAATAAGGTATGATAGGAGTGTGACACAATGGAAACCCGCCCAAAGGCATCAACACTATTAGAATGAGTAGAATGACGCCACGAAGCCAATTAATCTTCGATAAGTTAGATTCAGTTCGTTCAAGAATTAAAGAATACAAGAAACACTCTCACACATAAACTGAGAAGTTTAGAATTAAGTTTCATCAACGGCTGCCGAAATTACGATTACATGAGTTTAAATAGTTCTTAAAAAGTAACCCTAATGGACCTCTTAAGTGGACTTAAATGAAGTCCACTGAAAACTGATCCAAAATCCTAAATTAAAAAGCCCATTACTTAATCCAAGCAAGTCTTGGATCCTAGCTGAAAACAAAGTCTTAATTAAGCTCAAACAAGCCTTGCGCTGTAGCTAACTAATTTAAATAAACCCCATAAGATTTATTTATTCTCTTCCATCCATCCCATCAATCCCATGTTTCCATGTTGTAGTAGGATTCTTTTGGATCCTTTTGTTGTCCTAACTTCATGGCCCTAATAAAGTTGTATTTGACCCCTCCTGCACATGGATAAGATGTACTAAGATCTCCTCTTGATACTCCAATGGTCCTCGCAATTCTGACCTGGTTGAAACCTTCAAGACCAATGCATTCATTGCTTCTTTCAATGTCTTTGTCCTAGACCGCGTGATTGGACCATTTGGAACATGTAATGGGTCCTTGCTGGTGTTTTTGGGCTGGTCCGCATCAATTATGGATGCAAGTAAGTGCTTTGAAACCCTTTGCCTTTTCTTCATTGAAGAACTTGAGCCGGGTAATTGTGGGATTGTTATTCAATGGGGTTGGTTATTTGTTGCTCTCCAAAGTCTCCCATAAATCAAATGCCTTGAGATAAGTTGTCATTTTCACAGCCCACACACCATAATTTGAGCCTGTGAACACGGGTGATTTTGTTGAAAAAGCAGAGGAATCCATGTCTATCTATGCAGTTTTGATTGATCTTCTTTTCTAAAGATTTTCTGGGGAAAAGTACTAGGACAATAATTGATAATTACTGTTAATTTTGTATCAACTTAAAGAATAAATCAAGCTTAATTTCTTAATTTAATTTCAGAACTATCGTGTTTCACTCACCTCCCATTCAAAGTTAAATAACTTTGAAAATCCTCACGTTTTGATTCTCTCATGTTTCTCTTAATTTCCCTTTCTAAGATTTAAATCCATTCTGATACCATGTTGAAAATAAAGAACTATGATGAAAATAAAGAAAATGAATAACAAACAGTTATTGTTCAAATCAGTAACTCAATCTGCGTAAATATCCAGAAAAAACAGTCATTGTAGCAATCGAAGAACAACAATATGTTTTTCTAAAACCGTGAGACACAAGGCAACTCCCACGCAAACAATTTTGCTTGGAAAATTTAGGAGCAGAATCATAGGTTACTGTCAACCCTTGAGTTTATTTATAGAAGAAAACTGAATACAAAACTAGAAATTTCAGTCCATTACAATCACTTCAACTGAACTGGAAATATTAAAAGAGAAAAAGCTAACTAGCTAAATAGGAAAATTAACTTGATGAGATCAATGCAATTTGATCTCATTGAAAACATAAAACTAATAATTAAAACACTCCTAATGATCATCAATTTTTCATTTGTAGTCTTGGAATCAAAGTCTTCAATCTTCAACAAAGATAAACAATAACAATATGGGAAGCATCTGTAAGCTTCATTTAAACAACAGAATAGGCCATCATGGAAAACCTATCCACCACCACTAAAATAGAATCCATATCCTACTAGCTAGGTGAAACCTAACACAAAATTCATGCTAGCATCCAACCAAGGAGCATCGAGTAATGGATCGAGTTAACAATTCAATATTGGTAAGTGTCCATAAACCCACTAACAAGCTTAATGAGTCATATCACTTAATCCATTAATAACTCAGAACCAATGACAATCAGCAAAACCAAGGCCAGAGCTAGCCTTGTAATAATGCATGAAGTGACTTGTTCAATGTTAACCTTGGCGTATGTGATCGAATGGTGCTAGCTATAAGAGTAACCCGGCTGCCAACTCACTGCATTAATTAGCCACACCTACGTTGTTGAGATAATTGCCAGAATATATGTTCGTGCCTTGGGGAGAAGATGAAGTCGTGGAATTGTAGAGGTCGTCCATTAGGCATGTCGGCAACTTAACTTCTACCAATCATCGATGTGCTTCAGGGCCTCTCATGATTAGTGATGACAATGAACTGCTTGTACACCAAATAATGTTTTAATTAGTACTTTAATTACCAAGTAATGACTAAATTAAGCACTTCTTCTTGGAGAGCGGACTGTTTCTTACGAACCTCTTGGCTACGGATTCCCCATATTTACACTAAACACCGCAAATTAACCTCAAATAATTTATCAAAATCAAGAAAAGAAAGGACAAGAGCTTTAATGATTTTCTACTTCGCCAACTGAACGGACTTCAACTTTCTCCATCCACCAGAAAGTATAAGCACCCAGTAATGTATGCGATAAAAAAAATTGAGATTGCAATCGATTGAATCATCTAGAAAAAAGAGGTCGAGTACTCATGAAAACCCCTCAATGGGCCACTCCACAATAAAAGCAGCCACTAGTAGCTAGGCTTCCTTCACTGTGCAGTACGTGCATTCCACTTCACTACGTAATTATGTGCTGCCAGCTTTTTTCCTTCCTCCATTTATTCTCCTTCCAATATCTCCATACCTATCATTCATCCCCCCCAGGATATCCCATTCTTCTCTCTTAGCAATAATTTAACAGTGAAGTTAATGGATAATCATGTTTGAGGTTGAAGATTTTCATCAATAAACATGATTACTAGCTAGAATATCAAACAGCCTGTATCTGGTGCAATGTGATGATGTTGAGTGCAATTGCGTCTGTCTTATTGTGACGTACGTAACAGGCTATATATATATCTTGATTACACTACAACTACATCTTTGAATCCTGTAATTAACTTAATCCACTACAGCTGGTTCTTAAAAACTAAATATGCTGAAGTACGAAAAAAATAATTAGAATCTGGGTATCGACACAGGACTCGTGGGGTTTTTGGATTTTTTCTTAAATACAGATGAGGGGCATTTGAAAATGAAAACATCATTGAAGGCTTCTTAATGGACATCATGGAAGATAAGTTTCCTAATAGTTTTTAACTCAACACTTGCAGCAGACTTGAACAAAATGCATTGACAATAAAGAAGAAGCATTTAAATTTTGTTGTATAACATGCAATTGTTAGTTATATTTTCAGTTATAAATAACAAATCATAGAACTAACGAAGATAAAATACAATTAAATTCTCCTCTATTGTAAGCATGCAGTTACAAGTTATTGTAAAAAATACAATTAATGTGCTCTGCTCTAAGAGTATATAAGAGGCATTTTATCGAACATTTGGAATATAATACAAGAAAATACTTGCCTTCCTTTGCAATTACTCTCCACTTCAATCCTCTATGCATTTTGTTTTTCCTTCTCTTCAAAATCAACAAACCTTCCTGCAAATCACAAACAAATCCAATTAAAATTCAACATATCACAAATAAACTCAATTAAAACTCAACATGATATCAGAGTTGTAACTTGATCAACAAGGGGATGTAATAATTGTGAATTAAAAAAAGAAAAATGATGACAAGTGTAGATCTACAAACATCACAATTAAATGGTGTAAAGTATGATTATTGGGCAATAAAGATGGAAACACTCATCATAGTATATGATCTATGGGATGTAGTCGAGGTTGGTATACAATCAAACTCAAGAATAGAAGATGAATTTAAAAGAGAAGGAGATGAGACTAAATACTTACCACATGAACCTCAAGTTTCTACTACTACCAGAGAAAATAAAATAAAAAATATCAAGCCATTGAACCTTATATAGAGAGCATTATCATATGAACTATTTCCAAGAATCGAAAATGAGAAAAGTGCAAAAAGAGTATGGGACATATTAAGAAGAGAATTCAAAGGAGATAAAAAGGTGAGAGCAGTAAAATTGCAAGCAGTAAGGGCTGAGTTTGAATACATGAGAATGGTAGATGATGAAGGTCTTGATCAATATTTGGCTAAGTTTTTCAAACTATTAACAACTTGAAATCACTTGGAGAGGATGTACCTGATAAGGATAGTACAAAAGTTGTTAATGAGATTAAGTAGGAGATATAAATCTATAGTTTTTGTTATTAAAGAAACAAGAGACCTTGATATGCTAAGGGTGGAAGAAGTTATAACATTTGTCAAGGTGTATGTCAAGAGAGAGGATTTACAATAAAATAGGATTACAAGAATAGAAAACACATTTAACAGTATCAAGGTTGGGTATAACATGGATTTACTGTTAATAAGTTTTCACAAGGGAGATTTAATAAAAAATGGAAATCACATGATAAGAGGGGAAAAGATTGGCCTCAAACAAAGCACTTGAATAATCATAATAGTTCAAGCTAGAATAACAATATTGGTGGAAGCATCAAGGCAATATTAAGCCTCAATGTCAAGTATGTCCAAATTTTTATTTCGGTGTGTGCAAATATAAAAGAAAGGCAAGATGTGAAAGATGTAACATATTTGGCCATAATGCAAAGGAATGTGATAGTTACACTAACAAGCAATCACCAAATTGTGCAAGGAAAGAAGAAACAACAACAAGAACCATGTGTTATGCTTGTCACTCTACAAGTGTGCAAGATAAAAAGTATTTGGTTTGTTGACAATGCATGTACCAATCACATAACATCACAAGAGGTTGGATTAATTAATACTGATAGGACTGTAATTTGCAAAGTTAAAATGGGATCTGGAGACCTAGTGCAAGCAAATGGAAAAGGAACTCTTGTGGTGGATACTAAGCATGGAAAGAGATTTATACATGAAGTACTATTGGTTCCAGGTTTGGATGAAAATTTGTTGAGCATAGGTCAAATGATGGAGCATGGATATTATATTCTATTTGGAGAAAACATTGCAATAATATTTCATGATGAAAATCTAAACAATGTGATAGCAAAAGTATTTATAGGAGGGAATCGTTTCCTTCCCCTCTCACTTGAGGCAATGGCACCTACAACCATGAAGGTATTAGTAGATGAACACTCATGGATATGACATAAAAGGTTTGGTCATTTAAATTTTGCTTGAATGAAAAAGATGAAACAGAAGGAGATGGTGTATGGCTTACTTATGATATTTGAATTGAAGGATGTGTGTTAAGGTTGTGTCACAAACAAGCGGTACAGATAAAGATTTGAAAAAAAAGCATGGCGAGGCAGTTATCCACTAGAACTAGTACATACAAACCTATGGGACCAATATAGAAAGAGTCAGTTGGATGAAATAGGTACTTCATTACATTCATTGATGATTTCTCAAGAATATCTTGGGTCTATTTTCTACAAAATAAATTAGACACACTAAATGTATTCAAAAAGTTCAAGCTAGTTTGAAATGTAAAGTGGATACAAACTAAAAAGACTATGAAATGACAGAGGTGGTGAATATACCTCACATGAGTTTTAAAAGTATTGTTTAAGCATGAGAATGAATAGGCAACTGAAAATAGCATACTCTCCTCGGCAAAATAGAGTGGCTGAAAGAGGAAATAGAACAATAGGTGAGATGGTAAGATCAATGATGACAAAAAAGGGAATGCTTGATGAGTTTCAGGAAAAGGTTGTTAACACCACTGCGTATCTTTAAAATTGATGTGTTACATCAGTTGTGGAAGGCAAAACTTTCATAGGAAGAAATTTTGGAATCAAGCATTTAAGAGTGTTTAGGTGCATATGTTATTCCCATATTCCATTAGCCCTAAGACAAAAACTTAACAAGAAGGCAGAGAAAGGGGTGTTTCTCGGATTTGGAAGCTATGAGAAAGGATATAGAGTGTACATTTTGGATTCAAAGAAGATTATATTGTCCATAAGTGTTATCCTTGATGAGAATAAGTTCTGGAATTGGAAGGAAAATCAATCGGAATCAATCACACCATAACTAATATTTTAATGCCGTAAAGAAAGATTTGAAGAAGATATGGAGAAGACTGAAGAAAACCAATATGCTTATGGTGGAAATTCTCACTCAAACTCTTAGCTAGTAAAATAGTTACATAGGCAAATGAAAATAACAGTCAAAATCCACATCTAGTTTAACTCTAGTAAAACTGAGAAGTATTGAAGATATATATATCAAAAGATGTCACATAAGCATCATAAAACCAAAAAATTATCAAGAGGCAATAAAGGATAAAGCTTGGCAGGAAGCAATGGAAACAAAACTAGAGATGATAGAGAAGAAAAATAGCTGGAAATTGATTGAGAGACCTGTCAACAAGCCTATTATAGGTGTGAAGTGGTTGTTCAAGACTAAACTAAATCTTGATGGGACAATACAAAAATATAAGGCTAGACTTTTAGCCAAAGGGCATGCACAAAAATCTGGAATTGACTACAATGAGACATTTTCTTTAGTAGCAAGGTTGGATACTGTTAGGACACTCATTGCCCTAGCAGCTTGAAGGGATGGAAGTTATTTCAATTAGATGTAAAATCAACATTCCTAAATGGAATGCTTGATAGGGAAGTATATGTTGAGCAACCTAAAGGTTTTGAGGTAACAAAATTCAATTCACAAAATCTATAAGCTACATAAGGCTCTATATGGACTTAAACAAGGCCTTAGAGCTTGGTGCAATGAGATTTATTCATATCTTACAAGTTACAAGTTCAAAAGAAATACAAGTGAAGCAAAATTATACACAAGGACTGAAAATGGAGATTAAATTATTGTATCCATATATTAATGATATAATATATACAAACAAAAGTGAAAAGATGATGATTGATTTCAAAAGAGAAATGATGCAAGGGTGTGAAATTTTAGATTTCAAATTCTTCATCATTTTCTAAGGATAGGAGTATTGTAGGTTATAATGACTTTTATTTATTTTTATTTTTTAAGATCATTCATCCTTTATTTTTTTTAAAATAATATGTAGGTTAGATGCTCTAGAATCTAGACATCAATGATGGATGAGAAATCAAGGGTGGCGGATTGTTCTTTCCTAGAAACCCACTATAACTTAAAAAAACATCTAATAAATACTTCATTGAACTACTGAAAAAATTTAACAATGCAAAATATGTAAAAAAATAACTCAGAAATTCTAAATCATTCCAAATTCAAAAAAAAATATATTTGAAACTCCTATTTACCCCTTCAAGTGATTTAAAGACCAAAGAACACCTAGAAAATATATTATTTATTAAACGAAACTCATTGATATTTTTCATAGTCTAAATCAATATCAACAAAGACTCTTTTTTACCATCAAAATACAATGACTCTCTACCATTTTTTAAGCAAAGAGCTGGGGAAAAAAGTCAATCCTACACCAAATAAAAAATAACGAGATTGAAAAAATAAAACTAAAAAGTATAAGGATTAAAATGGGATTTTTTTTGTAAAATTTAAAATTACCACCTATTTCATTTGGGTTTTTTTATCTTTTTATCCCATTTCATTTGACAAATTAGAACCGAATGACTTGTTGTTTAATTTTCCATAGTATGAAAATAATCATATTTGGTTGATTTAAGGTGTGGATGTCTATAGTCATATAAAGTAGACATAAACAAGTTAAAATAAAAATAAAAATTATTTTGGCTTAAATAAAAAAAACACATGAAGCCATTAAATACTTTATAAATTCAAAGGCTATAGTTTTTTTCCCTAATAGTTGAAGTGTTGGGATTTAAGCAGTTGTGCATACTTCTTATTGTTGATTTTAATCCAATTGTCATGATAAAGCTGCTTGTACTAAGAAAAAAAATCCAAAATTTCCATTTGTTTCATATGTTTTTTGTTGTTGCTCATTATACTATATAAACTATAATGTTATACAAATTATAATATCCATGATACTTTTATTTTATGATTATCGTAAATGATTTGACAACAATTAAATTTTAAATTATGAAATATTCTTAAACATATCATATATTTCTGAACACCATCCAATTGCTTTGGAGGCAAATATTAACCTGTCTTGTTGTTTTCGTACAAGTAAAGATTTGGAGGCGAATATAAATAAATAAATGTGGGAGACTAGACCTTAAGGACATTCAACATGGATCTTGTAAGGCCCAAAAGTCCGAGGAATGTGATCCTGGGCTTCATTGCAATCATCCCCCTAACCTAATTGATGCCGTTGCTCATTTGCTTTCTCCCCTCCGCCCTGTTCTGTTTCACCAATCGAATCGCCCGACCCCTCCCTTCCACGACGAAGTTTCTCTGCGTTCAAAACTCAACTATCGAAAACAAGAACCGCTTCCCCCTTGCCTCCGTCTCAACATTTTCTCAATTTCCAGAGCTAGGTTAGATCCACCCATCCTAAACCCTAAACAAAAAACTAATCAATGTCGAAACTCTCAGCAATTTCCACATGCATCGCATTTTTCCTATTGAGTAGTCTCTGCTTCCCGATCGCGCTATCGGAGACTGGCACTGGGATATTGATTCAAGAATTCACCAGAGAGGATGGTAAAGGTGATGTATGCGCAGGGTTAAAAGCACCCGCCTCATGTCCGGTCAATTGTTTCCGTGTGGATCCCGTGTGTGGCGTTGATGGTGTTACTTATTGGTGTGGGTGCGATGATGCTTTGTGCAGTGGCACTCGTGTTGCTAAATTAGGGGCTTGTGAGGTTGGCAGTGGCGGGAGCTCTTCTCTTCCTGGTCAGGCACTTCTTTTGATTCATATTGTCTGGCTTATCTTGCTTGGGTTTTCTCTCTTGTTTGGGTTTTTGTAATCTGACGGATTTACAACCTGACTTTGATTCTATGATAATTCTCCCTGTAATTATCTGCGCTGTTGTTTCTGGGGTTGAGATGATCAGGGTTTGTGCGAGATTCTTTGTATGTGTAAAAATATTCATTTGAGTTAATATCATGATTGTTTCATTCTTTTTTACTGATATTATTTTGTTCTACGTCACATGATCATCTTGGTGCATATGGGCATTGTATTCGAAGAACAAAAACCTCTTCTTCTTTTTTTAACATAAGTTTCTATATAATTTACGTTTTGGATGGTCTCTTTTGTTCTTTCCAAAGAGATTATCTTCTGTTAGTATGTAAGAATCCTTTCTGTTGGAATGTAAGAACCTATTTTATGTGCTCTGCTTGTTGATCCTTGCAAGGAACAATATCGAACATTAGGCTCGTATAGAAACATACATGGTCCTTCCAAAGGTATTTCAGAGGGATGGCAACGCGCCACTCTCTCCACATTTTAAATGGAAAAGGATAGCCTAGAATTGTCTTTGATGCATTAGAATTTCTTCAAAGGTGTTTTCAGAATTTTGTGTAATGTGTCCACTTCCATTTGAAATTTACCTTTATCTGCTCTATCAACTATCATGCTAGTTCTCCTTTTGTACAGAAAGACCTTTCAATAAAAATTGCAAGCTACTCCAATTCCAAAGTCTACTGCTATTTTATGTTTTTTTCTTATATACATTTTGATCATTCTCACAGTATTAACGAAGGCTACATCTTGATGGTCTCTGCATTTACTGTTCATGCCTTGAAAAGGACCAGAAAATTTGACGAGCAAAATTTCAATATTGCTAAGAAATAATTCATGTCAGGTTATAAATAGTTATCCCACATTAACATTTTTTTTCTTAAAAAAGAATTCATTTGTTAATAAACTATAAAATTGAATATGAGACTATGACCTCATAAATTAATTTTATGTTTATAGGGTTTTATTATATACACATAAAGTTGGGGTTTACTTGGGTTACATCGAGTCGTCAAGGTTTTAGGTTGACCTGGTGAGTTGTTTAGGTTTGACTGGGCCAATTATATCTTGAAGTTTCTATGGTTTGAAATCCGGGCATGGTCCTGGGTCAACTTATCATGTCAAACCAGGTTTTATAACCATGCTTAAGTATTTTGGATATTCGCTTTTCATTAATTCCAAGTCCGGTGAGAACTACAAAAGCATGCCTATCATTAACCTTGGCAACTTAGGGAATGTAAGTCGCCTTATAAGAAATACTGTTAGCATGTGACAAGGCTATCTTGTGCGACAGATAGTCATGTTTCCCAATAGCCACCCAACATCACAAAGGTTGATATTGCCAGTCTCGACATCCACTTCTGAAAGGATGGATAAGCATTATCAATAATTTACCAGCAAGTCTTCCATGCCACCCAAAGGACATTGTCGATTATAGCAACACCCCCACCCCCACTCGCATGAAGAATATCAAAACTTTCATTACGACCTATTCGAAACTCGAGGAAACAATTTGACAAAAAATAAAAATAAAAAGAATTAAATGAGTGAAACAGATCGTGGGGGTGCAACATTCTGCTGTTGCCAATTACATTGGTCTTATTATCAATTGTGATTTGAGAGGAGAATTCAAGAAAATCCCAATTCTTTCACTCCAGCATAAACAATAGTAAACTCGTATCTACCAAATGAAGGGTGAACAAAATGTCAAATGTGTTATTTTGATCCCAAACAAACGACAATGCACAGGGCATTAAGGGGACAATTCATGATCATTGCGATCCGATACTGTTCAATGCTTATTACATTTACCTACTGGCTTCACCATTCAGAATCAGAGATTTAGGATGTATGCTGCCGGTTCATGCTTCATATTGGCCTCTTTCCAAAGGATTTTTTGGAGCACAATATGCAGCGACCACTGAAAGAAGAGTACAGAACAATAAGTTCCAAAGATCTCCAATCTATTAAGATTAACTTAACAGATAATCGCGAGTAGCACTGTCTAGTAAATCTCTTGAAGGATTGGTCAATTTTCCATGTGGAGGTGTCTGTTATTGACTCTTATAGTCTATTATTGCTACTTGGATCATGCTACCGCGCATGGTGGGCAGTCAGCTCCTCTGAAAGCTGGCACAAAATCAGAGATCAAGTCACTAAAGTAACCGAGAGACAAGAGGCAATGAAAACCAGAAGCCAAGACCCAACTAAACATTTTTTAAGTACCTCTGTCTCTTCAGCATTGTAGAGCGACGACTTGTTCAGTGAATTACATGCTTAAATGGAAGATTTGTCAGTGATTTTACAGATTCCAATCCGGTGTTCCAGTCTGTATTCTACTGGTCAATAACAGCAACAGAGTGGCGAAAGATTAACTAGAACAGCTAGTCCATGGCTCTAGATGGAGCCTGATTCAACCCAGGTTTGGTGCAAATGCTCGCTTCAATATTAGTAATAACGGAGTTCTTGAGATAAGTATTCACTTGCCAGCACAACTAATTCATATGATCCGTGAACCATTCTCGTGAGGAAAAACTTGTTTCAAGGAGAATCATCTTTTTGGCGCATAATTGATGCCTTTTGGTACCTTAGCTTTTCAATCTCTTTTGCTAGAAAGTCCAAAGTCGTGTCTGTAACATGGTTTGGCAAGCAGCCAGCGTCCAACATCATTTTTAAGAATTTATATGCGTCTTTCAACCGACCAGTCTTGCTATGAACTTCAATCATAATATTATAAGTGACCACGTCGGGATTTAATCCACTAGTCTTCATCTGTTCAAAAAGATTGTTAGCTTCATCAATCCTACCAGCTTTTCCCAGTGCATCAATCAGTGTGTTATACATAACAATGTCAAGGTAACCACCTTGCTTCATTAGCTTATCTAGAACGGAACTGGCAAGATCTGCTCTCCCCATTTTCCCCAACCCTTGAATCACCAAATTGTATGTTGCTATGTCTGGTGGGCAAACTTTTTCACCCATTTCATTAAAAACATCCCATGCCTTGTTGAAATAACCCTTCTTCACAAAAGAACTCATGATAGAATTGTAAGTGTAACTCACAGGATCCACGCCCATATCTGTGAATATCTCAAATAACTTGCAGGCTAAGCTCAGTTTTCCCTTGGCCAAAAATATAGACAAGAACGTATTCACCATATCAATATCAAAAGAGCCTGCCCCTTTAGCTTGAACTCTCTGACCCCTAGCCAGCGAAAATAGCTGAGAAGAAAGGTCAGTAGATATCGCTTGATTGGCCAAATGATCCATATATGGAGATGATGACCACTGATCCATGTCAGCAGATGACCTCTTCTCATCCTCAGTTGCACCATCATCTGACCCTGACTTGAGGGGACTTATTGAAGTCATAATTTCCTGGAGGCCACCAATAGATGGAAACATTGGAGTGTGATCCTCTCTTCTTCTTGGTGGATTTTTCAATGAAGCCTCCATATCTGCCCTCCATTTGAGAACATTTGGTAATAGATTAACATCCCTTATGTGCTTCATCAACCTCTCTGTGCAATCCCACCTACCTTGTTTATGAAATGCAATCAAGAGCGATGTTATAGTTATTAGGTCAACAACAAAGCCTCTTTCCTCCACTTCTTCCACTAAGTGCAGTGCTTCCTCAAGATGACCTTTCCTACAAAATAGCAACACAACAATGCTGTAGGTAACAGCATCCACAAATTGACCCTTCTTCTTCAAGCCACAAAATAAATTGTAACCAGCTTCAGCCCTGCCATTCTTGCACAAACCATCAATCAGAATATTATACGTCCAACTTGAGGCCCTTACTCCATCCTGGGCCATCTTCTCGAACAACTGGCATGCGTCCATAACTTTCCTTGCCTTGAACATCCCATCTAAAAGAGAATTGTACACTACAGTATCTGGAAGGAACCCATTGTATTGCATTTCACTAAAAATCTTTGTTGCATCTTCCATTTGATAGGATTTACAGCACCCTTGTATAAGTATTCGATAAGTAAAGGCATCAGGCTCATGACCAGACACCTTTAATTCTTCATATACAATCACGGCGTCCTTCACCTTCCCAACCAAACATAGCACATGAATCAGGCTATTATAGGTGCACAAATCAGGATCCATTGACCCAGAAGCCAAACTCTTTTCCTTCATCTCTTTAAAAAGTCTCAAAGAAGTAGTCAGATCACCCCAACAACCAAATGCATGAATGCAGATGTTATAACCCCATGTATTCAACTCGAACCCCCTTTTCCCCCTCAATTTAGCAAAAACAGTTTTGAACTCTACTTTCATTTGTCCATTTCGAAGCGCAACCAACAAAGCGTTGCATGCAATGGAGCTCGGAAGTGAAACACCAACGGCATTCCCTTCATTACCATCAGAAGCTTCTAGAAGCTTAAACATTATAGACAATGCTAAACCCACCTGGGTTTTTTTAGCAAGTGCAACGATGATAGAATCATACATATGGGGGTTCGGGTTGGTTCCTAATTCCTCCATGTGATCAAGAATGTCAAGTGCAGCATCAAAATTCCCAGATAGAATAAATGCATCAAGCAACAACTTAAAAGTCTCAGACCTAACAACAACACCATCATTCTTCATTGAGTTTAGCAAATCAGGAACTTCTTCAAGGTACCCAGAACGGCACAAAGTGGAAAACATTTGAGAGTAAGTGCTCATCGAGTGTTTGTAAATATGCCGGAGAGAACACCACCTGAAGAAATCAATTTTCTTAGAGCTGTCAAGAGAGTTCTTCCGTAGTATTTGGAGAACCAGAGATTCTGATAGAGGAATTGAATCCGGGTCCAGATTACGAGTGCCAGACTCGGAGAGGGTCTTGGTTAGATAAGCCACCAGGAGTATGTTTCCCATCTGGTATGATGACGATGAAGATGTTGATAGATGGGTTCTTGCGTGGTGCAATGTGTTTGGTTTTGGGGTTTCCAATAAACACGAATGTCTTAGTTGTCTGCATTTTGACATTGCTGCTACCTGATTCTTGTTGCAAAGGATTAAAGGCGGTTTGGAATCAATTATGTGAAGTTGAATAATAAATTTTATCTGATTTCATTTCATTAAAGAATTCTAATGTTTGGAATGAGATCTTTGTGATAAAACTAGTCTTGCTTCTCGTGATTTATTATTATTTTTTATATTAAAAATAATATTAAACAAAGTAAAAAATAACATAATAAAACAGTTATGATAATGTATAATAATGTTATTTAGAATTAAATTAACTTTAGATTATGTTACAATAATAATGTAATTAAAAAATATATACGGAAATAATAAAAATATATATTATTTAAAAAAAACTTGTGAGTCATCAGACTTAAAGTACTTAATTTAGAAAAACCAAAAATTCAATTTTCTAATAAATTAAATATTAAATAATAATTCTTTTTTAAGAAATAAGTCATATATATATTTTATAAAAAAAAAAAAGTAATTCACATAACGAGGATTATAACCATTATTGTTGTTGTTTCAATTCTCATGATATAACTAGTATTGGTATCATTCTTTGTTGTGAATTTAACAAAAATAATATTTTATTATGAAATAAAATAAATATAACATTAAAATCAATTATGATAAATGTATAATAATGTTAATTAGAATTAAATCAATATGAACATTCCACCAAACTCTCGGTTCAAAGTATTTGATTAGAATAATCTTATAAGAAAATATTTTAAAAACTATTAAATTTTTAAACTCATCGGTCATTAGACCTTAAGCTCTTAATTCAGAAAAATTATGAAGTTTAGTTTCTAATGAATTAAATATTAAAAGATAAAAATAAATAAAAAAGTTAAATCATAGAAAATATATATTAAAAACTAGCAATCCAAAAAACGAGAATTAGAATCATTATTGTTATTATCCTCATTAATAATATTTCTATCATTATTACTATTTCTTCTGCTACTATTATTATCACCATAATTAATTATTGCTACATTAATATTATTAGTAATAATAGTAGTAGTTATATTGATAATATTACTATTTTCACACCTATTACCATTATTATTAGTAGTAATAGTATTTTTATCATCATTATTATTACTACTAATAAAAATAATTATCAATGATTAATAATATTATTATTATCATCATTATCATGACAATTATTATTACAACAAAAACTATTATTATAATTATCATTATACATTATTATCATCATTATCATTATTGAAACAAAATTAAAACATGAACTTGATATGAATGATAGAATGAAAGGTTGTCAATACCGTTTTGGTTTTTCTATTGGAATAGAACATTCCGATTTCGGAGCGTTTCAACGTGTCGTTTCAGGTTGTATTGTTCATATATATATATATATATATATATGAAAAAATAAAAATATTAATTTAACAAATATAATTAATATTCAAAATAAATTAACTTTTATACAATACAAACACAAAGTCAAATAAAAATAATCTCAAAATTAGAAACATCTTTAAAATTCCAAAATATTATGAAAATAAAATGTTTTAAAATAAAAGAAATATAAATCAAATATCTTCTACATCATTAATATAAAAATAAGGATCTTGATTTTATAGTGGAATATAATGAAAGTCATGAGCTAGACATTCCAATAGTTGGTCATTTCCACCAAACTCATTCTCCTCATTAAAACATGCCGCTTCATCATCTAAATTTAAAGTAGACAAAGGTGCTTCGATACTCTCTCAACTTATATCCTCTCCATCAAGAAAATTGGGTTCTTCACAAATCCATTCATTTAATATATCAATGTTATAAAAGCTAATGGGATTTAAATCATCTCTTGTTTTGCTCAAATTCCTACAAAGAATAAACACAAAAGAAATTAAAAAAATTAATGTCAATGTAATAGAAAATAAATATTAATATAATAGTATTGATATTTTACCTATGTTGAATCATTAGATTATAACGAACAAATACTAAATCATTTAATCTCTAGTGCTCAAGCCTATTTCGCTTTTTGGAATGAATGAATTCAAATACACTCTAATTTTTTTTCTCACTCAGTTGCACCACAACATTGACTAAGAACTCGAATTGCAAAC
Organism: Salix exigua; assembly: GCA_032356905.1. Classification (NCBI taxonomy): domain Eukaryota; kingdom Viridiplantae; phylum Streptophyta; class Magnoliopsida; order Malpighiales; family Salicaceae; genus Salix; species Salix exigua. The sequence goes on along the minus strand of CM063589.1, from coordinate 13,140,645 downwards.
TTTTGAAGTTCTACAGTATCATTGCCGAATTGCTACCACCATGCAACTAGAAAAGAAAAATTGAATAAATCAAATATTATAGATAAAAAAAAAGACATTATATTTTAAAAAATAAAAGTTATCACCTGGATTTAACTTTTCTCTTTGACGAATAGTTAGGGACATGCCAAAATCACTAGTTACTTTCTTGTACTCCTCAATTTGGCCACTAATGATATCTTAAATATCACAATCAGGAACCAATCTAGTAATTGTGTTAAGCAAACCTTGAGTTAACTCCTTTTGTTTTAAAAAAGAAGGCCTAAAAAATATTCCAGGTTAAGAAAATAACCTACTGCATGTAATGGACTATGAAGTTATTTATCTCATCTAGCATCAATTACCCGAATATATGGTCCATATTGAGTTACTCTATTTTTCAACCTTGTTTTGATGGCTTCTTTTGTTTTATCCATTGCCTCACATGAATATCTCATTGATGATTTTTCTTCACTGTATGCTGACTTTAGAACTCGTACTAAAAGTTCACTAACTTTGACTATATTTGCACATCCTAGCCAAAAGTCATTATCCTGTAAAATTATAGCAGCAATTTCCTTTCCAACCTGATTTTTTGTCATGACTTAATTCAACCCATTTTGTACAAGTAAACATATATCGAAGCTTATTCTTAAACCTCATCAAAGCTAAAACACATGCATGTTATATATAAACTTTGTTATATTTTTTTATATTTTTAATGGTTTCATCAATGATCGAAAAATATCTTAGATCACAAATATTTTCTAACATTATTTCTATGTAATGGGCAACACAACGACCAAAAAAAATGTCATACCTTTGCTGCAAAGTTTTCCCGAAACGGAACCGAAACGTTTCAGCCAGTATTTGAAGGGTATTTCCGGAACGGGTCATAATTAAAATCGATACAAAAACGACATTGTTTCGTCTCAGTTTTTTTTAATAACATAGTACATTCCAGCCGTTCCGGCACGGAATTAACAAGCCGGTAAGAAAACAATAAAATCTCTAACAAAAGCGCAAAAAAGAAATAAAAAGCTGACCAAATTGAAATCATCCCTATAGAATAATATTTGTAGCACTGTTATGGTGTCGAGTCGCTGTAAATCTCATGTTTTCTAATCAAGACATTACCAAGCTAACCTATCTCACCAATGTTTTAAAAAAAAAACTGTTATTTCAACATTATTTTTTTTTTAAAATATAAGTGTCAATAAACAAAAATACCAAATATTTTATGACCAAATTATAGAAATCTTTTTTGAAAAATTTTAGAATCTTCCTAAAACATGATTGTCCGTTTATTGTCTGTTGTAATCACCTTCACTGTTTACATTTACTTCGAGGACATGTATACCGAAATCTAAGAAAAAGGTTACAAATATGTCGAACATCTCCGCTTGAACATGATTCAAAGCTTGCTTCCTCGTGTTGAGCCATCTCATGTGCTCGCTACTCAGAGCCGCCAACCTGTTTCTTTCTACGGACTCCTGTTCAAAGGAAACGAAAAGGAGTAAACGAAGGGATGGCATGAAACAGAAAACAGGAATGCACCACCGCCTGACCAGCAAAAAATTTACGGCAATTGGAATTAATTTTCAAGTCTGCATCCAATGTGTCTTTTTAATTCTTATAGGTGCGAGTACAAGTATTAATGATATGGCTATCCTATTAAGTTTCTATAATTATCCATGGACTAGTATAAATGTAAGTGTTGAGAATATTGTAAGGGCTTGTTCTCATTTAAGAGTAACATAATAATATAAGTAAAGAGTTCCCTTCCTATCTTCTCTCCTATTGTTTTTTTCTAGCATGATACCAGAGACTAGTAGGAGCATGTGCGTTGAAGGAAGGGAGAAAATATGAAAGTAAATGGACAACAAAACTAGGAGCAAGAAGATGGAGAAAATACATAAAAATAAAAATAAAAAAAGAGATGCAATCTATGGAGCCCAACAAGAGAACCTTGCATAAAGAAAAAGACAAGAAACCAAGAAGGCTAGGTGCAAGTTGACAGGTTCTTATATAAGAGATGAGGATGTACAAGATAGACCCCATATGAAGAAAGGAAGAGTGCGCGATCTTCCTAAAACAGATGGAAAATGGACAGGGAGTCATGATAGAAGGCAACAATCTGATGACGAGTTGGACAAATACAAAGGTCACTTGAAAAGCCAAATCTTGAAGAGAGATCTTTGACTAATGAAAAATGGCAGCAACGACCAGAGGAGAAAAATGGCTAAGAATAGACACGTTAAGACAGATATAAGCAAAGATTTATTAAAAAAAAACAGATATAAGCAAGGAGATTGAACACAATTGCTAAAGCAGAGATTGAAGAGATGTCAGTGAAATGTCATTAGCTAGCCTGATGAAAAGAGGTTCTTAAGATGAAGAAAAAGGAAATTATGGCAGCAATGTAGTCTTCTAACCAGCTATGATGAGACATTAGCTACAACAAGGCAATGATTGTGTGTACCAGGGGAAATTCTAACAAGAATAAGAAGGTTTGCAAGAGTGGGCAAAACAAGGCAATGATTGTTTGCCAGGGGAAATGGTAACAAGAACAAGAAAGTTTGCAAGAGTTGGCAACACATTTTCAAATTTCAAGGATTGTGAGATTTTCAAAATTAAGGGGGGGTGTTGGAATTAATTTTGAAGTCTACATCAAGTGTCCTTTTACTTCTTCTATGTGCATGTATAAGTATTAATGATATTGTTATCCTGTTAAGTATCTAAAATTATCAAGTATAACTATGTGTTATATTTGAGAATTATATTATATAAATTAGAGTTCACTTCCCACCACCTCTCCTAATTTTCTCTAACAAAAGTTACTGACATCAGAGAAACATGTGACAAGTGATGTAAAAAGGAAGATCCATAACCGGTGAACAGGTGCTCTTATGAAATGAGATGGAGCAGGGGAAACCATGTTCCTGGGATATATCTTTTCATAATCAAGTGCAAGGGACAGAGAAAATGAAGCATGATTTTTTGCAGCATAACACAAGGGTGAACAACCTAGCACCGCACACAATTCCAATGTCTTATGTATCTTGTTGCTTAACTACAAAACATCAGTAACAAGAGAATGACAACGAAAATAATTTGGTCTTAATTCATAGTATTATTACACAATGGTTCTGACAAGTGAATGTGTTACATTTTCTTTATCATTTTTCTATGAAGAATCATCAGGAGTTTAAGCTTCTTATTAACAGGAAATGGATTGGGCAATGTGCACAAGTAATGGCAACCTAATTTCAATGAGCTTTGTGCATCCATTCATATGCTAAAATTTTAACTACACAGCCTTTCATAAGCAAAATTGTCTGAAGTCATGGGCGAGATCATGTTAGTGACTATTACTACACAGTGCAATATGGTAATTCAAGGGTGAGAAAATGAAACTTGATATCAATTTGAAATGGCAAGTGAACAAAAAATGTTATGATAAAAAGCTGAACGCAAATTAGTATCAGTCAGCAGTACAAGTCATTGATCTTAAGTAATTTAATTGGTTTCAATTCTTTGCCAGAAAACATGGAAGAAAGCAAACGGCACCAATATGCCAACATGCAAAGAAAGCTTCAATTTTGCAGGTCCAACTTGTTCTTGGTGACATGCTCCGCATGGATGTCCTTAAGAGATACTATCCTTTGTATGCCTAGTAAAGTTCGAAACATGCACAAACACTAATTAAGGGTTGTTCAGCAAGCACTTACCTGCATGCCTGTTGCTCCAAATGACCTGACCATCTACAGCAGTAAGGTGTTCATCATCAAGGCGCTTCCATGTTTTGATAGACTTGACAGCTCCCCAGCCTCCTTGCTCTGTCTTTTCCAAAGATGCCGCCACCACCCTCGCCCTCCTTGACCATCCTGCCTTCCCATAGGCATGGTATCCAAAACCCCCAGCATAACAAAGTTGTATACCAGTAAGCTCACCACAGAAGTCATTGAGATGATCATGTCCGATGAAAACAGCTTTCACATCTCCAGCTTCTACCATGGTTGTGAAGAAGCCCGAGTTCACCGAAGCAGAGCTAATGCCTTCTTGTCTCACTCCTGTGAAGTTTGATGAATCAAAACTTGCAAATTCAGGCAATGGGATGTGAAAGTACACCAGCCCAGGTGCAGGTCCTTTCTGAGCCTCTGGCTCTCTCATGTATGCTCTCTGGAATGAAAGGGGAAAATGGGAATTAAACAGCTATAATTAAGCTAATGCATCTTTTAGAAGTTAAAACTATGCATGATGTAGATTCTACTACTTGTGTGTAGACAAATAGTGATTCTTTTTACTGATAAATGATGAAAGTAACTCATACAGTGACCTACAAATTCCTTCAACCGTATAAAATAGTGGTGGTTATTACCCGAAGCTTTGCAGAGGTGCGTTGGAACCAGAGCTGCTGAGAGGGTTTGATCCAACCATAGCCAGGGATTGCTGCAACTGTGGAGTAGTCTCCGCTATCAAGGAAGTAAAGATTAAGAACTGATTTATTTTCAAATTGTGAACCTTTAATCCCGCCAATCTCCAGGTTATAGTTCCCAAAACCATCAATGATGTGTGCCTCGGCAGGATTAACTTGAGAAAGAGTATTTGTAAGGCCAACAATATGTTTCATGATCCCTTCCCTTGACAAGGTGGATTCTTGGTCATGGTTCCCCAAAACAGCAGCCCACGGGATGTTTGATGCAATTGCAGGCTGAAATGCAGCACTCAGTGATTTTGCAGCATCCGTGGCATCAAAGCCAAAGATGTTATCCCCTGTTTCCCAAAGTGCCAATAATACTTTCATTAACTCAGATTGTGAAAGGAGCATACTTGTTAGAGCTTATCCACGAAATGCCATATACACTGTTACCAGATTAGGAAAGATGCTACGGTAAACAAATTAACAGCTGGGTTTCGTTGTTTATATCCAAATGTCAGAATACCAATCATATATGGAGAGAGAAAATCAGAACCAAGAACATAGCTAGGAATTAGAAAAAATGAAAGGGTGAATAAGAGTATTAGGAGTACCAGTGAAAACAATAAAATCAGGGTTCTCAGCTCGAATCATGCGCTCAACAAAGGCAGTGGTGTTGAGGTCAGAGCAAGTAGGCATCTGATTTGGGAACACGTCGAGGCAAGACGTGGTCTTGCCATCCCCGTAGTGCATATCTGCCACTTGCAGTATCTTGAACTCTCCATTTTTTCTAAATCGCAGCTCTTGTTTCACACCCCCACACAGATTTTGGAAGGAAGAAGCAGAGAGAGAAAACCACAGCCCCAAAAAAGCGAGGGAGTGAAAAACTTGGCGTGTTTTTCTTCGCCATCTACTTAAAATCAGCAAACCCGATGCCCTTAGCATTGCCATACTGCTAACTATAGGGGGAGGGAGTCTAGTCCTAGTTTGGCATGTAATTGTTCAAGTCAAAATCACGTTCAAGACCACCAAAGCTTTCCCATACTGACACCATCGTCTAAATACTGTCATATTATATATTTCCCACCGGCGACTAATATATTTTTTCAACCAAAAAAATATTAATTATATTTTTTTTATTATAATATGAATTTAATTAAAATGATAAATTTCTAAAGAATTATTATGAAGTGAAAGTTTTTTTATAAATATATAAATTTTAAATTAATATAAATTTATTTGTTTAGTAGTTTTTAACAAAATATCAACATAAAATTATCATCATCATTAAAAAAGCAAGAAGATTTGGATATTTGAATTATTGAATTCATTGTATTAAGATTAGTTCATTTTATAAATCATATTTAAAAACAAAATAAAAATTATGAAAAAAAATAAGTAGTTAATTTTATATCCATAAAAAGATGAAAACATAAATTAAAAGTTCATCCCTATGTTACCATCATTTTCATTACTACAATAGTTAAAATTATTATCAACATTATAGCTCAAACAATTATAATCATTAAATTAACCCGAAAAATAAAATAAAAACATTTTTTAAAAAAATAAAAATAAAAAAACAATCACTAAAATGATCATTATTATTGCGCAATCAATAAAATCATAAAATTATCTAATCCAGAAAATAGATAAAATAACATAAAACAAAAAAAAAGAAAAAAAGATCAATATTAATTTTAAAATTACCACCAACATAAATTAAAATTTTAGAATGGAACCTAATAACAATAAAACCACCACAAAAAAAATGAATAAAAAAAATAATCTATAAGCATAAATGAATAAATACGGATAGAAAACAAACACTGTCCAAATATTATATTTTTAGATCATTTTCATGTGTCGATATTAAAAATAATTAAAAAAAAAATTATTATTTTAATATATTTCTAAATAAAAAATATCAATCACATTTCCAAGAAAATATAAAAAATGTTTCATGGAAAAAAAATAAACATAATCAGAAAAAAAAAATTGAGGATTAATCGTGGTGCGTTTAACATAGCTCAGACACCCTAATTATTAAAAAAAACAAATAAAACAAATATATTTATAAGTGGAAAATGAAAAAAAATATAATCAGCAAAAAATGGAAAAAATGAAAACAAAATTAGAAAACAAAATGGAAAAAAATGTAATCAAAAAAGCAAAAAATGAAAAAAAAATACATTAAGAATGGGATTTGAACCCGCTTCCTCTAGGAAGCATCCATAATTCCGCGTGCGTTGTACAATCTCGGCTACCACAATATATTGTACATTGTTCGTGAAAAAATTAAAATAATATGTTTATTTGGGGAAAAATAAAAATACATGGAGAGTGAGATTCGAACCCACACAATCTAGGAAACCAGGTTTAATGTTGCGTGCCTTGGACCAGCTTGGCCTCCTCAGTATCTCGTTCATGGTTCACGACAATATATATTAATAGTAATATTAATATAAAAAATGTATTTCTAAATAAAAAATATCAATCACATTTCCAAGAAAATATAAAAAATGTTTCATGGAAAAAAAATAAACATAATAAAAAAATATCAATCACATTTCCAAGAAAATATAAAAAATGTTTTATGGAAAAAAATAAAGAAAAAATAAACATAATCATAAAAAAAATTGAGGATTAATCGTGGTGCGTTTAACATAGCTCACACACCCCAATTATGAAAAACAAAACAAATAAAACAAATATATTTATAAGTGGAAAATGAAAAAAAAATATAATCAGCAAAAAAAAATATTTAATGGAAAAAATGAAAACAAAATTAGAAAACAAAATGGAAAAAAATGTAATCAAAAAAGAAAAAAAATATTTTAAGAATGGGATTTGAACCCGCTTCCTCTAGGAAGCATCCATAATTCCGCGTGCATTGTACAATCTCGGCTACCACAATATATTGTACATTGTTCGCGAAAGTTTATATTAATAATATGTTTATTTAGGGGAAAATAAAAATACATGGAGAGTGGGATTCGAATCCACACAATCTAGGAAACCAGGTTTAATGTTGTGTGCCTTGGACCAGCTTGGCCTCCTCAATATCTCGTTCATGGTTCACGACAATATATATTAATAGTAATAGTTACTATGGACTTGCATAGTAAAATCAGTCGCATTTTATATTTTAGTTAATAGTGCCCAAAAGGATATTTTTTTCCTTGTATGACTTGCATCGCCAATAAAGGTTGTGTTTCAATGTATTTATAAATACATTGAAATACTTTTAAAATTATTTTTAATATTAACCAATTATAATAATTTAAAAATATGCATAAAAAAACCCAAACTAAGATATTTATATTTTTTTAAAACACAAATGATGTGAAGCTCGTGATCACGCAACTCACAACCAACACTATTGGAATGAGTAGAATGACGCCATAAAACCAGTTAATCTTCTAAAAGTCATATTTAGTTCGTTCAAGAACTAAAGAATGCAAGAATCACTCTCACACATAAACTAAAAAGTTTAGAATTAAAATTAATCAATGGCTACCGAAATTAGGGTTACATGAGTCTAAATAATTGTTAAGAAATAACCCTAATGGACCCCTTATGTGGACTTAAATGAGGTCTACTCAAAACTGACCCAATTGAAGTTGTTTTTAAATTATTATAAAAATATTTTCTTTGTATTATAAAAATTATTTTTGATATTAAAACATCAAAATAATCTAAAAATACAGAAAAAAATTAAAATAAAAGAAAATAGTTTTTTCAAAAATAATTTTAAAATATAGTATCAAATAGACACTTGGTCCATGGTTGATTAGTTTAGCATCCAGCTTTGGCCTAAATCTTCAACATAAAAATGATGCAAAATTTAAATAGTAATGATACGAATCTTGTGATGACGTGGTCAAGCAACCCACAACCAATAATGAGATATGATCCTGAAAAGCCGAAATAGGTATGATAGGAGTGTGACACATTGTAAACCTGCCTAAGGCACGAGTACTATTAGAATGAATAGAATGATGTCATGAAGCCAATTAATCTTCGATAAGTCGGATTCAGTTCGTTCAAGAACTAAAGAACGCAAGGATCACTCTCACACATAAACTGAAAAGTTCAGAAATAAAATTAATCAATTGGCTACTGAAATTAGAATTACATGAGTTTAAATAGTTCTTAAAAAGTAACCCTAATGGACCTCTTATGTGGACTTAAAGGAGGTTCACTCAAAATTGATCCAAAACTCTAAATTGAAAAGCTCTTCACTTAATCCAGGCAAGCTTTGGATCCTAGCTGAAAACAAAGTTTTAATTAAGCTCAGACAAGTCTTCAGTTGTAGCTTACAAAATTAAGTAAAGCCCATAAGGCTTTTTTTATAGTCTTCCTGTAACGACCCTAATTCCTTTGTTTTACCACTCAAATTCTCTCTCAAAGTCATGAAATGAATCTGTCAAGTTGTTAATTTTTGCAACACATGCATTTGGCCGAAAATTGGCTTTGGGAAACAAGACTTCCCTCATTCTTTTCATGCTCAACCATTCATTACACAACATTCACATCCTATTTCATGCCACATTCATCAATTTTACACAATTCCACATTTCCCCAAATTTTTATTCAAGAACTCTAACCCAAAATTCATAAAGAAAAGTCATGAAATTTAACCATAAAGTAATAAGGTAAAGAACCTTTTAAATGCATATAAGAAACACCATACCAAGAGAGATTCAAGATCCTAATAGCTTGTGAAATCAAAATATCCTCCTCTCCTCTCTTTCTTCCTACAAGTGTCGGCCAAACACTTCTTTTCTTCCACTTTCTCCTTCCAATAATGCTCTCGATCCTTGGGTTTTTGATGTTTATAGGTTTCAGTAACCCTTAATCTCAATTTTATTTCAAAATTCTTCTTTAATTGATCAAGAAAATATAACAATCTCCTTCTCTTTCTCCCTCACATAATGCTAGAAATGAGAGAAAAGAGGTGAATTTTGACAACCTAGTCAGAGCCACCATCAGTCACTCACCGTTAATAGGCCAGAGAGATCTTCTCAATCTGGAGCAAACTCCAATAGAGGGAGACCGAGAGCACAAAATGAGCAGTGATGTGCACCTCGTGATCACGTGGTCACGCAACCCACAACCAAGAATGAGATAAGATCTCGAAAAGCCAAAAGAAGGTCTGATAGGAGTGTGACACAATGGAAACCTGCCCCAAGGCACCAGCACTATTGGAATGAGTAGAATGACGCCACGAAGCCAGTTAATCTTCGATAAGTCAGATTCAGTTCATTCAAGAACTGAAGAATGCAAGAATCTCTCTTACACAGAAACTGAAGAGTTCAGAATGAAGTTTCATCAATAAATGGTTGCTGAAGGGTTACATGAGCTTATATAGTCCTTAAAAGTAACCCTAATGGACCTCTTATGTGGATTTAAATGAGGTCTACTGAAAACAGACCCAAAATGCTAAATTAAAGAGCCCATTACTTAATCCAAGCAAGCCTTGGATCCTATCTGAAAATAAAGTCTTAATTAAGCCCAAACAAGCCTTGGGCTGCAGCTAACTAACTTAAATAGAGCCCATAAGGTTTATTTATTCTCTTCCATCCAGCCCATCAATCCCATGTTTCCAAGTTGTAGTAGGGCTCTTTTGGATCCTTTTGTTGTCCTAATTTCATGGCCCAAATAAGGTTGTATTGGACCCCTCCTGCACATGGATAAGATGTACTAAGGTCTCCTCTTGATACTCCAACGGTCCTTGCAATTCTGCCCGAGTTGAAACCTTCAAGACCAATGCATTCATTGCCTCTTTCAATGCCTTTGTCCTAGACCGCGTGATTGGACCATTTGGAACCTGTAATGGGTCGATGTTGGTATTTTTGGGCTGGTTCGCATCATCCCCTCTCTCCTCGAAAGGATTCGACCTCGAATCAATATCTGTGTCAAACAATGTAAGATCAGCAACATTAAAGGTAGCACTAACACTATACTCACCTGGAAGATCAATTTTGTATGCGTTGTCATTTATTCTCTCCAAAACCTGAAATGGACCATCACCACGAGGCAGTAATTTTGATTTCCTTTGGTTAGGAAACCGTTCCTTCCGCATGTGCACCCAAACCCAATCACCGGCTTGGAAAACAACCAGTTTATGTCCCTTATTTGCTTTAGAAGTGTAAAGTCTGTTCTTTTTCTCTATTTGCAGTTGAACACCATGGAGTTGTCTCACAATCTTTGCCTTCTGTTCACCATCTAAACTTACCCTTTCTTCACAAGGTAAAGGAATTAAGTCCATAGGAGTTAGCGGATTAAAACCATAAGCAATCTCAAAAGGAGAAAAACTAGTTGTCGAATGCACAGTTCTATTATAAGCAAATTCAACAAAAGGCAAACATTCTTCCCAACTTTTCAAATTCTTTTGTATTACAACACGCAAAAGTTGAGGATGACATGTTGTCGAAAATAAAAGTTTGGTTCCCAATTTTCCTCACAAGGTCTTCCAAAAGTAACTAAGGAATTTAACATCACGATATGACACCATACTCTTAGGAATGTCATGCAAACGTACAATCTCCCTAAAGAACAAGTCTGCAATATGAGATGCATCATCTGTTTTATGGCATGCAATGAAATGAGCCATTTTAGAAAACCTATCAACCACAACAAAAATGGAGTCTCTACCTTTTTTTGACCTAGGTAAACCTAAAACAAAGTCCATAGAGATATCTACTCAAGGTTCAGTAGGCACAGGTAATGGTGTATAGAGACCATGTGGTTGTACTCTAGATTTTGCCTTCCGACAAGCGATGCATTGTTCACAAATTCGTTGCACATCTCTTTTCATTTTTGGCCAATAGAAATGCTCATGCAATACATCTAAGGTTTTCGCAACCCCAAAGTGACCCATTAAACCACCCCATTTGCTTCAAGAAGAAGCAATTCATGAAAAGAACTAGAAGGAACACATTCTATTCTCTTTGAACAAATAACCATCCATTAAATAAAACTTACCAAAAGCCGAATTTCCATATGCATTATAAATCTCAGTAAAGTCATAATCATTACCATACAATTCCTTCACATATTCATAGCCTAGCAATCTAGTATTCATGGTGTGTAAAAGAACATACTTGAGAGAAAGGGCATCGACTACGATGTTCTCTTTGCCTTGCTTTTACTTGACGCGTAAGGAAAAGTTTCAATGAATTCAACCCATTTTGCATGTCTCCTATTCAACTACCTTGTCCTTTTAGATGTTTCAAGGGCTCATGATCTAAATGGATTACAAACTTTTTTGGCCACAAGTAATGTTGTCATGTCTCAAGTGCTCTTACTAAGGCATAGAGTTCTTTGTCGTAAGTGGGATAGTTCAAGGTCGCTCCACTTAACTTCTCACTAAAATATGCAATAGGTCTCCGATCCTGCATCAAAACAGCACCTATTCCCATTCCAGGCGCATCACACTCTATTTCAAATGCCTTTGTAAAGTCAGGTAAGGATAAAACAGGTGCAGAACATAATTTTTCTTTCAAAAGAACAAAAGCCAATTCTTGTTCCTCCCCCCATTTAAACGCATAGCCGACTTTTTAACAACTTCATTCAAGGGTGCAGCTATTGTACTGAAGTCTTTCACAAAACGCCTGTAAAAACTAGCTAACCCATGAAAACTCCTTACCTCACTTACCGATTTGGGTGTAGGCCAATCCCGAATGGCCTTAACTTTCTCCTTGTCCATCAAGATACCCTTTGCAGTTACCACATAGCCAAGAAACACAATTTCTTCCAAGCAGAAGGCACACTTTTTAAGATTAGCATACAATTTCTCACTACGCAACACACTAAGTACATTCCGCAAATGATCAAAATGCTCTGTTAAGTTCTTGCTATAGATCAAAATGTCATCAAAATACACAACCACAAACTTACCTATGAATGCACGCAACACATGATTCATCAAACGCATAAACGTACTTGGTGCATTTGTAAGTCCAAACGGCATCACTAACCATTCATATAAACCATACTTAGTCTTAAATGCAGTTTTCCACTCATCACCCTCTTTCATCCTAATCTGATGGTACCCACTTTTCAAGTCAATTTTAGAGAAAATGCAAGATCCATGTAACTCATATAACATGTCATCAAGCCTAGGAATAGGGTGTCTATACTTTACCGTTATGTTGTTGATTGCTCGGCAGTCAACACACATCCTCCATGTTCCATCCTTCTTAGGCACAAGTAGCACCGGTACGGCACATGGGCTCATACTCTCACGAATGTAGCCCTTTTTCATCAGCTCATCAACTTGCCTTTGAAGCTCTTTCGTCTCCTCGGGATTGCTTCTATATACTGGCCGGTTAGGAATTGAAGCTCTGGGTACAAAATCAATCTGATGCTCTATCCCTCGCAATGGAGGTAATCCGCTTGGAGTGTCGTCGGGGAACACATCATCAAACTCCTGCAACAAAGAAATAGCAGCACTAAGCATAATATGATCAAGATCATTAGTGTTAAAGTAAGCCTCCTTGTACACAAGTAAAATCATTGGCTTGTTAGCGAAATATACTGAATCCGACCTCACCCTTCCTAGCATAAAAATTAGGTTGTTTCTCTAGTTTTTCCACACAATTCTAATTACTCTTCTTGACTTTCTTCTCTCCTCTTGTCTTACCTCCACTCTCGACTAGATTTGGGTGTTTTTGAGTGGTCGAATGGTCCGATTTGTTGGGAGTGTTGGCCAAACATTTGTTTTTGTTTGGATGGGTGGTGAAGGGGTTGTAGAGGTTTGGGTTCTAGCCGAATCTAACAGTTTTCTCTCCCCATGTTCCTCACCTTGATTTTCTCTCACCATAGCCTCATGCTCACTTTTTAGCTTTATTTGATCATCATACACCTGTTTGGGTGTAAGAGGTACAAGAGTGATGGTTTTACCATCTTTTACAATGGTATATCTATTTTTAACCCCATCATGAACTGCGTTACTATCATATTGCCATGCCTCCCCAACAAGATGTGACTTACTTGCATTGGTACCACATCGCACAGAGCTTCATCAACATATTTCCCAATAAAAAATGGGACCACGACCTGCTTCGTCACTTTCACTTCACCACTATCATTCAGCCATTGCAATCTATATGGTTTTACATGTTTAACAATACTCAAATTCAGTTTACTAACAAGGGTGGTACTGCAAACATTAACACATATTCCACTATCAATAATTAAACCACACACCTTACTTTGTACGTAGTAGCGCGTATGGAAGATATTCTCTCTTTGTTGATTAGATTCATCTTCCTTGACCTAAACCTGAAGTGTGTGCCTTATAACCAAGGACTCCGCAAGCGGTAATGCTAAGTCATCCCCATCACTATCCTCTAATGGTGGCATGCCTTCACAATCAGATCTATCACTTTCCGATTTCATATCACCATCATCTCTAATCATCATGATTCTCTTGTTTGGACACTCTGAAGCATAATGCCCATGCCCTTGACACCTAAAACATTTAACATCACGAGTACGTTTAGGTTGAGTTTCAGATTTACCTTTGGTACCAGTAGGGGCATCAACCTTAGCCGTTGTTCGTTCAGTTTTAGAAGGAACAAACGATCTTGGTTGGACAGTACCCTCTCTCTTCAGATTCGTTTTCCACGATGATGAAGAACCTGGATTAGATCCTGGCCGAACATGTCCCTTCCTGAGTTGTCTCTCTACCTTCGTAGCCGTGTGAATCATGTCCTCTAACTCCACATAGTGCTGTAGCTCAACCACATTGGCAATGTCACGATTCAACCCATTAAGAAATCTAGTCATGGTGGCTTCTCTATCCTCAACAACATTGGCACGAATCATTGCTATTTCCATCTCTTTGTGATATTCATCTACTGTCTTATAGCCTTTATTCAGACCTTGGAGCTTCAGGTATAGGTCTCTATAATAGTGGTTTGGCACAAATCGTCTCCTCATTAACGCTTTCATCTCCCCCCAACTCTAAACGGGTCGCTCCCCATTCCTCCTCCTACCGATCACAATTTGGTCCCACCAAATCATTGCATATGCTGTAAACTCAATCATTACCAATTTCATTTTTTTTGTTCAGAATAGCTATGACAATCAAAAATCCAATCTACTTTCTTCTCCCACTCCAAATAAGCCTCGGGATCATTTTTACCTTCAAAATTAGGAATTTTCAATTTGATGTTGTCCCTATCCATATCTTCATAATTCCCCATGCCACAGAAATTCACATTCCTCCTAGCTCTGCTCGATCCAGGCCTGACTCCTTGCCCAACAGATGCAAAATCATAGTCATCTTCGCCCATATCTGCGTTTTCATCAACATCCTCTTCAAAATCAGATTTGTTATTCCTTACGGCCATACGAACTGTATTTCCTCGGCGATCAGCCCCACTATTCTGTTGCTTTATTGAATTCACCTCATCTTTCAGATCTTTGAATGCCCTCGATATCAACTCAAGTTGTTGACCCATAGCTCGTAATTGGACGCATACGTCAACATTTTGTGTCCCTGATTCGTTGTTTTCAGACATCCTTTGAATCTGCAAAATTTGGTTAGTAGCAAAAAAATATATAGATATAGATATCCTCACAACTCTCGTGTATCACACAAAAACAAAATCAAGGTTTTTCTCTCTAATAAGCTCACTACGCCTTTTACCTTACAACTTGTTGTCTTTTGGTTTTTTCAGAACTAAAATCAACAAATCAAAGTTAGTAGCCTTCGCAGCGCACTCTAATTATGATTTTCAGACTCAAGAAGCAATAAAAATACTGAAAACAAAACAAAACAAAACTACGATTACGATTTCGCGAGTAGCAAAGCAAATTCGTACGAATTGTGGACGATACGAAGACACGAAATAAAATAGAAGCAAATACTAGACTCCTAGATGGCTGACAGTAGAATGAAAACAGAGAAATGGACAAAATTAAACAGTAGGGATCATGTTTTGAGACTTCAGCAGAATGTAACCTCTTACGCAATTTTTATGTAATAGAATTGAAACCAAGACCAACCAATTTCGAAACGACCTCAAAATCAATATTTAGTATTTTAGTACTAAGTAAAACATAACAATCAATTTATAGGCCTTTCTCGTACTTCTAGGTACACAAACCCTTATGTGATGAATCTGCGGCAGAAATGAACCTCCAATTGAAACCTCTAGTATACGATATCGAAATAAGCCCCAATTTAATATATCATGCGATATCAACCCCTATACACAGAATATAAAGTTTCAATGGATTCTAAGGTGTTTTTATATGGGTTCACTAAGGTAGTGTTTCTACGGCAGAAATGAATTTCGAAATAACCCCTCAAGAAATCAATATCAGAATAAGCCCAAATTTGATATATGATACTATCTTATCCCCAATAGACCCAATATGAAATTACAACTGATTCCGATGTGATTTGTTTGTGTTTCCCCAGACTAGTGTTTTCTGCAGCAAGATTTCAACTAATGCCTCTATCTCTCTTTCTTTTCTTTACTTCTTTTTTTTGTTTTGTTTTTAATATAATGAAACAAAGAGACAGAAAATGATGAAATATAAATTCTTTTTTTTTAAGATGACGCTGACACGAAGAACAAAGAGATGAACACAAACACTGGAAAACTTCAAGGAACACAGACAAAAAAAAAGCACGAAAATAACAGAATAATATGACCTTGTTTCGGAGCCTAATTCTGATAACACCTGATGTGCACCTCGTGATCACGTGGTCACGCAACCCACAACCAAGAATGAGATAAGATCTCGAAAAGCCAAAAGAAGGTCTGATAGGAGTGTGACACAATGGAAACCTGCCCCAAGGCACCAGCACTATTGGAATGAGTAGAATGACGCCACGAAGCCAGTTAATCTTCGATAAGTCAGATTCAGTTCATTCAAGAACTGAAAAATGCAAGAATCTCTCTTACACAGAAACTGAAGAGTTCAGAATGAAGTTTCATCAATAAATGGCTGCTGAAGGGTTACATGAGCTTATATAGTCCTTAAAAGTAACCCTAATGGACCTCTTATGTGGACTTAAATGAGGTCCATCGAAATGCACCAAAAATGCTAAATTAAAGAGCCCATTACTTAATCCAAGCAAGCCTTGGATCCTATCTGAAAACAAAGTCTTAATTAAGCCCAAACAAGCCTTGGGCTGTAGCTAACTAACTTAAATAGAGCCCATAAGGTTTATTTATTCTCTTCCATCCAGCCCATCAATCCCATGTTTCCAAGTTGTAGTAGGGCTCTTTTGGATCCTTTTGTTGTCCTAATTTCATGGCCCAAATAAGGTTGTATTGGACCCCTCCTGCACATGGATAAGATGTACTAAGGTCTCCTCTTGATACTCCAACGGTCCTTGCAATTCTGCCCGGGTTGAAACCTTCAAGACCAATGCATTCATTGCCTCTTTCAATGCCTTTGTCCTAGACCGCGTGATTGGACCATTTGGAACCTGTAATGGGTCGATGTTGGTGTTTTTGGGCTGGTTCGCATCAAGCAGGCCCCAGGAAAGGTCTTTCATCTGACACAAGAAGAAGTTAGGGTTGCATCAGATGTGGTGGCAGGTATATTATTATTAAGTGATTTCAATGTACATGTGTTGTTTGATCCAGGTGTCACCCATTCATTCATTGATAAGGGAATTGTCATTAAACTAAAAAAGGGGGTATAAATTGTAGAGAAGGGATTCTTAATTGGAACTCCAATGGGGAACATGGTTGAAACAAATATCGTATATGTGAATGTGGGGTTTAGTCTATCAGGATGTGAGACAGAAGTAGACTTGATTCCCTTGGAACTACATGATTTTGACATAATCCTAGACATGAATTGGTTTAATAAATACAAGGCTATTATAGATTGTTATGAAAAAACTGTTACTTTCCAAACCCCTAAGGGTGAGAAAATGACGTTTAAAGGAGAGAGAATGCTCAAACCAGTTGCCTTAATATCGATAATAACAACCCAAAACTTTTAAGAAAGGGATGTATGGGATACCTCGCATAGATCTTAAACTCTGATGGTGATGGCCCACGGCTGAAAGATATCCCTGTGGTGAGGGAATTTACAGATGTGTTTCCTGAAGAACTACCAGGTCTACCCCCAGAACGGGAGGTAGAGGTGTCCATAGATATTTTTCCTAGAGTCCCACCTATAGCCCAGCAACCTTACCGGATGGCTCCAACAGAACTGTGTGAGTTAAAGACTCAACTGCAAGAATTGTTAGACAAAGGGTTTATACGACCCAGTAATTCTCCTTGAGGAGCATCGGTCCTGTTTGTAAGGAAGAAAGATGGAACTCATAGACTTTGTATTGACTATCAACAGTTAAACAAAATAATAATGAAGAACAGGTATCTTTTATTGCGAATAGATGATTTGTTCGATCAACTAAAGGGAGCAAGGGCATTTTCAAAGATATATCTGAGATTAGGGTACTATTAGATGAAGATTAAAGAAGTGGACGTAGCAAAGACCGCATTTAGAACTCGTTACGGACACTATGAGTTTTTGGTGCTACCGTTCGGGTTGATGAACGCCCCAACCCTGTTCATGGGCTTGATGAATCAGGTTTTCCAACCATACTCTGATAAGTTTGTGGTGGTATTCATTGATGATTACTGGTGTACTCAAATTCTTTAGAGGAGCACGGAGAGCACTTGAGGCAAACCTTACAAACCTTAAGAGATCACCAATTATATGCAAAACTGAGTAAATGTGAATTTTGGTTGAAGAGAGTGACGTTTTTAGGACACGTCATTTCAGCCGAAGGTATTTTTGTAGACCCCCAAAAAGTTGAAACAGTCTTGAAATGGGAAAGGCCGACTTCGATCACCGAAATACGTAGTTTCCTGGGGCTTGCAGGGTAATATCGAGGTTTATCGAAGGTTTTCCCCTGATAGCAACTCCTTTAACCTAGCTAACTAGGAAGAATAAGAAATGTGTGTGGTCGGAAGAATGTGAGAAAAACATCCAAGAATTGAAGAGGAGGCTCACTACAGCTCCAATGTTAACCCTTCCCTTACGGATTGAAGATTTTGTGATATATAGTGATGCTTCGGGGAAGGGATTGGGATGTGTCCTGATGCAACATGAGAAGGTGATCGCCTATGCATCAAGATAGTTAAAGACTCATGCGGTGAACTACCCGGTACACGACCTAGAGTTGGCTGCTGTAGTATTTACTTTGAGGATATGGAGACATTATTTATATGGGTCCCGAACTCAAATTTTTACTGATCATAAGAGCCTGAGGTATCTGATGTCACAAAAGGAGTTGAACATGCGACAAAGAAGGTGGATAGAGCTCATTAAGGATTATGATTGCACCATAGAATACTACCCGGGAAAAGCAAACGTGGTGGCAGATGACTTAGTCGAAAAACCAGAGCCACCCTGGAAGGGTTGACAGTGGGAAGGGAGCGACAATTGGCGGAATTGAAAGAGTTGGGTGTAGATTTGGACATTAATGTCGGAGGTGGGTTAGTAGCCCAATTATTAGTACGACCAACATATCGGAAACAAATACTACAAGCCCAATTCCATGACCAGGTTGGGTTCAAGATTAGGAAGAATGTGGAGGCTAGGGAAGAAATGAAATTCCGAGTAGCGAATGATGGATCCTTTATGATGGGACAACGGTTGTATGTGCCTAATAACAAAACAGTCAAGCGAATGGTTCTACAGGAAGCACATGAGTCCATGTTCTCCATACATCCTGGCAGCACTAAGATGTATTGAGACCTGAAACACCTCTATTAGTGGCCTAATATAAAAAAGGAAATAGTTGAGTATGTGTCAAAGTATGAGATATATCAACAAGTCAAGGTTGAACACCAAAGGCCCGCGGGACCATTACAACCATTAAAAATTTCGGAGTGGAAGTAGGAGATGATCACTATGGACTTCGTGTTAGGATTTCCCAAAGGGAGGAAAGGAAATGATGCAATATGGGTCATCATGGATCGGTTGACAAAATCAACACTTTTCTTGCCTATAAAGATGACTAACTCAGTGGATAAGCTTGCTAAGATTTATATAAATGAAGTGGTACGACTTCATGGGATTCCAGTGTCCATTGTATCGGATCGAGACCCTAGGTTCACCTTTCGACTTTGGGCGAGCATACAACATGCCTTGGGGACCAGATTGGATATGAGCACTGCGTTTCACCCTCAAACAGATGGTCAATCAGAAAGAGTCATCCAAGTCTTGGAAGACCTATTATGGGCCTGTGTGCTAGAATTTGGAGGAAATTGGGAGGAACACTTGGCATTCACTTATAACAATAGTCACCAAGCCACAATAGAAATGGCCACATATGAAATCTTATACGGTAGGAGGTGCAGAACGCCTTTGTGCTGGGAGGAAATTGGGGATTGAAAGTTGTATAGCGCAGAGTTGGTCCAAGTCACCACGGACAAAGTGAGAACTATCAGGAATCGCATAAAAGCTGCACAGGATAGACAAAAGAAGTATGCAGATGTGAGGAAAAGACCTCTTGAGTTCAGTACGGGGGACCAAGTATTCCTGAAGGTAGCCCCATGGAAGAATATGTTACGGTTTGGATTGAAAGGGAAATTAACTCCCTGCTTCATTGGACCCTTCAAAATCTTACAGCGAGTAGGACCAGTAGCCTACA
This sequence comes from Salix exigua, assembly GCA_032356905.1. Lineage (NCBI taxonomy): Eukaryota > Viridiplantae > Streptophyta > Magnoliopsida > Malpighiales > Salicaceae > Salix > Salix exigua. The sequence goes on along the minus strand of CM063589.1, from coordinate 13,120,558 downwards.
AAGTGGACTTGCCCCCACAATTAGCTAAGGTCCATGATGTGTTGTTCCATGTCTCCCTATTAAGGAAGGCTGACATGGATCTTACCCGAGTTCTACCCCAGATTCCAGTAGAAGTTAAGGAAGACTTAACACTGGAAATGAGGCCCATAAGGATAATAGATCAGGGTGAGAAGGAGTTGCAGAACAAAAAGATCCCCATAATCATAATTTTATGGAAAAATGCTCAAATAGAAAAGGAAACTTGAGAGAGAGAGGCTGGGATGAGGAAAAAGTACCCCAATTTATTCGAACTACCAGGTATAGAGTGGGGAACTCTTAAATTTCGAGGGCGAAATTCATATTAAAGAGGAGGAGAATGTAAGCACCTAAGAAATATATATATATATATATATATATATATATATATATATATATATATTAAAGGCTGACTTAGTTTGTTGCTGCCTATTTCGTGACGGGACAGAAAATTATAAAGGGATACGACCAATGTCAATATTCCGTAATTAATTTACAATGATATGAACTTAAAAAAAAACTCAATGAATGAATTGAAAGATGAATAAAACAAGTTGGGAGAGGGGTGAAATTGAATAAATGAAATGATTATGATTTAAATTATGAGAAGAGAAAGGTTGGGGTAAAAAGAAAACATTTAAAGAAAATGGAGGACCTTAGTGCAATAAGAGAAATTGAGGAGTATAAATACCCCACTTTTCTCTCATTTCCAGCATTATGTGAGGGAGAAAGAGAAGGAGAATGTTATATTTTCTTGCTCAATTAAAGAAGAATTTCAAAATAAAATTGAGATTAAGGGTTACTAAAATCTATAAACATCAAAAACCCAAGGATTGGGAGCATTATTGGAAAGAGAAAGTGGAAGGAAAGAAGTGTTCGACCGACACTTGTAGGAAGAAAGAGAGGAGAGGAAGATATTTTGATTTCACAAGCTATTAGGATCTTGAATCTCTCTTAGTATGGTGTTTCTTATATGCATTTAAAAGGTTCTTTACCTTATTACTTTATGGTTAAATTTCATGACTTTTCTTTATAAATTTTGGGTTAGAGTTCTTCAATAAAAAATTGGGAAAATGTGGAATTGTGTAAAATTGATGAATGTGACATGAAATAGGATATGAATGTTGTGTAATGAATGGTTGAGCATGAAAATAATGAGGGAAGTCTTGTTTCCCAAAGCCAATTTTCGGCCAAATACATGTGTTGCAAAAATTAACAACTTGACAGATTCATGTCGTGACTTCGAGAGAGAATTTGAGTGATAAAACAAAGGAATTAGGGTCGTTACACTTCCATCAAGCCCATTAATCCCATGTTTCCAAGTTGTAGTAGGATTCTTTTGGCTCTTTTGTTGTTCTCACTTCATAGCCCAAATAAAATTGGGTTGGACCACTCCTGCATATAGATAATATGTACTAGAGTCTCCTCTTGATACTCTAATGGTCCTTGCAATTCTGACTTGGTTGACACCTTCAAAAATACAATTCAAGCCCCTGAACGTGTAATAAGTCCTTGTTGGTGTTTCTGAGCCGGTTCGCATCAAGTAAACTTAGTTAATATAAAGGTGGTCAATTCAATTCCATTCCATCTAGAATGACCCATATATCTCGGTTCAATTCAAAAAATGGAACAAGCTAGAATAAATTATATCTTGCTCAAAATCTTAGCCCGTTTTATAAATTCCACCTGAAACATTTTGATTTTGTTCCGGCCAAATAGTTTTTTTTAATAGTTTAAAGTTTTAAAATATCAATCATATCTCTTAATCCATTTGTTAGATTGATATGAAATTTTACAAGGAATATATTGACATAGTGATATATACAAGGTTAAAATTTTAGAGTAATCAGATAATATAACGACTTTACGAGATTAATGATGATATTCTCATAATATTATCTAGTTTTGTTATTTTATTTAGAATAATCATTTTATTGTTTCATGTTTTTAAATTATTTTTTTCTTAATTTTATTATTCAACAATGAGTTTATCAGGAATTGAACTTTATAATTTGTTATGTTTAAGGTTATTATGGTCTTATAACTCATATCACATATTTGACATATTAACTTAGATTGAATTGAGTCAATATATCATCCTTCAATATTTTTTAAGATATCAATTTGATTTTTTTAGTCAAACTATATTTTTATCAGTTTTCTATTACATCTTTGGACTTATCAAGTTGATCAAGTTAAATCAGTTTACCTCATTTTTTTAATGATGTTTAAAATTTAAATTACTTAATTTTATCTTTAAATTTGAACTAAAATTTTATTTGTTACACACACACACACACACACACACACACACACAAAATATCAACCAAAATGAATTGATAACTTTGATTAAGATTGGACTTAAACTTGTTATTGCAATGATTTACTATATAAAATGTAGCTCTATAGTATAAACTATGCATATCCACGTTGTTGCTCTGGTGGTTCATGCTTGCTTTAGAAAATTACGAGTTGATTTGCCTACTCCGCTGGATTTTTTTATCTATGTAGAAAATTAATTGATTTTATAAATATTGTATTTTGTTATTTTCATATTTAATTAGTATAATTTTAATTAATAAAATTTGTTGAAAATGGTTTTTTTTCAACCAAAATGTGATTGAATATTGCTATTTCTAAAAACCTTTTGATAAAATTTGTTAGAAAATTTGCTAAGAATGTGAAATGATTTATTAGAAATTTGTTGTCACGGATACTCTGATTAAAAAAAACCCGGTTAAAAAAGAACAACTGACTTGGACACTAAAAAATAAAAAATACATGTGAAAAAGGTCATTGTTTCTTAAAAGGAAAAAAAAGTCTAAAATATGAATTTAAATTCAAAGCCAAAGTTTTTTTTATAAGATTTATTCATCATATTATTATATTCAATATATTAATTTTTTTTTTGCAAGAAATCGTAGGTCATTTGTTTTCTCTCTATACATATTGTTAGGCGATAATATTAAATAAATATTAAACACATATACTTAGTCTCACATACTATATAGTGTGATCGAAATGGGAAGTGATTTTTATATTTTTTTTTATTGTAGATAACCTAGATAAATTTGAAAAAAAAATATGAGTTGCTTTTTTTCCCAGTAATATTAGATCTTACACATTATAAATAAAAAATATTGCATTTAAAAAAAAAAAGAAATATCATTTTTTTGCGTACTATAATTACTTATTTGCCTTCAAAAAAGAACAGTGTAGTCGAAACGGAAAGTGCCTCGTATATTTTTTAATTGTAGATAATGTAGTCAAATTTGTTTACCTTTTGTTTTTTTGAGTTGTATTTTTTCCCAGGTAATATTAGATCTTAAATATTAAAAATCCAATTTGTTTTTTTTAAGAAATAAACTTGAACAAAAGAGCACAAAATTAAAATTCACAGCCATTTTTTTATTTTATAAGATTTATTCATCATATTATTATATTAAATGTATGTAAGAATGCTAATATTAATTTTTTTCCTGCAAAAAATCCGAGGTCATTTTTTTTCTCTTTATATATTTTTAGGCGATAATATGCAATAAATATTAAAACATATAATAATGACTTGTTTGCCGTTTAAAAGGAACAGTGTAATCGAGACAAAAGTGACTTGTATCGTTTTTTAATTGTAGATAACCTAGATAAATTTATCTATTTTTTGTTCTTGAGTTGTCTTTTATCCCCGGTAATATTAGATACAAAATGACTATTGCTATTATTGCAAAAACAATTAAAATTATCAAATTATCCCAAAAGAAAAAACACTCAAAAACATTAACAAAAAAGTAAGTAAGAAAAAGAATATATTATTATTATTATTATTATTATTATTATTATTGTGTTAATGATGAATAAAGAACATAAATAAATAAAATAAACATAATTATATGGGAAAAAATTCATCTAACTTGAAAATAATGACAATAAAACCAATAAAAAAAATTAAAAGAAAGAGCACATAAAAAAATATAATAGATGACAAAACAAAAAAAATTATTAGCTAAAAAAATCATTTAATTTAAAAAATATATGTTCTACGTTGCGGTTTGAGTAAAAAATAATTTTCACTATTCAATACTGTTTGAAAATGTGTTTATGTTTTTTATTTTAACTGGAATTTTTATTTGTTTCTGTTCTTCAAATATGTGAAAAATAAATGAAAACAAATTTTAATGTTTATCAAATAATTGCTATGTTTTTCCTAATAATTTCTATTTTGAATTTGTTTTCTATTTGCCTGGTCTTAGATTTCACTCCATTTTTTTTTTTACTATTTTGCTAATTTCTGCCACTTTCATTCATTAGAATAATAATAATAATAATAATAATAAAACAAAAAAAAGGAAAAGCAAGCTTTTCAAAAGAATAATAATAATAATAATAATAATAATAAAACAAAAAAAAGGAAAAGCAACTGACAGTTGCTTTTCAAAAGAATAATAATAATAATAATAATAATAAACAAAAAAGGAAAAAAATAAGGAAAAGCAAATAACAAAAAACACGTATTTCAGAATTGATGGCTGAGGCCTGAGGGGTTCGAACCCCTGCGTGCTGCAAATTCCAGCGCGCAGGGGGCCGCTCGGCCACATGTTCTTTTTTTGTCATTTCCACCATAAAAATTATATAAAGCATCTCTGTGAAAAAAAACAAAAACAAAGACTGATGCACATACACGCGCGAAGCAAAGGTGGAAAATGGTCAGTCCACAATGCACTGAGTGTGGGTGCACAGTGGCTGGCCAAGCTCTTTTAACTCTTTTACTAATGAGCCTTATGCCCTGTCCTCTGCTGTAGGGAGAAGCAAAAATTTTAAAATATAGAAAAATGGCTAGTGTGATTTTTTTTTATTATAGTATACATTTGACCAAAATAATTAGCTTGGACAAAACTTTTGTGAAGTAATTTTAAAAAATTATTTATATGACATTTTTTGTGTTTAATAATAATATGAAGTAATACAATTTTACATAAATAAGATTAAAAAAAATATAAGACAACTGAACTAGTATATTTATAAGGAGATAATTGACAAAATCCATTAAAGATGAAGTGTTTGCTTTTTATAGCAAATTGATTGATTGTTAAGTCTACTTTAATTGTTTAAATAAATATTTAATTGACAGATATAAAACTACAATTAATAAAATCCATTAAAGATGAGTTATTTACTTTCTAGATTGATTGCTATAAATTTCTAAATTCAAATCTCTTATTTTTATTATTATGATTGAAGACAAAACTAAAAAAAATATTAGCAACATAGAAAACATTATTTAATTGGAAGAATAAATGAAAATAATTAAAGGAAAAAAATAAATATTAGCATTTTTATTATCATTATGAATATAATTATTATAATTATTTGGATTGTAATTATATAATTAAATTGTCTCGGGAAAAAAACTTTAAAACATCAACTTCACATTGATTTTTTCACATATGAGTGCATCTCCACTAAGATGTTCCATCTCACCAATTTTGCATTTCAAAAGTATTTATATAAATTTTTAATTTAATTTTAATTGTTTTTCAATTTAATTTTTCTTGTTATTTTTAAATTGTTTAGATGTGTTGGTGTAAACATTAACCTTTTAAGAAATAATAATTATGACAATGTTAAACGATCTCTACAACTTTCATGAAGGGGACACGAAGTACTAATTTGTCTACACTACAATAAAAGAATATAATTTTTTTATCATGTTGTAAAAATATTTATAAAAAAAAATAATTTATACTGATATAATGTTTTTTTTAAAAGCTGTATGTGTGTGTGTGTGTGTATAATGTTTTTTAAAAATAATTATTATTGAAATACCAAACAATTTAAAGCATTGCTAAGGAAGATGTATCATACGAGCTTGAGTTAATGAGAACTTCTACTGAAATTTATGAAAATAAAATATTTTTCAAGTTTTTATTTATTGTTATATTGTATCATGCATCCTATATCTTTGTTTAACATCAATACATCCTTTTATATTTATTAAAATATATAATTTTTTATTTATTTTATACATTTTATTTTTAATTCATAATTATTATTTTTTGAAACACGGGCACGTGACTTGTAATTATCAAAAAAAGTGAAGCATATATTAAAACCTCACTCTCACCATTCTATCAGCTGCTGCCATGTACACACCCGACGCACCAAAGCCTTGCAAAAGCTATATGTGGCATTTTCATTTTTAAAATAAAATTTTATTATGGTGATCATATACATACATACATACATACATATATATGTATATATGCATGCATATTAATCATACCCTTTTTGGGTTTGTTGAATTCAAATCTTCTACTTCATGTGTTTGTGTGTTCTTCATCATATTTATTTATTTATTTTATCATATTGATGATCTTGGAGTCGTGAAAAGAATTCACAAACTTATCACATACAATGGAGTAGTGAAATAAACTCCAAACATTTTGACGAAACTCAAAGCACCACCACTCGGGCCACATTTTGAAGAGGTAGAAATATTTTCCTCAGAATGCATAGGTCGGAGAAATCAACTGCTTCTAAAACCACTCTAATATATATAGATCATCTACACATGTAAGGGATAAAATGAAACCTTCAAGGGCCCAAATTAAATCGCGAATAAAAAAAAAAGAAAAAAATGCATCAAACAGGAAAAGCATATGGTTAGATGAAGAACAAGAGACTCCTATCACTACTATTCCGTCCCTAAGAACAACTCAACACAAACACAGGTACAAATGGCACAGGTATTCAACAACAGTGAAGATGCAAGAACAAAAAAAAAAATGTATACAGAAAGGTATGGAGAGAAGGAAAAAGAGACCATAACAACTTTCGATTGATTTGAATGCAACCTAACAGTACTAAAAATACCTGCCGCCTTTTGCAATATCTTTTTTTATTTCTCGTTGAATCCATTTCACAAGAAGCCACTGCAACATGAAAAAAACTTATTATAATAATAACAGAAATATAATTGATTAAATGAACCGGTTCTACCACAAACGAATACAGGAGTTGGAGCACATAAAAGGTTTTACCTGAACCCCCAAAATAAGAGGGATAAATATCTTTCCCCGGTCATTTGACTCGGACCCATTAACCAATTTCTCATCGACTAATAGAGCTTTCTTCCCGTTTGTTGCAACGGCAATGATGTCTTTTACCAGGCTCGGAATCCAAGCATCCCCGTTGGGAAGAATCTGCAACTCAAAATTAAGCAATTCACAATAAACCACTGGAACAAATGAATAATTTGTCACAAACTCAGAGAATAATGAGTGAACCTTTTCATCATTCTCATTTTTGTTGCATCTTCCACTGTTCTCAACCAAACCAACTGGAATAACAGAGTCCTAGAAGCATCAAAAGGAAGTGAATGATTGATTATTTAAACAATCACACTTCAATGGAACCCCCAGAAATAAATAAACAAATCTTCATATTCTATTTTCACATGTTCCATAGAGATTGATCTTCAAATACAATTACAGGCAATCAATTATCTCATGAAGAGCTGGAAAATTAATTTATTTCCCATTAATGCTTCCTCAAAACTATAATAAAGATAATTCTCAAAATGAAAATAAAAATGAAGATGGATCTGCATTTTTATCAATATAGTTGATTTCCAAACACAATTGCTGGACACTATGTCCCATGAAGAATGCAGTTCACTAATGAACCACAAAACTAGTTTCATTTTGGTAAAACCTCAACTTCCAAATTAATTAGCTCTTAGACACTGGAATGAGTATGTCTCAATCCCATGCATCTAACACTGCAATATACATCTTTTTAAGTCAAAAAGTTCTCTCAATCAATTCACAGAATTATGGAGATAGAGATCATACGACAGCACAATATTTCAGTCCAAATTGAATGAACTAATTTATAAGGATGCAGAGAAACTCCATGGAAAAATTGGATGAAATTAAAGACTATACAAAAAAAAGAAAAAAAGAGTCCAGAATCTTTTTGTGCATTAAAGGAAACACGTAGAAATTTCATGGCATCCCTTGGCTTGTGAGATACATGAAACTGGGACGATTGCTAAGTGTTTTCAATGGACTTCCACAGTGATAATACAGACAAAGGGGGCAAGGGCTTGGTTAAATGCATCACATAAGCCACCATCACACAACTCTTCTTCTCACCACTCTTGAACTTGATATTCATGAGGTTCTCATTTTCCTTAGGAACCTCATCTCTTCCTTTGCTTTGAAGCATCAGATAAAATCAATTCTGAACTCTCCATAATCTCCTTAAGCTCCTAAATCAAATCGCCTTGTATACCAGCACAACACATCCTAAGACATCCAATTTGTCGGATATAAAAAATCACTAGATACTCTTGGTGTAGTACTCCCTCGATCACGTGAAAGATGGACCCGCTATAATACTACCCATGGATCCTGTTTTTTATGAATGCAATATAACAGTCTCTCATCAGATGTACATAACAAATATCCATCTGACGATCCCCCAGCCAACCAAAAAGCTAACTTCAAGTAAATTGGTGGCAACAGAAAAAACCATGTTCCCTCAAGCTGCCCTTACTTTGGAGCGTATCCTGAATGCTCTAGCCCCCCAATCAGAGATGGAAGTTTCCTGGCTAAAGGAAACCAAGAAACCACTAAGATGTACTCATGACTTTCGCCAACAGGTACTAAGATTATTACTGATTAGGATAAAAATATCATCTACTTTTTGTTTAACACCACCAATCAAGACAACTGAATTTAACATTTTATAGCCTCCCTTCACTAATTCCCCACTCAGTCCTCTGCAATATGTACCAGCTCCACCTATTATAATAGTCCTCAGCATCCAGGATGAACAAGGACATCATGGTCGAAGGAAATGAATTTGAAAAAAAAATCTAAGCAATTCATGTGATAGATATTAAAGAGAAGTGAAAATGGAGGAGGACATCTTAACAACATGCTCAATGGCTTGAAGGTTGTTTTACCATTTTGTTTACTTCCTTGAATCGCCAAGTTCATTTTTAAAGTAAAAGAACCATATTTGAAGATCTATATGGTACTACAAGCAGTAAATAATTGACAACACAGAAAAAAAAATGATTTGCCAAAGCAAAGCAGCAAGCCTCCATTTTTTGCATTCCTTATCACTTGTCAGCCAAATGTGTAGATTTGAACAGGAGAAAGTTGCAAAAAACCATGGTAAGTTTCACAGTGGATAGAAAATGATGACATGCTTCCCCATTAATTTGTAAAAAAAAGCAAGCAGCAGTGTATCTTGAACTATCACATCATGAACCTTAAGTTTCTTAAGAGGTTATAAGATCGTCAGCATTAAAAAAGAGAGGTCTTTAGCACTATTCATTAGCATAAATTGGTCTAATATGCGCCCATAAATACATGGGTATGTCTCTGAGAGGGGAAGTTATTTATTTTAGAAGGAACAATGTCTATGAAAACAAAAACCAAATTACTCTGTTATTTGCATCGGATTATCAACACACATATGCAGCCAATTATGCACTTATCATTTGTTCAGAATATTGTTGCACATTCAGAATACCAATTAGAAGCTGTTGCCTGTTATATCACAGAGAGAGAGAGAGAGAGAGAGCAAAACAAGTTATGAAGAAACAAATTACCTCAAAGTCTCGTTTTCTAATCCGTGCTCCCATACGAATGGTCTTCAACACAGCCTCTGATCTTCGAGCACAAAAGACATCATAACTTAGATCGTCTGGTGGGCAGAGTTGAGCATGAGTGAGGACAAGCAAACTCTTACTCCATATTTCTTTTCCAAAACTGTCAGATATAGCACCAATTATCTGCTTGTCCAAGTCATCCACTCTATATGCATCCAGGCGATCAACATAGAGCAAAGCATGTATAGTCTTATTCAAAACAAACCTGCATTAGCAGACAAACCAGCACCCAAAGTCAAATTAATGAATGGTCACCACATCTTTAATTCAGGAATTTTAGGATAAAGAACCACAGAAGTAATGATTTCATCGGAATCTGAGTGAACTCAAAATATGAGGTTCTAGCAGCACTGACCGTTTAATCAAGTCCAGAGCTTGGTAACTGACATAACCACCTTCCACTAGGCCTGGAGTGTCAATGATGTTTATTGTGAATCCAGCTCGGTTGCGTGAAACCATAACAGGTCTGAACCCCTCTGACTGTAATGCAAGTATTGTTATTATCAACCATATGCAAATACATGGAGCACACAAAGACTACAAGCTTCCCTTAGCCCTAAAATTCACAAGGAATTGGTTACCTGGAAAGAGCTAATATTGACCACTCGCTCTCCAAAAAGAGAATTAACAGTGGAAGATTTTCCAACTCCACCTTTGCCCATAACAAGTATGGTCAGTTTATCGACACCCTGCAATTACAAGATAGTCCAACAAAATAAATAATTACCAAAACAGAAACAATTAAGGACGAAATGGAACAAATATTTTGAATTGAAACAGTAAAAACATAAAAAGTTTGTACCTCTTCCTTTAATTTGGCAAACAATTCTACAAGTTTGGATTGAGTAGCAGGAGGGAATTGCTGAAACCCTATCCATTCACGAAGTACAGACCCCATTGATGCCTAAATTGACCCCAAGGAATGAAAAAGAAGCTGAAATTATTGTCAACGTTAGTAGAAAAAAGGAACCAAATTGTGGAATAAACCCTCAACCTAAACCCAAGGGATTATTTCTGAGAAAAAAGGGGGGGGTAAGAATATCACCTGTTGAATATGTCGCCCAATTGCGGAATAGAAATAGAGCACAGTAAGAGAGGGGATTGGGCTTTGCCTTGCTTTATTACAGTGCAGTGTAATGGATTACCCTATCAAGCCCTTTTTTTTTGGCGTGGTGAGTATCTTCTTGACTTTACGTTTGACTCGAGGTAGAAAATCCATATGCTGCCTTAATTCTACATATATTCATGTTCTCTTTTAAATTAAATACTTTTATGTTATAAATATATAATTATGTGTATTAAACAATATTCCTGAGATAGTCTCTTGAATCTAAATGACTCTAAAGTTTGTTTATTTTTTCTATAAATATATTCATTTGTCTTGTATTTTTAGAATTTGAAAACAAAAATATTTTTTTGAATAAGAAAGATATTTCTCTCATCTTTCTTAATTATATTTTGAATATCTATGTTCTTCCATGTTAATTGTTTCTTTTTTAATAACACATTATCAACACAATTATTATGTGCTTTATATCGATTTTAATTTTCTTTTCTTTTCATTATTATAATTTATTTTTGACAAATTTTCTTTTACTTTTATTCATAAAGGATATTTATAGTTCATGAAGAATTAAAAAAATTAAAAACAATTCTTGAAGAACTAGTGTTACAAGTTTATGTAAAATTAAATACAATTCCTAGAGAATTAGTATTTCTAAAACTAAATAAATAACAATCTTAAAATGCTAATTTTCTTTCTTTTCTCATATATTCATGATATTATTTGATAAGTTATTTATTGTTTTTATAGATAAAGATAATGTCAAATATGATAAAACTTGAATTTACCATTCTTGATATCTCTACAATAATTATTTGTCATGGATCCTTGACGTCAAGATACATTGGGAAGCTATGAATCTTTGAGAGACCATCAAAAAAGAAAATAGCACATCCTTGATAGATTGTGCAAAAACAATAATTTTCATTCGTCGTCATCTCTAAAAGGGATTGAAAAATGAATATCTCACAATAAAAAAAAACATTCTTATTATGTGGTGATATCTAAAGGAAAGGTATGACCACCAAAAATTTATCATATTTTCTCAAGCTCGTTATGATTAGTTGCATTTTAGATTACAAGATTTTAAATCGGTTAATGAATATAATTCAGCTATTTTCAAAATTACCTCTCAAATAAAATTGTGTGGTGAAGATTTCATAAAAGACCAAATGTTAGAGAAAATATCATTCACTTTTCATACTTCAAACATTGTCCTATAAGAATAATATAGAGAATGTAATTTCAAATGGTACTTGAAATTAATCTCATGTTTTAATTTGGTTGAACAAAATAGCGAGTTTTTTTATGAAAAATCATCAATCTCATCTCGCAAGTTCTAAACCATTCAATTCATTCATCCATTAAGTGAATGAAATATTTTTCCAAAATATAAGAAAGAACCAATGATATAGGTATGAAAAAAAATGGAAAATGAGAAGAAATAATCCTTTTAAAAACAACTCACCATACCACCAAAAGTGGAGACACAATGAGCTTAGACAAGAAAAGGGCAAGAGTTTGCATAAACTGAAAGATAAGTGTCATAAGTGTGGTATACATGATCATTAGTCACATACCTATCTCACATCAAAACATCTTACACATTTATATCAAGCATCTATGAAACAAAATACTGGTGATACTAATTTTATTCATAAAGATGATCTTGAAAATCATAATATTTATTTTGATGTTAATAATTATCTTGATTTTTTTATTTCTTTAAAAACCCAAATAAGACACAAAACATGCTTAGTGGTGGAATCATTAGAAATGATTAATAATTTTTATTTGTATTAAAATATTTATGCTATTATATTTTCAATAAGCATTATTAGTTTAGCTCAAGTTCAGTAATAAACTTTGATTACATTTTGAATAGTGAAATGATTTTTCATAATGGAGATTTATGTTTGGCAGACAGTGCATCAATACACACAATTATTAAGAAAAATAATTACTTTGAATATTTGACATTAATCAAAACTAATGTTACTACAATATCACATCATTAAAGGCACTGGAAAGGCTAATATTATGTTACCAAATAACACAAGTCTAAGCATAAAAAAAAATACATTATATTCACATAAGTCTAGAGGAAATTTATTAAGTCTTAAGGATATACATGTATATGGCTATCATATTCAAGTAATAGATGAAGATAGAAAAAAATATCTTTATATTACTAGACGTATTCAGGCGAGCAACATTTACTTGAAAATTATTTGCTTTCTCTTCTGGAATTTATTATACGAACATGAAATTTATTAAAATGAATATTGTGATACATCAGAATTGTTCCAACCAAAACAATTTATGTTTTGACATGATTGACTTGAATATCTAGGATTAATAATGATGTAATGAACTATTGAGAATTAATATATATATATATATATATATATATATATATATATATATATATATCCTTTAAAAAACCTCAAGATTCTTTTATCAAATGACAATCCATGTGTTGCATATTCTCAAGGTAAATTAATTGTCAAAGTATCTCCATCGAAAGTTCTTATACAATCATCATATTTTCTCTAAAGATTTCAAGGAGATATATGTGAGCCTTTTTATCCACCATGCATACCTTTTAGATATTTTATGGTATTAAATGATATATCAAGTAAATGGTCACATGTTTATTTACTTTCAAAATAAAATATTGTATTTGCTAGATCAATAACACAATTATAAAACTACAGTGCAATTTTCTGATTATCCTATCAAAACAATTCGAATGGACAATACTGATGAGTTTATTTCTCAAACATTTGATAATTTTTGCAGTTATATTGGAAGTAATGTTGAAAATTATATTGCTCATGTACATATTGAATTGTCTAGTAGAATCATTTATAAAACAATTTCAAGTAATTGTTAGATCATTATTTATGAAATCAAAATTGTCTACATCTATTTGAAGAGATGTTATATTGTTGCATCATTAGTTAGAATTAGACTGAGTGTTTGCCATAAGTATTCTCATTTACAACTTGTTTATGATATACCCTAAAATATATTTTATCTATGAACTTTTGATTGTGCAGTATATGTGCTTGTAACACCCCCACAAGGGATTAAAATGGGTTCACAATGAAGATTACAATCTATGTTGGTTCTGATTCTCCATCTATTATTAGATTTCTTAAAGTTCTGTCTGATGATGTTTTGAAGACTGTCATTCTGATGAAAACATTATCCCATCAATAGGGAAAGAAAAATTAGTGTTTGAAACACAGTAAAAAATTACTCAAAATAACCCAGAGTTATCTCATTTTGATCTAAGGACAAATCAATGTGAACTTGAAGTTCAAAAGATAATTCATTTATAAAATATTGTAAATCATATACCGAATATTTTCACCAATAATGAAAAAGTAGTTAAATCTCGCATTCCAGTTGCAAATGCTCTATCTAGAATTAAGATCTATGAAAGAAAAAAAAGTCAACATAGTGGCAAATGAATATATACCACGTCTGAAGAGTGAAAGACCTATTGACACTAAAGACAAAAAATTCTAGAAAAAAAAGAAGCTCCAATGAATAGACGAATATAGTCTTGTAGAGTCCTCGCCCATAAAACAAACATCAAATCTTATGTTTAAATCATCTTTTGATATTGATCCCCATGAAGAGGGACCTTCTAAATATAATCTGATAACTGAAAATAATGAAATTTTTATAAACTATGTTCATATAAAGAAAGATTTTAGAATGAGATAAAATCATCATAATTGATGTATTTGTATTTAAGATTGCTTTTGACATCACTAGAAGTGATGATGAATTTGAACATTAAATTATTGAAGAATGTCAATATAGAAATGATTGACCAATTTGGAAAAAGGCAATTTAAACAAAGTTAAACTCACTTGCAAAATATGAAATATTTTGAGATGTAGTTCACACACCTAAATGTGTTTCCCTGTTGGATATAAGTGGGTTTTTTTTAGAAAATAAAATGAGAATAATGAAATTATGTTATATAAAGCATGACTTGTTGCACAAGATTTGTCACAAAGACCCGTCATTCATTATGAGGAAACTTATTACCCATTTATGGATATAATAACTTTCAGATTGTTAATTGTATTAGTAGTCCTAAAAACTCTAGATATGCATTTAATAGATGTAGTTATTGTATATCTATACGAATTATTAGATAAAGACATCCATGTGAAAATCTTTGGAGGATTTACAATGTCTAAAGCATTTTGTAATATATTCCATTAAACTACAAAAAAACTTTATATGAGTTGAAGTAATCTGGCCAAATGTGGCATAATCATCTTAATAAATACCTTTTAAAAAAGATTTGAGAATGATGAGAGTTGTCTGTGTATTTTTTATTAAGAAAACAATATCTGTATTCACTATTACTAGTATATATTGATGATTTAAATTTTATTGGTACTCTTGAAAAACTCATAAAACTGCAACCAATTTGAAAATGAATTTGATATGAAAGATCTTTGAAAAATAAAATTTTATCTTGGTTCATAGATAAAAACATCTTTCAAATGGAATATTTGTACATCAATTTATATATAAAAACATCTTTATATAAACAATGCTCATCATTTAAGTATATTTATGGTTGTTAGATCACTTTATGTGAAATATACCCTTTCCAACCTCTAAAAGAGGATGAAGAAATTTTTGGTTTTGAAGTACCATATCTTAGTGATATTAAAACACTTATATATCTTGCAAATTATACAAGATCATATATAGTGTTTGTAATAAATTTATTGAAAAAATATAGTTCTACTCCTAGAAAAGACAATGGAATGAGTTAAGCATATATTTCATTATCTTGTGGAACAACCAAAATGAGATTATTTTATTGTGAATCAAATTTATAATTGATTGGATATATAGATGAAAGTTATCTCTCTGATCCTCATAAAAACAATATCACAAACAAGTTATCTATTTACCTATGGTTGTACCATAATTTCCTGAAGATTTATCAAACAAACATTGATCACTACTTCATCAAATCATCAGATATTATTGTGATACATAAAGCAAGTTGAGAATATATATATATGGATAAGGTCAATTATCCATCACATAAAGGGAAAATATGGAATTTAATCATTGAAAATATTCCCACAATATTATTAGAAGATAATATTATCTATATCACTTAACTTAGAAGAAGCTATATTAAAGGAGACAAAATAAAATATATCTCATCATAGTTCTTTTATACTCATGAACTCTAACAAAAAAAAATTTGATATCAAACATACCTATTTAGCAAGTCAACTTTTAGACTCATTTACATACCTGTCAGAACAAGTGATAAGTTAACAAACTTATTTACAAAGTCTTTACCAACCTCAACTTTCAAGAAACTTGTCATAGTATTTAAATGTGTCATCTTAAAGATTTGTCATAAGATATGTACTTTTAATAGGAAGTCAATGCAAATTCCTTTAGGTTTTTCCTCACTAGGTTTCCTTTAGGTTTTTCCTCACTAGGTTTACTTTTACAAAGTTTTAATGGGGCAATTTGACATTGTTTTAATGAATAATGAAGTATTTATATATCAATTTTAAAGTATCTATATAAAGTTCTCTATTAAATTCTAAAGTATTTGGAAATCACAAAAAAAACATTGTATTATTTTTATCATTGGGTTTTTCTTTGCAAGTTTTTTAATTAGACATCGTTTTAAGTATATGGTTATTTAAGGGGAAATGCTATAAATCCATAATTATATGTATTGAATGTCCATGACTCTTGAATTTAGTCTCTTAAATTTTCATATGAGTTCATTTTCTTCTTCTATAAATATACCCACTTGTCATATATTCTTAGAACTATTTTTTTTTGAAAAATCATAATAAGAAAGATATTTTCTCTTGTCTCTTTTAATTATATTTTAATATCTATGCTCTTATATGTTAATTGTTTCTTCTTTTATAATATTTTTTTAAAAATATATAAAATAATATTTTTTCCTCTTAAACAAAAAAGATGCAATAGGTTGGTTTAATGCTCGTAAAATGATAAAAATAATTTTTTTTCTATTTATTTCTGACAAAAATTTAGCAAGCCAATGAACTTCACATACATTGAATCACACTTCTTTTTATTTTTTAAATTTATGGCAATTATCTTCTTTTTTTGTTATATCAACTTCAAAATAATTATATTGTTTTGTCTGTGTTTCTCATATTTTTTTAGGTTAAACTAGCTAGATTGCCCGCACTACGTTGCGGGCGAATAAATAATCTTCATTACTATTGAAATTAAAATATATTATTCCAGTAAGTAAAATTTGACATAATGAAAAGGATCAACATCCTTTATTATAATAATAGTAAATCAAAGTCTTAACTTCTTAAATTATCATCACCATCACTATCAAAACAGTAAACATTATTTAACAAATCTCAGAGAAAAACTAAAAAATAATAATAAAAAAGCATGTAAGAACAAAAACCTAAAATTACTATTATTATTCTTAATATTACTATTATTATTTTTTTAATAATTGGAAGAAAACAAATTAAATCAAATTCTTAAAAAAACCTAAAAACATTAACAAAAGAGCAAATAAAAAAATAAAAAAAAATGAAAAAAACAATAAAAATTATTGATTTAAAAAAAAAATTGACTTGAAAATTTATAAAAAAAAGTATTACACTACTTTGTGGGCTGAGTAAAAAGTTTGTATAACTATTAAAAGAATAAAAATTATCAAATTATCCTAAGAGAATAAAAAACCTAAAAAACATTAACAAAAGAGTAAGTAAGAGAAAAATATTAAATTATTATTATTATTATTATTATTATTATTATGCTAATAATGAAAAAAATAAAAGACTAAAAAAATCATAAAAACTTTAACAATATTAACAAAAGAGTAAGTAAAAGAAAAACATTAAATTATTATTATTATTATTATTATGCTAATAATGAAAAAAAATAAAAGACTAAAAAATCATAAAAACTTTATCAAAAGATTAAACAAAAAAATAAAGTAAAAATTATCAGGTTAAAAAAGTTATATGACGTAAAAGTAAAAAAGAAAAATGGAAAAAAACTAAAAGAAATAACAAAAAAACTATCAATTTCCAAATTATCATAGATATAAAATAAAATTTAAGAACTATTTTTTTTTGAAAAAAATATACCAGCCCAACAAATAAGAAAATAGAAAAAATCAAAATCAAAACTAACCATAGTTATATATATATATATATATAAAGATAAAAAAAATAATGATTATTCTTGAAATTAAAAGAAATAAAGAGATTAAAATGAAAAATTAAAAGTAATAGGGCTTAAATGAACATTAAATATAAATGGATTTAAATCCAAAATTAAAAGTATAAGGGCCGAAATGAAAACATCGAAGTCTTAAAATCTAAGAATATTATGACTATTATAACTAAAACAATAAAAATTATTAAATTATTTTGATGAAAAAAAAAAGCAAGAAAAATAATAATATTATTATTCTTATTGAGTTAATAATTGGAAAAAAAATCAATAAAAAATGTCAATAAATTGTTTTTTTTTTTAAATATAAGTGAAAGAAACAAAAACAAAATAAATAAAAAACATCAAAATCAATAAAAAAATCAAAATAAATAAAAATGAAAAAAAATAAGTGAAAAAAAGAAATAAAAAAACGTCAAAATAAAAAAAAAACAATAAAATAAATAAAAATGAAAAAAAAAGCAAAGTATAAAAAAAAGTGAAAAAAAATGAAAACAAAACGCGCTCCCTCCCCCACAACTTTGCCAATAAGCTACATGTCTTTCATTTTTTTTTTCTGTGAAAGAATACATAAATAGTATATGTACTGTTCAAAACCGGAAAAAAAAACATTGTTGAAATCCACAGTGTTTTCACTCACAATGTATAGTAAAATGCTGAGCTCTTTTAGTATATTTTACTAGTTAATTGCCCGCACTACGTCGCGGGCCGAGTAAATATTTTTTTATGATTAATGAGATTGAAATAATTAATAGATTTTGATATTTCAAAAATAAAATATAAAATCTATACATGCAAGGTTTGATATAATGAAACACATCAACACACCCTGTTATAACAACAACAACATCAAAGGTTTAATACCTAAAAATATCATTACTATTATTTTTTAAAAAATAAAATTTATTAAATTATTCCAATGAGAAAAAAACTCGAAAACATTAATAAAAGAGAAAGCAAGAAAAAAACTAAAATTATTATTATTATTATTATTATTATTATTATTATTATTATTATTATTATTATTAGGTGAATAATAGAAAAATCAATTCAATAAAAGAATAAAAAACCCTAAAATTTTAACAAAAAAATTATTTCATGTGAAATTAAAAAAAAAACCAAAAGAAAAAACAAAGAAAAAAAATATCAATTTTCAAATGATCATAAACACATACTAAAATTTAAAAACAAAGTTTTTGAAAAAAAAATGTTATCTCAACAAAAGAGAAAATAATAAAAATTAAAAACCAAAACTAAAGACACACATATATAGACATAAACTAAAACATGGACTATTCAGAACTATAAAAAATTAAAGGATTTAAGATAAAAAAATTTAAAAGTATAAGGGCCAAAACAAATACAAAAATATATTATCAATTTCAATCAAATGAAAAAATTGAATAAAGTATAACATCTATACATGTAAGGTTTGATATAATGAAACACATGAATACATCCTATTATAACAACATGAACATTAAATCTCTATCAACAAAAAATATAATTACTATTACTGCTAAAACAATCAAAACTATTAAATTACCCAGATGAAAAAAATTGAAAACATTAGGAAAAGAGAAAGTAAGAAAAAAACTAAAATAATTATTTTTATTGTGTTAATAATGGTAAAAAAAATTCATTGAAAGAAAAAATATCAATAACTATAACAAAAAAATAAACAAAAAACAAAAAAAATTATAAGGAAAAAAATTATTTGATGTCAAAATAAATAAATAATAAAAAGAAAAAAATCATAAGTGAAAAATATCAAAAAATTAAATTACCTGGATGAAAAAAATTGAAAACATTAGGAAAAGAGAAAGTAAGAAAAAAAACTAAAATTATTATTTTTATTGTGTTAATAATGGTAAAAAAAAAACATCCATTGAAAGAAAAAAAAATAATAACTATAAAAAAAACAATTATAAGAAAAATAACTATTTGATGTAGAAATAAATAAATAATAAAAAAAGAAAAAAAAATCATAAGATAAAAAAAATAAAAAAAAAATAATATAAAAGAAAAAAATCATAAGCGAAAAAAATCAAAAAAGAAAAAAGAAAAAGAAAGAAAGAGGAAACGCTCCTGGTAGGGGTCGAACCCCTACCCTCTTAGGAAGGGAGGCACCTGTCTTCCACTGGACTACATGCATGGTTGTCAAAATTGCGAGTTTAACTCGGGTAGAAAAATCGATTTTGGTCAAACTCGACCAAAATCAGTCAAAATCATAAAATCAGAAGGGATCGGTTCGATTTCACGATCCAGCTGATTCATCATTTTAAAGCCAAATCATTCACTGATTCACCTCTTATATTTATACACAAAAAAATTTACCTTCTCATTACTTATCCGAGGTGGGATAATTGAAGAAGGAACAATTAAACTTTGCTACCTCGACTGAATAGTGGAGATTGAAGTGTATTTAAATGGAGAAGAATTGAGAAACAACGGTATTTGTCCGATGTGGGCATTGTTGTCAAAATCACGATTTTGACACGACACGGAAAGGGGTTCGGAAACTCGGATCGTAAAATCGTACTTGAATTTTTCCGTAGAAAAATCGTAAAATCACACCTAAAATCGTGTAGTTAAAAAATTCGTGTAGGTAAAATATTTATGAATACAATAAAATATCATTATGGCTATAAAACTTTATTAGTTAAGGTTCATATATAATTCAAAATAATTTAAAAATACATTACAAAATAGTTATGTCCATAGAATTTCATTAGATAAAAACTAACAAATTTAAAACAAATATTTTGATAAAATGCTATATATATTAAAATCAGTCTCATGTCCGTCATTTTCCTTGTTATTTTAATACATTTATCAAAAATATTATTATTGAAAGGATTATTAGTATTAATACTGGTATCAACAATCAACATCGATATTACTAGTACTAGCTACAAAACCAACTTCAATAAATTATTTCGACATTAGGATATGAAAATGATTTAAAAACATCAATTTTTTAATTTAAAGTAAAAAATAAAAAAAAAATTAAGTATAAATTTTAAAGTTAATATTATAGATTTTTAAGAGTGATTCCATGATGTGTATATATATATATATATATAATTTGTGGAGCAGAATGGTGGGACAAATTCAATTTGTCCAATGTAGGACAATGCAAATTGTTTCTCAATTCTTCTCCATTTAAATACACTTCAGTCTCCAGTCTCCACTCTTCAACCGAGAAAGCAAAGTTTAATTGTTCCTTCTTCAATTATCCCACATCGGATAAGTAATAAGGTAAATTTTTTTGTGTAAAAATATAAGAGGTGAATCAGTGAATCATTTGGCTTTAAAATGATGAATCAGCTGGATCGTAAAATCGGACCGATCTGGTCCAATTTTACGATTTTGACTAATTTTGGTCGAGTTTGACCGAGTTTAACAAAAATCAATTTTCCTACCTGAGTTAACAAGGTTTGATGTGTTGGCTCGTAAAATCATACGATGACTACATGTACTTCTTTGTATTTGCTTGTACAAGAATATACAAATATAGTACAATAATCGAACCAATGACCCGACCCGAACCGAAAACTGAGCAACACTATTACAATCCACAGTGATTTAAATAACATACTACAATAACCGACTCAGATCTCTTTTAATATATTAGATAATAATTATAGGTTAAATTAAAATATTAGTTAAATCAATAACAGTAATTAGTTTCATATTATTCTTACAGATTCTATATCACACGGGCTTGATGCCACATGTCCACTATGCAGTGAAATAAAAAAGGATTCGTGGTCCACGAAAGGCCCAAAAAGAAAGGAGAAGATGCTTTGACGGGCTAAAACCTAAAATTTATTAAAAACAAATATTAGGCATGGACCCGGATGCTCCTAATCAAGGGAAACCGTCGTCTCCACCGCCACTTTCAAGGCTCGAGAAGGAGGACAAAAATCCCAATCCTTAATTCCTTATTGTCTGAAAACCAGGAATCCAATCAAATTCTCTTATATTTTACAGAAGCAAAAAAGAAGACAGAATGTCAGCTAGGTTACTGAAGAAATTCCTGAAAGAACAAGAACTACATCAGCAACAGCATAATGTAGAGGATGATGAAGAAGCAGCATCAGCTGAATCTCCTTATTCGGAAAATCGCCCTGCAACAAATCCATTTGACCTTCTCAATGATGATGACGTCGATGAGGTTTTATTCCTCAGTCCTCTCTCTTACTGTTCAGCAATTAAATGATCAAAACCAGAAAGTTACCTATACTTATAGACGAATATTGCTGCTGTTTTTTTTGTTTATTACCTTCATTTTTTTAGGCTGCTTACGATGTCTTATATAATGGGTAATCAGTGTTTGGAAAGGTGCCCCGCTATATAATATTCTCTCTTAAGTTTATATGTGAGCTTCCAATACCTACATATGATGTATTGCTGTGTAAAAATTGTCCCTTTGTAAAATTATAATCAGTCCGACAGTTTCTTATAAACTTGAATCATTTTTGAGATGCCCAGAATTATGTATTTTTGTCTGCTTATGAAGGACTATTACTTGGTCTTTCAAAGCACTCAGTTCAGTTTTCTTAGGGCCCGTTACATTCTTTTCCGACCATCTTTTTATCTGATATTTTGCAGTACTTATCTTGTGCTGAGCTCATTGGTCGAATTGGTCCAGCGTGAAAACTTAGTGAGATAACAAGGAAATTGGTGCATGCATGTGAGATTTTGAAGAATATTTGATATTGCATAAGAAGATCTGTTAACAGTGTATTATCAAGTTAATGCGGCAGATTTGTTTATGTAATTGTCGTTCCTCATCTTACAATTGTTCCCAAGCAAGATTTTTCTTAAAAGATCCAATTGCTTAAACAAGAGGAGCTGTGAAAGGAAGTGTGGAATATCTTTCCATTTACTGAAAGTTGCTAATGTTTGGTTTCAGCGGCAGGAGGATGAACCAGAAATTGCAGGTGAAACGGTAGTGGGTAAAGATCACAAACAGGAACTCTCTGTGATGAAAAGTATGACGGGTGCCATTTCAACTTCCAATCAGAAATCAATGAAAAAGAAAAAAAAGAAATGCAAGGCTGGTTTGCCTTCAATCACAAAGAAAGATGAAAAACATTTGGATGATACATTAGATGCTTTATCCTTGGATGCTAAGTCTTCAAGACATCAGCTGGGCCCAACCAAAACCAAACCAGAAACATCAAAACTTTGTGCAGGATTTGTTAAACAATGTGCACATTCCGCCTTACAGCTGGATCCCAAATGTTTGAATCCTGAGAATGAGTTACGGAGAATTTTTGGTTCTAAGGTGGTGAAATCATTTGAGAAAAGTAATCCAGACAGCAGGTCTAGACAGGTTCGTGGCGGTAGACGTGGATCCCATCATAGTAGAAAGACAATTCTAGTCTCTCCATCGGAACATTGGCCTCGTTGGGATGGATCTTTATCCATGGAATTTTTGGAAACTAAGGATGGATACCATCATTTCAGGTAATGAATATCCTTGCTTTCTAGAGATGGTTGACATTCGTTCTCCATTTTTCTGCTTAATGTCCCAGGTTATGCATCTGTAATGAAATTAAAACATTACTAGTAGCTTCTTCATTGACTTTTATTGAATGTATATTCCTTATTCTTGTTTGCCTTTTGGGGACTCTTGCTTGCGAACTGTAGTATTCACATGGGGATTTTTCATTGTAGTCGTGGGTTTAAATTTGTTATCAAGATACATAATATTTGGTGTCTTTCAAGGATATTTTCTATGGGAGTGAGGAGGGCATGGTGGGGGATGAAGTGGTGGTCTTATGGTTTTAACCTACATTATTAGAGCTAGAAATGTACAATGATAACTAGGACACTTTAATGAACTGTTTAGTTGTAAGCAGCCCTAACATTTTGTCATTTGCAGACTGGCTGCAGAAAGGGCATTATCATTTGTATTTGTGAATTTATTCTGAAATCTGTGTAAAGCATTTTTTATTCTGCACATGATGTGTTCATATTCTGCATGGGCTACTAAATATGGTTCTTTTCTATTATATCTGTCAGTTACTTGAATTGCAATCCTTTCTTGTGTTTTCTTGAGGAATTACTGCTTCTCTGCCTATCAGTGAAACTACAATGGTTTAACTCACATGTTAAAAAAGATAACATTTCTCATTCAAACTCATTTCCAAATAGGATTTCTTCCTCATTTCTTCTTTATCCTCTCACTTATCCTGTATATATCAGTAGTTGGTAAAGCTCTATTGCTGTGAGCTTTGCTTCTTCATGCATATCCTGATTCTGTGCTGTTTTTATTTATTTATTTATTTATGCAGGTATGTTCATTCTTCTTACTATGATCAAGCACAGAGGGCATTTGAAGCTGCCAAAGCTATTCAAGATCTGAATGGCATAGCAAGCATTCTGTTATACCACCCTTATCACTTAGATTCACTTATAACAATGGCAGACTATTTCAAATTTGTGGGTGAGCATCTAATGTCAGCTGATGCTGTTGCAAAGAGTTTATATGCCTTGGAATGTGCATGGCATCCCATGTTCACCCCCTTGCAGGCAAATTGCCAGTTGAAGATCAACCACGAAACAAACAAACCATTGTTTACAACATTTTTCACTCACATGAAAAACTTGGACAGGCGTGGTTGTCATCGTTCTGCCCTTGAGGTTTGCAAACTCTTACTTTCATTGGATTTAGATGATCCAATGGGGGGCATGTTTTGTGTTGACTACTTTGCTTTGAGGGCAGAAATGTATGCGTGGTTGGAATGGTTTTCTGAAGACTGTAAAAGTGATAGGTCCTTGTGGTTGTTTCCAAGCTTCTCATATTCTCTTGCCATTTGTCGGTTATATCTTGAGTGTGAGGAACCATCAAAAGATGATGATACTAGTGTCAGAAAGTCTAGTTCAGCTGATTTGATGAAGCAGGCTTTGATGCTCCACCCGTCAGTCCTTCAAAAGTTAGTAGCCAAGGTACCCTTGAAAGATCAGGCATGGACAAATATACTAAAGCATGCCTTTTTTCAATCAGAGAAAACAGGGTCTCCATCCTTGGATCATCTGATTAATATATATGTAGAGAGAAGTTATATCATATGGAGACTTCCAGACCTGCAAAAATTGCTTCGTAACAGTGCCTTACAAGTGATTGAAACTCTAGAACATAGTAGCAGTGATGCCAAGGATTGGGCTTGTGTGAGAAAAGAGGCCTTTTCATCTGAGAACAATGAGTAAGTGTTTTGAATTATGGACTTGTTCCTATATTTTGCTCTAACCACCTATCAGTAGCTGTTGATTGCTTTTGTTGTCCCAAGAAATGATGTTATTTATTGTTATTATAATTTACGCCTCTTGGATGACTGAATCAAGTTTATGTTTGTGTGCCAATTTAAGGGTCTGCAGAATTATCATTGGAACTGGACTGAGAGATCCTTTGCATCCAATGACTGTGTCCTTGATGTTGTTGCAGAACTTGATACAGTTTGTTCAACATTCGTTACCATGTCTGTTGTGCATGTTTTGAGTTGAAGTTTCTTTCTCGTTATAGGTACGGCCATTTGCTGGTTTCAGACTTCTCTGATACAGTTCCAACCCTTCCTCCTGAGAACCTGCAAAACTTCATGGTTGATCCAGGGATGAGAGAGGCAGAGCAAAATGGGGGACAAATTGCCTACCCACTTGACGGTGGCCCTGCTCCACATGATGTTGCGAATCGTAATGCGTTGGCAGTCTTGTTTGAATCTATGTTGCCATTGGTTGATTATGGGGGTAGAGGGGACGAAGAAGGCAACGAAGGGAACCAAGTTAATGGACATGAACAAGACGACTAATGAGTAAGCAATGTTCACACTTTACACGGGAGAAAATAACTGCCATCATACGTCTGAAATGCAGATATTTTTTTTTTGTCAGCAAATGAACTGCTGCTGTTTGATGTGAATATAAGAGCAAAACCATCCTTGAAACATTACCAATGCCTTTTGTGCAACAGAATTAAAACATTTTCTGCCGTCGAGAGAACAGGGATCATGTTTGCACAAATTATCCTGTGGGAATTGTAGCCCTCTTGTATTTGAAGTGTTTGGCCTTGGTGTGCTTGCTGTGCTGCGCAAGATATTGACAATAAACTGGTGTTATTCCATTAGCAAATTTATTTAAACTAAAATTATTATTAAAAATATAACTTCATAATTTTTTTTTAAAACGAAACATTTTATTTAATTAACTTAATCGATTGCTTAAGAAAAAGTTCTTTCTCTAGAAATTATACAAATATTGTAAAAAAAAAACATTAGAAGAAAAAGAACGTTATATGGTGTGTTTTTTAGCAATTAAAACTATTAAATAGAGCTGTTGAGGTGTAATATACTTGATATAGAATAATAAAGGCCAATTCATTTTAAAATAGTGCAGGTTATTTGTTATATAATTAAATATTTATGTATAAAACAAGTTTGGTAGATATAAAATATTTAAAGTTATTTTTATCTAAAAAAACAGTGTTAAGTTTGTATTTTCGAGTACAGATGATTACCTTGCTATATGGACTAAGAATTTGTTCACTGCATGCTTTTTTATTGTTTTATTTTGAAATGAATATTGATTAAAATATTTTTAATAATAATAATAATTGATCCAAGTTAATTTGATTAAAAATATTAACTTGAGCCCGGTAAGCATCGGGTTCTAAAAACACACCAACTAACTTTTAGCCGATTGTACCTGAATCTTTCTCAGATGGAGAAATGAATCGTGTGGTCATATGAGGAAATTGATTTGACAAGGACTCACACGGGGTGAATTGAATTGACGGCGTTTTCTTTGGAGAGGAGCCTTGCTTTCTCCGATGGAACATTTTCATGGTCAACTAACTCTTATGTTTTGAAGGGTGATTTCCGATGGTAACTAAGAATCCTGTAATAACAGAAATTGGGGGAGAATAGTGAAGGATTGTTTGTGTTTTATCCCATAATTTACTGAAGGATGGTGGCGAACTGACAGAGTGATGTTACCATGCCCCTGCACCATCAAAATCAAATGTTTGGAAGTTTAAGTCAAGAACAAAAAACATAAATCCCAGTCCCGTTGAGCTCCAAATAAACGACATCATTCGATCGAAGCTGCACATACATGCCCATAAACAGACGTGTGCAAATGCAAACACACGATAGGGTTTTGTTTTTGGCGGAGCTTGATTCTTCGTGTTTTCAAAGAAAACATGGAGTATAATTGATTGGAAACCTTAATAACCATGTCGTTATACACATAAGATCCATTTCTGTCTTCGTATTGCTTTTCTCTTCCTATTCAAATATAGCAAGTCATTTTTGTTGAGGAAAAAACACATTATCGATTTGAGGCTGGCACACTGGAGAGGAGATGGTGCTTTCTGAATACCGACGCCATATTGGTGGTGTCAAAGCTGGCCATGTTTGTCATTCCCTTGTAAAAGCATTTTTTTTAAATAAAAAATAAAATAAAATAAAAATATTTTTATTTTTATTTTAAATTAAATATTTTTTTATTTTTATATCATTTTTATGTGCTGATATTAAAATAATTTTTTAAAATATTTTTATTTTTATTTTAAATTAAATATTTTTTTTTATTTTTATATCATTTTTATGTGCTGATATTAAAATAATTTTTTTTAAAAATTATTTTAATATATTTCTGAACAAAAAATATATTTAAAAACAACTTTAACAATATTCTTGCATTCCTAAATAGACACGTACCTTGTGTAGAACCCATATTAATTATCATTTAACAAAACCTAAAATACATGATTAACATACATCATAGTTTTGCTATGTATTAGAGTGTATTTTTTTTTTCATTTTAGGCTTTTGCATGTTATAATGAAATCATTTTCTTGAAAAGTAGTTTTCAAGTTTTTCGTTGTTTGGTGATTTCTAAAAAAATAATTTTCAACAACGAAAAATAGTTTCTCAAAGGAAATTATTTTCCCCTTCTTTAATTCTAGAAAACACTTTTCTTTTATGTAACACAAAAAAAACCATCATACAAATACAACCTCCACAAATCTCTCTTTCCACAACCTTGTAAGAAATGAACTCTTAATTAACACCATTATTTACTTTTGTTTTTTTTTTATTAATTTACTAATATTATTTTGATATATTAAAATGAAATTCACTTAAAAAATAGTCAACAAGTATATAAGTTATTTTTCATAGTATAGCCAAACACTAAAAACTATTTTCCAACGTATTTTTCATGATAACATTAGTAAATAATTCATTTTTCAAACAAAAAAACTAGTTTCCCTTAAAAAAACTAAAGCTTTAATCATCAAACTTTTTTTCTTTTTGTTACAAAATTAATATTCAATTTCTTATGATCTGTTAAGATGACTAATATAAAAGATAAAAGTACAAATCAAAAATAGATATTCTTAACCACTTTAAAGCTAAAGATAAAAAAGTTCATTTCAATTCTTGTAATTTCAAGTTTTTCTTCATAACCCTTTAGTTTTTGTGAAAAACCTTCTTTTTTTTTAGTTTTAATTTAAGATGATCTTCGAAAAATGGTAAAAAAGAGAAAACGTTATTGAAAGACAATACTCTGACTATGAAAAATAGTTTTTTTTAATGTTAATCTATTTTATATAATGGAGGTTTCATCAAAGTATCTTTTACCATTTGTTTGTTTTTTTTTAAAATAGCAGATCAAAGTTTAGAAATAATTTTTTCCCATTTGATTTTGTGTTATTGGATAATTTTGTGATTGTCTTGAGTAAATTTATTGACACTATAAAATATCTATTAGGTATTTTTATTTAAAAATAGATAAAAAAATTATTTTTTTATCAAAAAATCCTGGCCTGATTTTGAGGAATTGTATGTCAATGATTATACAATACACTAAAAGAGGTTGTGATGTCATGAGTGAGTTACTATGCACTGTGAGATAAATCACTGTGGGTTACAATAACATTGCTCAATATTTGAGTCAATTTGGGTCGTTCAGTTCACCAATTTACTATTTTTTTCGATTTTGCACAATAAAATAATGGTTTTGTCCCTCGAAAAAGACAAAACGACAATGGACGGAGGGATTCTGCGGTAATTGCACATTTATGGCCTGGTCTGGTTTGGTCCGTTATATATATATATATATATATATATATATATATATATATATTTCTTTGAACAGTAAAATAATCATTTTATCTCTATAAAAGAAAAAAATCAGCTCTGGACGGAAGGGGTGCCATGTTGCGATGTCGCGTCGCACAAAGTAATTACCCTAGCTTAAAACACACAATATAGTATAGAGCAAGTAAGGGGTCGATCCCACGAGGAAGTTTCAAGTCAGATTTTTATGTTGTACATTATGTGATTGGAGGGATTTGTTTTGTGATTATCTAAACTATGGCAACAATTAAACTAGCAAACAAAATCAATTAAAACTGAAACTTATCAAGAAAACAAACCTTGGTCACAAGCATACATCCACCTACGAAAATTAGAACTGATCCTTGAAACAAAAAATGTAATTTATGTTCTGAAATTTTATCTTTTCTTAACGTGATTAATTAACGGATTGGCCGTATAACTAATCCTAACCAATAAACAATCAAAGTGTCCGCACTAATGCTTCGATTTAATGGTAGCTTTAAGAACTAGATAATTTCTTCAAGATTAACATACAAGTTGTCCGCAACTTGTGTCAATTTATTCAAATGTTCTCTCTAAGTTTAATAATATAGTTTCGCCACAATTATCAAGCTTAGTTGCTTCACAAGTTCATATATCACAACTCCGGTTTTGATATATGAACTTAGCAATAGATTGTTCACAACAATAACTTAGAGTCCGCTCTAGCAATCATCAACAACAATCATAGGAAATATGCATAGAAAAACAATCATACTCATTCATAACATAAACTGAAAATAAAAGAAAGAATTAATCTCACAGTTCTTGAAATCCGAAAGTTTTTGTGTCCTTGCAACCAAGAAAAAGAGTCTAGCCTTGCATGTTTATTGAACAACTAAATAAAAAGATAAAAGAACACATGATTTAGGGTTTGCAGGAGGAAGATTTTGTGTTTTCTTTTGTGCTAGCCGCCACTTCCTTGCTCCTCTTCTCCTTTATATATGCTTAGAAACTTTAATGTCTGTTTTACAAAATAGTCCTTCCTTAAGTTGGCAGAATTTAGTTGTCCCTTTTAAAATTCATATCCCCTTCATATGACATCGTTTGAGCTGAAATTTGGAGCGTTTATATATCTTCGAGTCCTGAATCCACGCCAATTGAGTTTGCATCAATCGAACTTCTGTAACTCGAGATATTGAAGTTGGAATGGACAAAGGTCGATATTGGTAGATTACAAGATTTGACTTTGAAAGCTGCGATTCCATGATCTTCCTTATTTTTTAAATGCTTTTTCCTTAGCTTTCCATAAATTTATGGATGTTAGATTTTCAATGTCATTAGAATCACTTCATTTCAATCTCTAGAGCTTCCACTCTGCACAAAACACCGACTGAAGGTCAAATCTGTCAATCACCTCCAATTACCTCCTTTTTGCATCTTTCATCCAAAAATACCTTCAAAATATAAAACAAAGAAGATCAAGGCATTTTATACATAAAACACATGCAAAACACTACATAAATATGGATGAAATTATCAAATAATATGGTCGCATCAAATACCCCCACACTTATCTCTTGCTCGTCCTCGAGAAAGGATTGGTAAAAAGAATTTAAATAAAAAAATAACCATGACTAATCTCTTAATCTCCCATCAATATCCAAGAATTCAAGCATTATAAATAAGAATACAATCGAGAAGGATAAAGAACATAAATCTTTATGAATTTGTTTACATGCAAACTTCAAAACTCAATTACTCTTTGGGATGTAAAAGAAATCTATGCCATGCCAAAGTGATAGGTCCTCTCACTGATGTACACTCCAACACTCATGTATTTTTGGCTCATGTGTACAAATCTCTCAAATTCAATCAATAAAGATGTTCTACCATAAGCTTGCTCTTCAATCTCATCTCCATTACTAAAATATTACAAACAATGCATGAATCAAAAGGTCTTATTTTCCGGTTGTAATGGGGCTATGGTTAAGGTGAGGTAAAAGAGAGTATAAGAAAAGGTTCAAACCAAAGAAAGTAGAACATTCTTAAAAAGAAAATATTTCAACCAAGATATTCCATCAAAACACATCAGTTTTCAATTTTCAAGCACCAATGCTTAGCTTCTTTTGATTTCAAGCTCTTTTCTATCTCTTTCCTTCTTTTCTTTTTCTATTTTTTTGTGTTCTTTTCTTGTTCTTTTTTTTTCCTTTGTTCTTTTTCACCTTTGGCAACTTTGCCCATCTTTTCATCAAGCATCACTTCTTCTTTCTTTTCACATGATTTCCAAACATAATTCCATGAGATATCAAAAGTATATGCTCTACTAATCCTTGGCCAGGGGAAAAGAGGAAAACATATAAAAAGTTTAAGGCTTGTACATGGATAAAGCAAAGAAAGGATAAACAAGCTCAAAAGGGGATCACTAAAGATAATATGCTTTAGGTTGACTTTTTGGCTCAAGCAGTTAAAAATCCTAATGCCTTTATCATCTTCATGCATCTATGTAATGTGAATGCAATCTCAATAAGATATGAAGCAAGTTCTAGAGATACATATCATTGAAAGAACGAACAATCAATCATTTAAAATTCCTAATGCCTTTATCATCTTCATGCATCTATGTCGACATCAAGGGCATTAGTCCCTTAATATGTATGCATCACATACTATTGGAGGACAACACAAAACTAAAGGAAATGCAAATGAGGTTGAACCCGCCTATGATGGAGGTAATGAAAGCTGAAATTTTGAAACTGTTAGATGCAGGAGTCATTTACCCCATCACTAACAGTAAATGGGCCGCGCCAATCCATGTGGTGCCCAAAACGACCAGAATCATGTTGGTGAAAAACAAAAATGATGAGCTCATTCCTTCTCGCATCTTGAGTGGATGGAGAATGTGTGTTGATTACAGAAAGCTCAATCTTTCTACACGCAAAGATCATTTCACATTACCATTAATGGATCAAATGCTTGAACACTTAGCAGGTAAGTCTTTTTATTGCTTTCTTGATGGATATAGTGAATACAACAAGATTTTTATTAATCTCGAGGATCAAGAAAATACTACATTTACATGTCCATTTGGTACATATGCATATAAGAAAATGCCTTTTGGTCTCTGTAATGCTCCTATAACTTTTCAAAGATGTATGATGAGTATATTTTCTGACTATGTTGAAAGAATAATCTAGGTTTTTATGGATGATTTCACGGTGTACGGTGATTCTTTTGATAGATGTCTAGAAAATTTATCTTTGATATTGAAAAAGTAGATTGAAAATAACCTTGTCTTGAACTATGAAAAATGTTATTTTATGGTAGAACAAAGAATAGTTTTTGGGCATGTTGTGTCTTCACGTCGATTAGAGGTTGATAAAGCTAAGATAGATATTATTGCATCATTGCCTTATCCCTCATGCGTGAGGGATGTTCGTTTTTTTCTAGGCCATGCAGTTTTCTATCGACGCTTTATCAAAGATTTCTCGAAGATTATGACACCCTTGTGCAAACTATTAGCCAAAGAAGTGGATTTTGTGTTTGATCAAGCATGTAAAGATGCTCATGATGAGCTTAAGAGACATGTCACATCTGCCCCTATCATCCAACCACCAAATTGGGATGAAATTTTTGAGATAATATGTGATGCGAGTGCCTATGCGGTAGGAGCTGTGCTTGGGCAAAGAATTGGGAAGAATTTACATGTTATCACCTATGCTTCTCGTATGTTGGATGAAGCACAATGCAATTACCATACAACCGAAAAAGAACTTTTTGTAGTGGTGTTTGCTCTTGAAAAATTCAGGTCATATATACTTGGTACAAAAATCATTGTTTTTACTGACCATGCAGCTCTCAGGTATCTTTTGAAGGAGTCCAAACCAAGACTGATTAGGTGGATCTTGCTTTTACAAGAATTCGATCTTGAGATCAAAGACAAAAAAGCTGCTGAAAACCATGTGGTTGATCACTTGAGCCGACTGAGGACCAAAGATATACAGATTGAAACAATAAGAGAGACATTCTCTGATGAGCAGTTGTATATGTTGCATTCCTCTACAAGACCATGGTATGCTAATTTGGTAAACTATTTAGTCACCAAAGAATTCCCTCCAGGTTTGTCTAAACCCCAAAAAGATAAGTTACGAGCTAATGCTAAATATTATTTTTGGAAAGATCCTTACCTTTGAAAATTTTGTGCGGACCAAATAGTTAGGAGGTGATGAATTTCATTTCATTCTCACTTTTTGTCATTCTCATTCTTGTGGTGGCCATTTTGGAGCAAAAAGAATAGCCCACAAGGTACTTGAAAGTGATTTCTATTGGTCTTCTACTTTTAAAGATGCATATCACTTCTGCAAATCATGTGAAAAATGCCAAAGAACAAGTAATATCACTCATAAGAATCAAATGCATTTAACAATCTTTATATTCTTCTTGCTGTTGATTATGTGTCTAAATGGATTGAGGCGAAAGCTACACGAACTAATGATGCTAAGGTTGTTTTAGATTTTGTTAGGACTCACATATTTGACAGGTTTGGAATCCCTAAAGCTATCATTAGCGATCGTGGCACTCATTTCTGTAATCGTTCCATGGAAGCATTGCTACGCAAATATCATGTGACTCATCGAACTTCCACAGCATATCATCCTCAAACGAATGGCCAAGCTGAAATTTCAAATCGAGAAATCAAGTCTATTTTGTAGAAAACAGTGCAACCTAATCGGCGAGATTGGGAGGCAACCCAACACAAAAAAATAATCAGATTTGCTTTCTTTTTCCTTATCTTTTATATTTTTGCATTTTATTTCATTTTTGTCATTCTCCTATATTCCTTTTCTTTTATTTTCAACATTGAGGACAATGTTGTGCTTTAAGTGTGGGGGTATTGGGAAATGTTAGTTTTCTTATTTTGGTTTTATTTATTTTTTTAAAAAAGAGAAGAAAGAAAAAAAAAGAAAAATCTATGATTGATCTTTATGAACTCCCATTGGTTTATGAGAATATGAGTATTATGTATGAGAATTAAGTGAGATAGATGAATATATTAATCAAATGAATGAGTGTGCATGCAAGTTTTAATGTTTAATTGGTTTAGGAATTGACTCTGAAAATATGTCATGTTGATTTTATGGTGTTATACCAATATAAGCTTTTGAGTGTTCAACATTATATTTTTTGATTGTTCGTTCTTTCAATGATATGTATCTTTAGAACTTGCTTCATATCTTATTGAGATTACATTCACATTACATAGATGCATGAAGATGATAAAGGCATTAAGAATTTTAATCACTTGAGCCAAAAAGCCAACCTAAAGCATAATTTATCTTTTCTTTGCTTTATCCATGTATAAGCCTTAAACTTTTTATATGTTTTCCTCTTTTCCCCTGGCCAAGGATTAGTAGAGCATATACTTTTGATATCTCATGGAATTATGATTGGAAATTATGTGAAAAGAAAGAAGAAGTGATGCTTGATGAAAAGATGGGCAAAGTTGCCAAAGGTGAAAAAGAACAAAGAAAAAAAAAGAACAAGAAAAGAACAAAAAAATAGAAAAAGAAAAGAAGAAAAGAAAAGGAAAGAGATAGAAAAGAGCTTGAAATCGAAAGAAGCTAAGCATTGGTGCTTGAAGATTGAAAATTGATGTGTTTTGATGGAATATCTTGATTGAAATATTTTTTTTATAATGCTCCATTTTCTTTGGTTTAAACCTTTTCTTGTACTCTCTTTTACCTCACCTTAACATTAGCCCCATTACAACCGGAAAATAAGACCTTTTGATTCATGCATTGTTTGTAATATTTTAGTAATGGAGATGAGATTGAAGAGCAAGCTTATGGTAGAACATCTTCATTGATTGAATTTGAGAGATTTAAACACATAAGCCCTAAACACATGAGTGTTGGATATTCTTATTTATAATGCTTGAATTCTTGGATATTGATGGGAGATTGGTCATGGTTATTTTTTTTTATTTAAATTCTTTTTACCAATCCTTTCTCGAGGACGAGCAAGAGCTAAGTGTGGGGGTATTTGATGCGACCATATTATTTGATAATTTCATCCATATTTACGTAGTGTTTTGCATATGTTTTATGTATAAAATACCTTGATATTCTTTGTTTTATATTTTGAAGATATTTTTGGATGAAAGATGCAAAAAGAAGATAATTGGAGGTGATTGACAAATTTAACCTTCAGTCGGTGTTTTGTGCAGAGTGGAAGCTTTAGAGATCGAAATGAAGTGATTCTAGTGACATTCAAATGCTAACATCCACAAATTTATGGAAAGATAAGGAAAAAAAAATAAAATAAGGAAGATCATGGAAATCGCAGCCTTCAAAGTCAAATCTTGCAATCTGCCGATATCGACCTTTGTCTTTTCCAACTTCATTATCTCGAGCTACAGAAGTCCAATTGATGCAAACTCAATTGGCGTGGATTCAGAACTCAAATACCTATAAACTCTACAAATTTCAGCTCAAAACGATGTCATATGAAGGAGATATGAATTTTACAAGGGACAACTAAATTCTGTCAATTTAAGGAAGGACTATTTTGTAAAATAGACATTAGGATTTCTAAGCATATATAAAGGAGAATAGGAGCAAGGAAGTGGCGGCCAACACAAAAGAAAACACAAAATCTTCCTCCTCCAAACCCTAAATCATGTGTTTTTCTATCTTTTTATTTAGTTGTTCAATAAACATGCAAGGCTAGACTCTTTTTCTTGGTTGCAAGGACACAAACACCGTGAGATTTATTCTTCCTTCTATTTTCAGTTTATGTTATGAATGAGTATTATTGTTTTCCTATTCATATTTCCTATGATTGTTGTTGATGATTGCTAGAGCGGACTCTAAGTTATTGTTGTGAACAATCTATTGCTAAGTTTAATATCAAAACCAGAGTTGTGATATATGAACTTGTGAAGCAACTAAGCTTGATAATTGTGGCGGAACTACATTATTTAACTTAGGGAGAACATATGAATAAATTGACACAAGTTGCGGACAACTTGTATGTTAATCTTGAAGAAATTATCTAGTTTTAAAAGTTACCATTAAATTGAATCATTAGTGCGGACACTTTGATTGTTTGTTGGTTAAGATTAGTTATACGGGGAATCCGTTAATTAATCACGTTAAGAAAAGATAAAATTTCAGAACATAAATTGCATTTTTTGTTTCAAGGATCGATTTTAATTTCCGTAGGTGGATGTATGCTTGTGACCAATGTTTGTTTTCTTGATAAGTTTCGATTTTAATTGATTTTGTTTACTAGTTTAATTGTTGTCATAATTTAGATATTCACAAACCAAATCCCCCCAATCACATAACGTATAACATAAAAATCTGACTTGAAACTTCCTCGTGGGATCGACGCCTTACTTGCTCTATACTATCTTGTGTGTTTTAAGCTAGGGTAATTAATTTGTGTGACCGCAACATCGCAACAATTATTTTACTCAAAATACTATCGACGCGTGTGGAATAAGCGATCAATAGTGTTCAACCCCATGCCCTGTTTTGGCGACGCGTGAGGGTTGTTATGGTCGATGAAAATGGGCTTCTGACATCTCTGTCGATGCGCTGCTCTGTGGTCTTCCTATTGGCGTGGTGCATTTTGGTAACAGGTGGTTGTAGCCGTGATGGTGGCCGGTTAAACCTCTTTTTTTTGTTTTCTCTCTCTTACATGCTAATGTACAGGAGAGGCCCTCAGGTTTGTGAATTATTCACTTCCGTCCCTGCACTTTTAATTATTTGTATGATCTTGATTTTTGTTATATAAATTTTGATTTATTTCAATTGAGTCATTCAATTGAAATTCATTATATATTTAGTTTCACTTCGATCCTCCTTTTAATTTTTGGATTGAGTTTAAATACCTTAATATATTCGGTACATAAGTTTTGTTTTCTTCAATTTTGTTCTTGGATTGAAATTGATAATATATTTAATTTTTATTTTGGCCCTTATGCTTTTCATTTTTTTATTTTAATCCCTTTATTTTTTTATATTTATGGAATAGTCCCTATTTTTGTCCCCGCCCCCACACACAAGTGTGGTCTTAGCTCTGATTTCTATTTTTTTTTTATTTTCTTAGTTGTTGAGGTGGTACTTTTAATAACATTTAGTTCTTAAATTTTATTTTTTTCTATAATCATTTGAAAATTGATATTTATGTTCTCTCTCTCTCTCTTTGTTCTTTATTTTAGTTTTTTTTTAATTTTAAGTTAAATGATTTTTTTTCACCTGATAATTTTTATTTTTATTTTATTTTTTGTTTGATATTTTGTTAAAGTTTTTATGAGTGTTTTTAGTCTTTCATTTATTTTTTTCTTTTCATTACTAACATCATCATCATAATAATAATAATAATAATAATAATAATAATAATAATAATAATAATAATAGTTTTTTTTGCTTGCTCTTTTGTTAATGTTTTCGAGTTTTTTTTCTTTTCATTACTAACATCATCATATTAAGAGTTCGATGTTGCTATTGTTATAATATAGTATGCTAATCTGTTTTGTTATATTAAAATTTGTATATATACATATATTATATTTTATTTTTGAACTAACAAATCCTATTAATTTCGTTAATATCAACAATTATAAAAATTGTTTGCTCATCGTGGAACGTGGTGCGAGTAATATTTTAAATTTTCAAGTCAAATGATATTTTTTGCAAATAATTTTTATTTTTGTTTTATCATTTAATTTAGTGTTTTGTTTGCTCTTTTGTTAAAGTTTTGAGGATTTTTGTAGTCTTTCATTTATTTATTTTATTATTATTAACGCAACAACAACAATTTTAGGTTTTTTTTCATTTTTACTCTTTTGTTAATTTTGAGTGTTTTTTTTAACGAGATAGTCAAATAATTTTTATTATTGTATCTTTTGTTGAGGTTGTATTTTTTAAAAAACTTTAGTTTTTAAATATTAGTTTGTGTTTTTGATAATTTGAAAATTGATTTTTCTTTTTTCCCTCTTTGTTATTTCTTTTACTTTTTTATTATCAAATCAAATGTATTTTTCCCACTGATAATTTTTATTTTTGTTTTATCATTTATTTGTTAAAGTTTTTAGCTTTTTTTTTTTAGTTTTTGTTTTTTGATTATTAATGCAATAATACTAATTGTTTTTTTTACTTACTTTTTTGTTAATTGTTTTGTGTTCTTCAGGTAGTTTAATATTTTTTGTTGTTTTAACAATAACAGTAGTGATAATTTTAGATGTTAAGACTTTGATATTACTGTTGTTATAATATGATATGTCAATCTTCTTTATTATATTAAACTTTACATGCATAAATTTTATATTTTAATCTCAACAATTATAAAAATTATTTGCTCGACCTGTAACGTAGTGCAAGTAATTAACTAGTTAATAACTATAAAGGTAGATGACATGTCATTTTTTTTTAAAAAAAATTTTTTGCCCATAAATAAAAGGCCTGACCTATCCTCCAGTATATATAATTTTAAATAATACTATTTTTTATATCTATCTATCCATCTATCTATTAATTGAGAATAATATGCATTAATAAATATAATTTTTTTATTGATGCTACATCGCTCGTCTTAACATAGTAAAAAATATATTTAATGTTGCTAGTGTATTTTATTGTATTATGAGTTTTTTAATTGAAAAATATAAAGATATTGGTTATGGTTAATGAAATAAATTTAATAATATATGAACCACTACACCGAGAAAATTGTTAACACTAGTTCAGTAATAAAATAAAAGGCTAATCTTTCCTAAGCAGTAAGAACAATTGATTTATAAGATTTTGTTTTGTTTTTATTTTTATTTTATTGTAGAAGTTATTTTAAAAAAATAGTTTATATTTTTATAAACATGCCAAGAGAAAAAAATATTAAAAATAGAATAATATATCTACAACATTACATACATATAAAATAATTAATAAACAACTATGAACTAAATAATATAAAAAAGATTAAGAGAGAATATTAATATAAAACAATCATGCAAACTAAAATATAGATAGATAGATAAATGTGTTATTTGTCTGTCTGTCCATCCATTGTTTAATATTAATATTGTCTCTCTTAATCTTTTAATATTATTTACTTCATAGTCTCATCCATCCATCCATCCATCCATCTATCTATTGTTTTATATTAATATTCTCTCTCTTATTCTTTTAATATTATTTAGCTCATAGTTATTCCTTAATTATTTTATATGTATGTAATGATGCAGATATATTGTTCTATTTAATATTGTCTCTCTTAATCTTTTAATATTATTTACTTCATAGTCCCATCCATCCATCTATCTATTGTTTTATATTAATATTCTCTCTTATTCTTTTAATATTATTTAGCTCATAGTTATTCCTTAATTATTTTATATGTATGTAATGATGCAGATATATTGTTCTATTTTTTTAATAATTTTTTTCTTGGCATGTTTATAAAAATACAAACTATTTTTTTTAAAATAATTTCTACAATAAAAAAATAAAAACAAAACAAAATCTTATAAATCAATTGTTCTTACTACTTAGGAAAGATTAGCCTTTTATTTTATTATTACTGAACCAGTGTTAACAATTTTCTAGGTTTAGTGGTTTATATATTATTAAATTTAATTAATTAACCATAACCAATATCTTTACATTTTTCAATTAAAAAACTCATAATACAATAAAATAAAGTAGCAACATTAAAAAATATTTTTTATTATGTTAAGACGAGCAATGTAGCATCAATAAAAAAATTACATTTATTAATGCATATTATTCTCAATTAATTTGACTGGATGAAATATATCCTCATCTTTTCAATTTATAATTAATTGTTTTTATTAGTAGAAAGAGAAAATCACATTCTCATTTTTATTTTTGTTATCCAACCAGTGGCGAGTCAGCTGACTAGTGAATCACTAAATCAACACTTGTTTATTATAATTGCAGCTTTTCCTGGGGGCACATCAATTCCATTTTCTTGGGATCACTTCTTTCATGTTTTTGAGGCGCTATGCAGTTGAAAGTTTTCTACCTCCACCTGGAGTCTAACAATCAGACAATAAAGAACTCAATGCTTAACCAACATGATAGTTTAATGAAGTGACCTCATTTTGCCTTCTCGTGGTGCTGTTCAATTTGTTACAGCTTTTGTATCTCCTTCGCTCATGGAATGAATCATTAAATCAAAAGATCACTGTCAGCCTGTGAAGAAGTCATCTCTTCCGGCAGATTGTCATGCCATCCGCGACAGGTACCTATCATCCCAAATGCTTGGACTTTAGAGTTGTAAAAGTGACTGGTGAAAGCTGATCATTATATGGGTTTCGTTCCCAGAATTAAAAAAAATTAAACACAAATTTCATATACATACCATACTGATACTGACACGTGGATCCTCCATTATATTTTTATTGAAACTTCTGATGCTAGCCGTCTTGGCATCATTTATCTGCTTAAAAAAAAAAAAATACACCATCAGAAGTTAATCAATTAATTGGGATAGGTTCTATAGCTCATGAACAATAATTCACCTGCGGGTCAGCAACTTTTCCATGCCAAAGAACATTGTCAACGACAATGACACCATCAACCCTAACCTGCAAAAAGACAGAATTCTTACAGACCACTGCAGAGACTATAAGGAGAAAATTTGCAAGAAAGAATCAACTTATACGAGGAATGGATAAAGGATATTCTGCTTTTATCATCACATGGATCTTACCAGTTGTAATAGCATTTCAAAATACTCCTGATTCATTCTCTTCTCAGCATCAACAAATGCAAAATCATAGCTGCAGAAAGAAACTTCATAAAAATGTTAACCACGTTATCTCGTGCACCCTGGTATAGAAGAATTGATTGAAACTGAAAATCATGCTTCATGGCCCACATGAAAGGAACGGAACATGAAAAAAGCACTGGCTTATGACATTACCTGCAGGATTCACCATTCAGAATCAATGAGTTTAGGACGTCTGCTGCCATTCCATGCTTCACATCAACCTAATTTAAAAAAGAAATGTTGGACTTATGAGTAATAGATGGTAGTGCCAAGACTAGAAAATATATGTTGAAGCGGCGATAGAACTAATTGCGGACAGGTGATCTAACTCAACAAACACAGCAAACTGTAATCATCAAGAAGAGAACTGGTCTTTTGAGTTTTCAGATGACATCTCTACTATATCATGGCATGCCTCACTGCTGTATACCATGTAACCATTATTCAAATAGTTACAGCTCCGTAAGAGAGAAATGATAGTATCAAATATAATCTAATCTCTACCTTGTGGGAAACACCAGCTAGCTCATAATACTTTTTTGCGACCTCTAGAGACTTAGCATCTCTTTCACAGGCAACTAAACAAGCAGAATCTGGCAGTACTAAAGCAACAGCCAACGACGAATATCCCTGAACAGAACAGTCATATAACAATTACTGCAATTCCAACATAACTTAACATTACACCAGACATCACCATGCTTCAAACAATTATATAACGATTGCTGCAATGTTGATTGAAGCAGCAAGGGCAAAATCCAAATAAACTTAGAAAGAGGAATGCAAGAGCAGCAACATACTGTGTAAACACCAAGTTCAATACAGCGTTTCGCACCAAGAATCTGGACAAGCATGGCAAGCAGTTGCGCCTGGTCGGGAGATACCTGTAAAATAGAATAGGATTTTTTTTAATAAGGAAATCGATTTTCAAGCCATATACAAAAATGATATTGTCAATTTCAATATAGCTGTTTCAGCACCATACCTACCTGCATTTGGCTACCTCGCATAGAAGCAGTCTCTTCTCGAAGTTGCCTTAAAATCTGAGTAAAATCGAAAGTTAAAAATGAGCACAAAGTAATGATAACAATTAATCGATTAATACCTCAGGCTCTCTAACGTTGGAGAGGATGTAGTCATAAAGGCGAGGAGTTAGACTTATGATCTGTTTGTTGCCGTACTTTTCGTCATCCGCAACTACAAACGCGGTGTCGTTGGGGTTGGGGTAGGAGCAGGAGCAACAATTTCTGGATAAACGAATCGATGTACAAGCCCTAAATCCATTTCCAGAAATTGCTACTGTTCTTCTCCCTACAATAACAGTAGCAGCACCGGTGTATTGAAATGACATCAAAGAGCACCGGTAAAGCACCGAGTTGCTTGCCATTTCGATTTCAAGCCCGGTGAGGGAGAGAGTGAGAGCCTCCAGGCGGGATCGGGTCGGGTCTTCGGCCTCTGCCCGTCCTCCTTTTTTAACGAGAAGGACAGTAAAAGTTACTCTGTCGTTTAGACTGACATCAGCCGACTTGTCATGTATAGTTGCATGATTGTCGTTTAAATCCAACTTCTCTATTTAATTTCCACCACCATCAAAAGCAAAAAGGTAGGAATTGAAAGACGAAGGAGATAACATAACAGGAGGCAGTGAGACGGAGTGCAAGCTTCCAGGTTTATAATCCGTTGAAGAAATGAACATGGCTTATGCTACATCCTTGTATCCTGCAACTGGAAAGAGGCCCATTTTCAAAATTATTAAGCCTTTTACTCGTAACGCTGCCACCAGAAGAAACTTCACAGTTCGAAGAAACTTTCCATGTTCAGCAACTGTAGCTACTGATATCACTGCTAGGGTGACCACCTTCTTTTCTTTCTTCTCTTTCTCATCTCATCCTGAATCATGATGATGATGATGATGTTTGGTGCTGTAAAGTGTATATTTTCTGATTCTGAATTGTTTTTAGGTATCTGAATCTGACATTGAGAACCAAAAAAATGACTTGTTGAGATTGGTCCAAGACACGCATCGAGGCCTTGTTACCACTCCTGATCAGCGCTCTTGTATTGAGGAGGCTCTAGTCTGTCTCTTTCGCATTTTTTTCTTTCTTTCTTTCTGTGGGATAATTTTTACTTGCCCTCTACCTGCTTGCACTGTAAAGAAAAGGTTTTGGTGATTATAAAAATAAATATATTAATTGTTTCTAATATCACTGTGGCAGGTGAGCTTGGAAGGATACACCAGGGATGAGTCAGTTGACCTGGTGCCGCTGGATGGCACATGGCGCCTACAGTACACCTCTGCCCCTGATGTCCTTGTTCTCTTTGAATCTGCTGCAAGGTTTCCCTTCTTTCAGGTGGTAAAAATGAAAGCTTCTAGTTATAAAACTCAGTTCTGCTCAAATTTATTATCTTTTTTATCCCATTTTTCATTTTTCTATAAAATAATTGTGTTGATTCCTTTCTAATCATGAAATTGTGGTGGAAGAGATTTTGTGGTAGTATTTGTCGACAAATGTAGAAAAAGATACTTTCTTGAAGCCTTTCTACATGTGGCATTTTATCTTTTGATTTGGCTTTCATGTATCTAGTTGCCACAGTTTATGTAGTTTGGCTATTTGATGAATCCTCTTTCTTAAACATCAATCTTGGACTCCTTGATGGGTTAGTTTTGTTTTGCTTTCTTTCTTTAGCTTTATTTGTACTTTTTTCCTAGGGTTACCCAGGTAGTGTTTATTTCTTTCATCATCGTTATTATTTTATCTATGAATGTAAGTGTAGGTTGGGCAGATCTTCCAGAAATTTGAATGTAGAGATCAGTCTGATGGTGGTGTCATTCGCAATGTTGTTAAATGGAGTATCCCAACATTGTTAGAGGTGAACTACATTTCCTTCCTTCACTGCATTCGTCTTGAATGTTTCTGAACTAGGTCTACAGCTACTGCCATTTTAACCAATCAAATTGGTGAAGTGCTGTATCTCTGACATTGCCTGTCTACTTCTGAATTAGCATCTTTATGCTTCAACTCTGGATCTGAAACTGCTATCCCAACCAACATAATATCTGTTAATAGATTCCTGGATTTGCTGTCCAGTACTCAAATTTGTGAATCAATTGATTCTCTGTTGTTCTTGGCTTCCTTTGATGAGAATCCGCTTGTAATCTTAAACAAAAAAATGATAAATTTCTCTACACTTCAAAATTTGAGGAATTGAGGATCTCTTTATAACATGTGGGTGCATGCCATATGAATTAAAAAATGAATGGAGTGTCAAAAGGTAAAGTGAAACCCATGAATCCATATAGAATGGAATAGAAACTAGGAGCATTAGTTGAGTGAGAGTCTCTCTCCAAAAGATCAAAACAGAAAAACAGTAAGAGATACTAAAAGAACTTAAACTACATGGAACTAAAAAGCCATTTCTCTATTGAAGGTGATAAACTATTTCTTAAGAATGCTTGCCAGATTCTTCGGAGAAATATTTTCTTCTAATTCATTTTGCGATTCAAATCTTTGCAGGAGCAAGAAGGTGCTACTCTCCTTGTTTCCGCAAAATTTAATGTTGTTTCTGCACGTAACATCTATCTTCAGTTTGAAGAGGTCAGCTTCTAAAAAATCTTGGCATTTTTTTTATCTGTTGTCTTTCTGGTGTTAATGAATTAACTATCTCATACATTGTGAAGAGTAAATTTAAGACCACTTGACTCTTCCTTTCCCCTTGATTACTTTACTAGTTTAGAATTCTCTATATTAAATCTTAATTTTTCATTTATTGTTTGAGACTGCCATTATTTTTGGCAGATAAGCATTCAAAATATTAGAATCAGTGAAGAGTTGCAAGCTTTAGTAGCTCCAGCACTGCTACCCCGTTCATTTCTTAGTCTACAGGTGAGTGAACCTTGATCTTTAATTCCAGATTGTGTTGTTTAATTTTTAGCATTGCATACCACCTGATACGT
The DNA here is from genome assembly GCA_032356905.1 of Salix exigua. NCBI lineage: Eukaryota > Viridiplantae > Streptophyta > Magnoliopsida > Malpighiales > Salicaceae > Salix > Salix exigua. The sequence goes on along the minus strand of CM063589.1, from coordinate 13,075,682 downwards.
CTGATGCCTAGGTCCCAAAATCCATTGCTACCATCAGCTAGATGATGAAGTTTAATTTTCTCTGAATGCTCAACAATCAAACATTTCTTCTCCTTAAGCTTATTACAGAAAAGTTTTATGCACGACGTGTGCCTTTTTCACCGTTGCATACCTCTCTACCATGGTCCTACTCTATGGATGCTTGCCTTGGGTTCCCTGGTTAAAACTAACACATGTAATTTAGTGATTTGTAACAGAAGATCATGATAATTTGTCTTTACAAGAGTCATCGTTTGAATCCTTACATGCAGACCTTGCAGTTTATCCGTACTTTCAAAGCTCAAATACCCGTAAGAAACCCAGGAGACCCAGGGAGGTAAAATTTGTTATATATATATATATATATATATATATATATATGTTCCCTTGAAGTTTTCCAATTTGCACATGTGAATTGTGAAAAATGCTTGAATTTCAGGCGATCAGTGGGAGGCCTATATTACCTCTCCTATCTGGATCACAATATGCTTTTGGGGCGTGCTGTAGGAGGTGGTGGAGTTTTTGTCTTTACCAGAGCTCAGCCTTTTGACTTGTAAGGGACAACCCTTGTTTGTGTTATTTACTACCCGGCATACACAAAACTACAAATCAAAAACTTGATGCGGAAGTGGCAAGATGGGGAATGAATGGCACGGGGGATAAGAGCCACAAAGCAAGAGACTGATAGTCCACTGCCTGCAAGGATTTAGTAACAATGGATCCCCGACATTATTCCCCCAGGCAGGAAAGAAACCTTCCGTAGCTCAGTATACTGCTCTTCTAGTATATGTATCCATATTTCATTTATTTATTTGTACACCTTGGTATAAATCTACACCGAAATAATATTTGAAGAAATCACTACCGAAGATTTGAAACTGCTTGGAGGGATGCAAATCTACACAGAAGCTTGTGTTTGAAGGTGTCAACTTCCATATTATAGTTCATACAATGCTTGTCCCAGCGGCCGCAAATGTATCAGGAAATGTAGGAAATTATAGACAACTATTTCCCATCTTCCCTAAGTTTGGTTGGAGACCGAGAGTAACAGCAGTACGCTTGAAATTTTAGGCAATGAGTCTGCAATCAGTAGAACTTATGGATTTGTTGAGCCAAGTTTTCATGTTAGGCATCCTCTTTGATTTCTTCTCTTTTTAAGAAATTTATTGAAAAACCATTTTGAAAATTGAAAGAGAAGAAAAGGGCCCTGCAACTGCCTATAAACTACCTTTTGAAATGTACAATGGCTTTAACGGATGATTTCCAACAGTTGTCCAGGTGAGAAAGTACTCTTCTCAAATGATATCTTGGATTTGACTTAACTAACTAACAAAGCAAACTATTCCAGCGTTCTTTAAGAATCTCGTGAGCTTTTTCACAAGGAACAGCTCGCAACCTGGTTCTTCTTCCACCAATGGGTGTTTCTGTAACAAGGCCTAGCCTAACCAAAGTATTCATTGCTTCTTCAACTGGCATTTCAACCTGCATTCATTCCGCCCAATTAAGTAATTAACACCGGTTATCAGCTTTTGGCTTTGCTAATTAATACTAGACTTGTATGTTTACCTTTACTTTAAACACATCGTACAGAAATCTCTCACAGTCATCTCCAACATTTCGGTGACAAGTGACCTGCAGTAAGAACTGCGGTTTTTATTCTGAACTATAGGAAAATGTTCAGGGAAATAAAAGAAATTCTATGCTCAAAGGCAAGAAATGCTTCTCCTTTATTTTCTTAACGCGAGAACTGTTCTGAAAAAAGGCTGTGTGTGCCGTGATGATAGGCAAGGAATTGTATCTGCTATGAGAACAGCAGAAACAAAAAATTAAATGCCAATTCCTAGATGAGCCTAAACAAGGCGCTGGCCTGTATTCAATGTCTTCCTGTATCAGTTGATAATCAAAGACAACAAATCTAACACTAGACCACGAGCCTTAGAGTTGCAAAGGAAGGTTAAAACATGAAGAGGAGAATAAATTTTCCAAAATATACTCTTTAAGTGCTTCCTAAAGGCACAGCGCAGATTTTATATCATATAACATGTCTCAAAAATAGGCTTCTTGATGCATCATTGCAGAAATCTCTAGTCATAAATCAGAAACACTGAATCCATTTGTGCTTACCCAGGAATGGCAATTAACTTGACCTTTATTAGTGCAGATGATACCATCATGCTACACTGACCCTGACTTTTTTTGTTGAACGAAAAATTTTATGGTAAATAAAGTTGGTTTATGCATCCATGTGTACCGTCCTCATTCTTCATCCAATTAAGAATGGGATAAGATATAAACACCATCAAGCAGCTCAGAATACTCCAACATCAAATCCTATACCCCTAGAGTACTAATTCTGCTTCTACCACATTATGATCAATGCAAAACCTGACAGGATTAAAATGTATGCATAGATTTAACATAGAAAACTTAAGAAGGGATAGGATGGACAGACCTGTCCATTTGTTTCTTTAAGCAGGATCGCATATGCCAATATGGCTTCCTTATACTGCATTTAATAGTTTTCAGAGAAATGGAAAATTAAATAAGAAAACAAGGAAAATACAAAATACCTTGTATTATAGAATACCATGCAAGCCAATCTCTTTGACCAAATGACGAAAGAAAGGGGAAAAAATGGCAGTAATTCAAAGACTTCAAATAATTCTTCTGTAGTTGAAATCAAATCGTGAATTGAATTCACATTCATGTATCACAAAAATAACAATAAACTAGAATATAAACTACTCTAAGTGCTAACTTATGTCTGCATTTATGGAAAACATAAAAAAAGGAATATCAAAAGAGTTTCTCACTTGCTGCTGCTCAGAAGCATCGAGAAGAAAATGAACTGAGCCAAAGCCACTTGCCAGTGTTTTCTCATACAGCGTTTTGTTAACCAGCAGCTGTAATAATGGATTCCTTTATGAAATTATAACTATCTCTCAGAATATATTATCTGTACATGTAAAATTAAGATGGTAATTATCTTGGAAATTGCACAGAAAACTGACTTGATATCTATCCCACGTCTGTTTGTAACCCAAAGCCACACGAGTCACATATATTATCAGAGCAGTGATAGCAACTACATCAAGAAATATTGCCGATCTGCAACGCATAGGAAATTATATGCTATCAAAATTATATGAATCCAACTTCAATAAAAGTATTAAACAATTTCAAGCAGTGCCACTGGTTAGAAAGGGAGGGGGCAGGGGAGGTTGGTTTATAGAATTATGACGTGCAGCTGACACTACAGAAATGGTAATTGAATTCATGTTCCTTTTCATCAGCCTCACACTATGAATCGCACATCAGAAAACATGATTTCACCATTAGATCCACATTTAACTTTTCCACCATATGCTACATTTCGAAAAACAATCATATGACCACCAAAAACACACATACGGGGAAGATAAGATCTCAAATTTGTAGTTTATGAAGTATGCCAAAAGTCCCAATATCGTAGCTGCATCCAAGCGTACCTACAGATCCACAATAGTTGGTCAAGAAGCTATTATTTGAAAGGATGGCTTCATGGAGTATAATCCATAAGCATGTCTAGAATATGTTAGTCATTTGGATTACCAATAAATTACATCCAGTCAATATACAAAGGCCCATCAACCGCCTCACATAATTTTACATGGTGTTCTGAGCATCCACATCAGCATACACTTCTCTTTCTTGTAGAGACGGGGTAAATCAAGTATATTTCAGAATAACCTTTTATCTCTAAATGTGATTGAAGCAGTGCTTTTCTATAGCAAACCTGCTATGCTAGGATAGCAGTCACTTCACATGGAAATCCCAATGTTTAATGTAACTCATCCAGAAAGATAAGGGAAATAAGGGCCAAAATGTCAACTCTACTCTGAGTAAGTAGTAGCACTTAAATCAGTTTCGATAGACCCATATCAGCATATATATTGAAAAATAATGTAGCAGCTGTGAAACTCAGCATTCAGCAAGATGATAATGTCAATCAAGGCTATTCAGCTTTCTTCGACCATTGAGAAGTCTTTTACTAGGTCAGTCATGGTATTAACAGATAACATGCTATGACTGGATGCTAAACAGAGTTCCTCGCATTTATGCACATACAACATTTAAGAGGAGAACTACTGTTAATTTAAGGTAGATTCGGACTTTCAGCAGGTTAAAAAGGCTGTCACTCTCATTTACACACAAAATTTAGGAAAAAGAATTCAGGAAATCCAACCATGCCAGTAATCAACATCCACATCACCTTTCTGTAAAAAGAATAATTATAAGGATGGGAAAAGATAATCAATTGCAACTAGTACTATCAAATATCGGTATGCTAGAGAAACACAAGCATGATGCCAGATAATGCTAGAATAGACACAGGCTGCTGTTTTGAAAAGCTTTAGTAGATAGTATTCAAACTCTATAATATGTAAAGAGGGATTAAACCTGAACATACCGTGTCAATGATACGGAAAGACAGCTTTTTGTGTGGAAAAACAACCTACAAATTGTTTAATTACAATTTGATAATCATATGCAAACAGTTGAGTCATCAGTGCCGCAAGAAACTAGAACAAAATGTGAGAAAGCAACAACAGATATTGCAGTGTCAGAGGTATTTACTGGTAGATCAGGAATGGGGATTCTCTCATAGATCTTTAGCTGCAATGCTGGAACCTCGTCTTTATCTTTAGGTTTTCGATCACTTGTTCCCATGGTATAAAGCAATATTAATTCTTGAAATGCAGGTTCCTAATCAGGAACATGCAAATGTTGAAGAATAATAAAAATCTGAATTTAAGGATATCATAGATATATATTTACCAGATATACTTCATTTCTATTTACAATGTTCTTGCTTACACTTGGGCAAGAGATGATATAACTTAATAATATTTATATTTTTGGTAGAAACTAAGGCTTAAACATCTATCCTTATGAAATACTGCATAATGAAAGCAGTTGTTAAGAAGGGGGGGAAAAGTCATAACCTGAAGGACTGACTGAGAAAGTAATATGGAAAAGGAAGTCTTTAGTGTTTTCCAAATATTGTTTCTGCTGAATTTTCTTGTAGCAGGTCTCCATATATCACTAAGTGATATCCTTGATAAAAAAATCGGCCTGAGAGAGCAAATCTTCAATTACTTGGCCATTCAGGAGATAGTGTCAATCATAAACTACGTCCCACTAAAATAGATAGACAAATCCTAGTGAAATGTACAAAAGATACCATGAATGTCACATGAAATGAAATTTATTTTCCACATTGGCTTTATTGATTCAACAAACTCAAGAAACTTTCTGGAGGCTCCAGCCTGAATTCATCTACAGTTGTTTGATGACTGCAGTCAAATACTTTCTAATGGCCTTTCATGTTTAATGATAATAGAATCTTGAGAAGCATAGAAATTCAGTTTATATTTTGATTATTGTTCTGTGTGTCCAAATTACTTAGCAATATAAAACCTACATCTAGTAGCTTACCCCTATTAGAACCCAGAAATCAGTTATGTTCACAGAGTATCAGTCAATAGCTGTTTATTGCGAGACGAGTCCATGGTGTTAAAGAGGCAAGATTCATGCACAGTCAAGTTACAGGCAATCAATCAAACCTAAAGGGTAACTAAATTTGTGACAAGTAGTAATGAAGCTAGTTTGGTTCTAAAGCATCATACTTTTCCTCATACATTGATAGCACGGCACTCAGTCATGCCAATTACTCGTAGCAAACCCCAGACAACTTTTTCCAAACAGCAGAACGAAAATGGGAAGAAAAAACATAAGCTCATAGACAGTGGAAGATGATACTGTAAGAAGAGAGAGTAAATTCAAATTCTACAAACCTTAAACGAGGTTCAGAAGCACTACTATTACTGTCAAGTTCAAAGGGCTTTTCCGGCAAAGGAGGTAGAAATCCAATCCATGTGAGTAACTTCCTGAAGAGCCTTCCGCGGGGTCCAACAGGTGACAGAAATCCTTCATACCGACTTACTGCCCTCTGTGCTGCTAGCCAAATTGGTAGTTCAGTATCTGATAATTGGTCGATCCCTGGTGGATTATCGGGAGCTTGTTCATTACTAAAATACGATTGCTGAAAAAGTAACAGTTGCTCAAGCCAAGGTGTCATTTTCTTAATCCAATCTTGTATTTCATGGCTCTCAAAAGCATTTCTAATAGCCTGTCCCAAGCAACACTTAGTGAGCTAAATTATGACAACAAAATAACAAAGTAGAAACAAGATCATGGAGATGACTCTTGCTAAAAATGCAACTGCGTTTACACAATCTTTGGCTGACTTCTATCAAGGATTAAATGCCCATCAAGTTAGGAAGTCAAGATTTTTGGTTTTGATCCTCAAATTCAGAGGAAAAAAGAGAGAGAGATGCAAATTTGACAAATTTTATCAATTAATCATTGATTCACACTTCATGCAGTTGGTTTTTAAAATACTATCAGAGCAGTCATGGGAAAGGCAACAACCTCTTTTATCCATAGGCCAAATTTCCCCACTGGTTTTGATACAAGGAAGAAAATACCCTGCAGAAGCCTGGACTGAACGTAATCCAACTTTTCAACAATTAGTAGACCTTTCTGCGTCTCAGTTGCGTAGCCCCTCCTGTAGGGAATATCACATTAAAAGTAAGCAAATTGCAAATATTTTGTACACTGGAAGACTGACTGCTGCAGCACTCTAACTGAGATCAATATACAGAAACCTGAAGATTATTGCATTGGATTCAGATGCTTTCTTCCAGTCCACGTATATTGGCAAAGTAAGGAGGTAATCTGAGTTCAAGGCAGATGTCAGCATCAAATCCCCAGCTGATAGTTCTTGAAACTGAGCATTATTAAGAAGTTGCATGAAAGAACGCTGGAAGCGGGTGGCAACAGCAAGTCTACAAGCAATTTTTCAAAAGGGATTACACAGACACCAAACAGGATAAAGGATGAAATAGTAACATAAATGTTAAAGCCAATGCATCAATTGACAATCCTAAACATATAGATCATGGGACTCTAATCCATAAATCTATGGAGACTGAAGAAAATCTTTTCAGAAAATAATGTTAATTCTGACTGCTTTAAAAAATGTTTTAATTAAGAATAGCCTGCAACAGACCTGCACTTTCCATTAGAACATCTCTTGTCATTTGTTACTGAAGAACTTAAGAAGTTTCTCAAGTCTAGACCGTAATCAAAATGCAATGGTCTTTCAACTTCAGTCTCCTCTTCTAATCTCCCCACGCTCCCGTTTCCATTGATCTTATTGCTAACTGAGCCAGAATTTTCCCTGTCAGCCGCATCTCTTCCATCTGAACTACCTGATTTCTCATCACTCGTCCCTTCATCATCAATGGAATGGGTAAGTGGATAATCTGTCCTCATTTCCTCTAAAATACTTTTGTGTTCTGCGTGTAGAATAGAGTCCAAACACCTGCAATTAATCCATCATAAGACTGAAGATTAGTTGAGATATAATAATAATAATAATAATAATAATAATAATAATAATAATAATAATAATAATAATAATAATAATAATAATAATAAAAAAATAAAATAAATAAATAAACAATCAACTGAGGTAGAGTAATTCACTCACGAAGAAAGAAGAAGGAACTGATTAGCATCATCATCTTGAGAATCGAATAACTTCAATAAAACAGCATCCAAAAGCTCTGCCTTGGAAACGGGTATGTATTTCTCCCTGCTCACTTGTATTTTAGAAATCCCTCTCTCTTCTTCTTGGTCGCTTGGAACAGGATCATTTTCAGCTTCCTGTGTTTGTAATCTGAAGATCTCTCTCGATTCTTCTAAAGGCTCCTGAATTGATAATTCCTGAAGTCTCGAAGAAGAGCGGCAGCAAGGATATCCGGAGATAACAGTAGCTTTCTTAAACACCACATGGCGAGAGCGAGGTGGCGCCAGCGAACGTGGAGATGACAGAGCGGTGGTTCCACCGGTGAAATTAGGAAGAGCTAACATGGATAGCCAACTTCCGCTATTGTTTCTTTCAGTAGCTTTGATTATCACATGACGGTTGAAGTACTTAACAAAAGGTACAAGAAGGAGCGAAATGGAGGTTGGTTGGTTGGTTGGTTGGTTGTGAGAAAAGGGAAAATTAAACGGTTGGAAGTATGTGGCGCACACCCGTGTGCGCTTTCCTAACCAAACCTCTTTGCCCGTAATCCATTCCTGGCTGGATAAGTTCAAGTACAATGACAAGAGTTATTTCGAAGAATCAAATCATAAAATAGCTTTTGAATAGTATATAATTGATTTTAATTGATGTGCTTTTAAATAGTAAGACTGATTTTAGAAAGCTATTTTTTATTTTATTTTAAATAAAATTTAATTATTTTGTATATAATTTAATTATATAATTAATAGAAGTAAGTTATATAATTGTTTGGAAAAATTCTCTAATAATAAAATTATTATTATTTAATTATATTTAATTTTTTTAAAAAAAATAAATATAATTAAAAAAACCCAAAATATTTGAGATTTGAAATTTAAGCTACTTATTGTATGTTTTTCAAATAATTGTATGTTTTTTTTATGATTGTTGTATTTGAAATTGATTAATGTTATTTATTGTCTTAAATTAATATGATTTTTTTTAAAATTATTTTTTATGCTGATTATTATTATTATTAATAGTTATTATTATTATAAACCCCCGATTATTATTATTATTATTAGTAGTAGTATAAAAGGCCCCCTGTAGTAACCCTAAGTCCTGTCGCCCACCCATCTCTCTCTCTCCTTGCACCGCTATTCTCTTTCTCTTTGGGCATGTTTGACACAGCTGTTGCTATTGTGGTTGAGTTTGAAAAAAAAGCAGGTTTATGAAAAACGTTTTTAGCTGCGGTTCGTAACTAAAATTTGTGTTTGGTTAAAAATGTGGTTGACATTGAGTTTAATGAAAAGCAGTTTTGTGTGTTTGGTTACCATGCTTTTCATATTGCTGTCAACATATAAAATTAATTAAAAATGCACACATGTATATTTTTTAAATATTGTAGATTTAATTATCATAATAATAAAATGTAATTAATAATTAAAGTAAATTAGACATTCATTTTTATTCTCCTATCAAATTTCCTAAAATGACAAAAATGATGATTTCGGGGCCTAAACATGGAATTCGGCCAAAAAAGGTGTCATCACCCAATTTTTGGGTGACTCCCCAAAATATACCACAAAATAACAAAAATAAATAAAAAGGGTCGGTGTTGGTAGAAAAATCAATGTTGAATTCTTGATTGTTTCCGCAAGTACGATTGTGTCTCTTTTGTCCCCAAGATAGAGGAAAATACAGATTTAAGACAAAAGTATTTTTATCATCGGATAAATCTGTATAAAAATCAAGTCGAGGGATATAATTATATTTTTTTTATGGACCAATTTGATTTAATCGTCTGCCAATTTTAAAATATAATTATGTTTGGGAATTAATTGAGGGTCCAATTAAAGGATTTAATTAAGTGCAAGGACTTAATTATACTTTAAGTTGGTCAAAATAATTTTATTAAAGGCTTAATCAAGTCCGTGAATTTAATTTGGGCTCAATTGAGAAGTTGGGAATTTTCGGAGGCTAAATGGAATTTTTCCAAGCCAATTATGCAAAATCAGGAGTCCAATTGGAAACAATTGAGAGTTTAATGGTCAATCATGGGTCAAATGGCATAGATTGGAAATCAAGGGCCAAAATAAAAAGGCGAGCAAAATTTAAGGATAACTTTGAATTTTTCACGGGGACATGATTGCACAAAATCATAAATTTAGAACCAATTAGGGGTGCAATTGAGCTGATTAAAATTGAGGGACCAAGTTGATCTTTCGCCATCCTCTCCCGAATCTCTGCTCATGCAGTGTAGGCACGCCAGCACGCCACCCATGGGCATGCGTTTGCCTGGGAAATCTCTCCTCCCATTTTACTAAGCAAAACAAGAGGTGCCCTCGGTTACATGCCCCGAAGTGGTCGGTGCTCCTGCTATAAATAATACCCCAGCTGGACAAGCAAGCGGGGGACGAAAAAAAAAGAGAGAGGGGAGGAGAAAAATATTAAAACCTGCATGCAAAACGAGTTTTTACGCAGGAGGGGAATAAGTGGAAACAAAGTAGAATAGGAACAGTAAACAGAAGAGGAAAACTGGAGAGGGACGAACAGGAGAAGAAAACGTGAGGAGAAGAAAAAAAGAGGGAAAATGTGGGCAGAAACTTAGGAAATAAAAAGTTTGAAATAGAGGATAGCTTTTGCTGAGAAAAAACAAAGAAAAAGCGAAGAAAACAAGAAAATTTTCGTAGGAAACATAATTGATCTTCATCCCTCTCAATATGCAAATTTTTCGTCTCTCTCACTAGAACCAGAGACGTTTGTCCTCTCTCTCCTTCTCGGCCAAGCATTCCGGCCACCAGCTCAGGCCACCCAACTGCACCCTTATAATCACAGAAACCTTCCCCTTGACTCCAGAGACATATCTCCACTCTCAGAGGAAGGTAGCAGCGGTGGAACTTGGCGCGACACCAATAGGCCAAAACTTCGAGGGCTCCCTCCGGCCACCACAGACCACCATTGACGGCGAGACCACCTCCACGACAACCACCTCGACCTCAGCTACCTGCCCATACCCTCAGGTGACCCTTTCGCTACACTTTTGTTTTTACTGTTCATCGTCATCAACCTGCGTCCTGCATGCAGTGGAACGCGATCGTTCCACTGTTCATGCAGGGCCGGGATTGGGTTCTTGGGCCGGGCTTTTGTGCCCGGCCTGAGCATAGGAGTTGGGCCGCCAGCCCACGCTGGCTGAGAGCCCAACCCCCCTTCGGTTTGGGCTATTAGCCCACCAGCTGGCAACCCGATCCTCTATCATCTAGGCTTTCAGCCCACGAGGCTGGAAGCCCAACCCAGATCGGGTGGGCTGTCAGCCCACCAGGCTGACAGCCCAGCCCAACAAAATAAAAAAAATAATAAAAAAATAAAAATAAAAAAATAAAAAAACCTTTTAAAAAAAAATAAAAGAAAATTTACAAAAAAAGATATTTTGTTTTATTGCATACGGCCGAATTCCAAATTGTTTCTCATTGTATTTAAAAAAAATATGTTAGCATATTTTTCCATATTTTTAAAGCGAAAATTTGAATATCATAACAAGTTTATGATTATCCATTGGTATTCGGCCAAAATGTCAAAAATAATTTCATAATTATTTTGTCTTATTCATCACGGTGTAAAATTATATTGTAATGTACACTTGTGGATGAATAAAAATAAGATTTTTCTTTACAGTGCAAAAATTCATTTTTAGTTAGTCTTTTGACTCTTAACGAGATAGAGATTCTTTCACAAAGAGAAATCTATGTCAAACCTTAGGAAAGACCAATAAAAAATGATTTGGAAAAACAATCAAACAACAATGCAACTTGCCTTAGGTAGGGTGCACTGGGGTGATGCGTCTTCCCCTTGCACAGTAAGTCTCCTTACCCTAGACTTTCGCAAACCAATAGGTTCCTAGTAACCTTAATACTAGGTGGCGACTCCTAATAATTATAGTCGTAATTTTGACGACTATAAAAATACCCCTCACATTTCACCGCGCGCCGTTGTCCCCCGAATCCCGGGGTGAAGGCGGGGCGCGAAGCGCGTCACAAAAATCGCCGTCGCGACAGATGACGACTCCACTGGGGACATTGCTAGACTGAGCTTTGATTGTTTGATTGTTTATTTCTCAATTTGATTTTTGCACTCCTAATTACTTCAACATGCATTTTTACTGTTTTAGCATACATTTTGTTTTTTATTCATGCATAACATTCAATTTAAATTAATGTCAGCATGCATTTTAATTTCCAGTGTAAATCCAATTTTAAGTTAGGTGGGGATTAGCAGTCTGCCCCATGACTTTCAGTCGGGGTTCAGATTCGTGAAACATCCAACTATGAACTGAGTGTTTACTTGATAATGGCGGTCACACTGTGCCCCAACCATTTCTCGTAAACCCCCACACTACCTTCACGTGAGGTAGTCACTGGGCAGTTCATAGACCCTTTTGTGACCAGATAGAACAACTTACCCCGCATGTAATAACTTAGAACCTAGGATGTAGCATCTTTAATAATTTGTCCATTGTTAGAAATTGCAGAAATTATCAAACTAAGACCATGACTTCCATGAGCTTTTTGGAGTACAGGGAAAGATCTGAGATGACACAGATAACTGAGGGAGATTGCCCAAGAGCTAAAATCAATGGATTGCCACACATGACCAAAATCCACTGCTCCATAGAGAATGTGAGAAAGTTGATGTCCATTATGGGGTACGTAGATGAGACATTGTTTGAAGAGAAATATGGAAGAATGGGTCACCTAATGAAGATTCTGGTTCAGATATCAGCAGTCAAAGCCCTTATGCACTTTTGGGATCCTAACTACCGATCTTTACTTTTGGGGATATTGACATGACTCCTACCATAGAGGAATATGCCCAAATCTTGAATTTCCCCCGCAACCCCCACAAAGTTTATTTCCGACAGAGAATCAAGAATACAGTCCAAGAGGTCACTAAGCTTCTATGCTTAGATCAAGTGAGCCAATATATGACTTCTTCTGGAGATTTCAAGTGGAAGGCAATTGAGAGCAAGTTGAAAGCAAGTAAAGATAAAGGTAGACTTGGAGAAGAGGGGTACCGGTTGGTGGCTTTTGCTATTTTTGGTTTAATCTTATTTCCCTCAGAAGCTGTTGGGATAATTAGCATAGAAGCAGCCAGTGCTTTTGTTGAATATGAACAAGGAAAGAATAACCCCGCTTCAGCTATATTGGCCGAGACTATCCTGTCTTTGAATCATTGCAGGATGCATGGAAAAGGGGCAATGCGGTGTTGTATCCCTCTATTATTTATATGGATTGTTAGTCATCTAGAAACCCCAAGAGAAGTTTTCAATAATTTCTGGTGGTTCAACATGAGGCCTCTGGGATGGATTCTAAGTGAAGAATGGAAGGACCTGGATGAAAAAGCTTGGGTGGAGAAATACCGGGCACTGCCTGAAAGTAAGTTCAGATGGAAAGCACCTTGGGTAGGAAGTTCAGCTTATCTAATGAGTTGTGGTAGTAAAGCATGGGTCCCGTTAATTGGTTTAACCGGTTATGTTAGCTATTGCCCCTCCCTAGTAACCAGGCAGTTTGGAGGAACGTAGTATGTGCCGAGAACTAAAGGATTGACTGAATATATGGGTTCTTTCAAAGAAGTCAACTCATTGGCTGAGCTTGAGGTAATTAAAAAGGACTGGGAGCAACCTATGTTAGTTAACAGGGAGTCTCATCCAAATAAGCCTTCTGTTAGCCCTGGTTACTTGGCATGGAAGAAGAACATCATAAGTCAAAACCTAGTACGAAACAAAGCACCCGTCTTTGCTGAAACTAAAAGAAAAAGGGTTGACGAAAGGGACCTGCAAGAAGAATTGGATAAGTTAAGGATTGAGCTTAGCCGCAGCAAAAGCAGTCAGAAATTCCTCGAGAAACAACTACTAGAAAAAGAACAAATGAGGGTTTCTGTGGATTGTAAGTTGCAAAGGAAAGAAGAGCAGCTCACCAAGTTGATCCAAGAGAAGAAGCAGCTAGAAGAAATAAGTTCTCAATATAATGATCGGATAAGTAAATATGAAATGATGGAGAAGGAATTGGTCAGCTTGACGACAACATCTAGAAACAGGGAGCATGCGAACCAAGAGTTGGTAGCCTCGATGATAACCGAAAGAGACCATTACAAGATGAAATGGGAAACTGAGAAGGAGAAAGGAAGGGTGGCCAGTCTTGTCCTTGAAGAAGAAAAAGAATTAAAAGCCCAGTACCGAGATCAGACAGAAAATGAGTTGGAGGCAAGAAGGATAGCCGAGTCCGACATGAAAAGATACTTAACCATGGAAAATGGCCTAAGAGATCGTGTTTCCACCCTCCAAGCTGAACTAGAAGCTCGGGAAGAAGAACTAAGGATAGCGCAAGAGCAACGCAATGAATGGCAGGAACGCACCACCAAAATTGAGGCTCAGTTGAACTCCGAGACACTAAGGCTCCAGGCAAGGCTACAAAGGGCTAAAGATCAAACTCAACAGTTTGAAAATTAGTTCTAATATTAGAAAAAAACAATGACTCATTAACTGCTTGCAATGAAATGTTGCGCCAGGATAATCTTGTATTCCATCACAAGATAGAGCAGACTGATAAACTGATCAATAAAGTGGCTAGAAAGGCAGATGAACTATGTGTAAAAGCTACTAGAATCGGTGGTAGTGCCCGCAAATATGAAATGTACTTAGATGAACTCTCCTCTTTTGTTAAGTTTGTAGCTAATAGAGGAGTAGCATTTGAGTAAATATTTTGTATTTTGATTAATGAAATGGACAAGATTCACCTCTTGCCTTGTGTCAAGTATGTATTATTCAATTGACTCAACTATATGGGCAAAGCTTCTACAAGATATCTATGGATTTTACCCGGCATGGAAGTCATGGATTGGTTTTGCAAAAATAAAAATCATCATGCATACACTTATTCATCATAAATAACACGCATATCATCTCAGGTTGAAATATAGGTCCCCAAAGAAATTCACCTCCTAGAACTCGTCTCCGTCAAAGAAATATGGAAGACGAAGCACGTGCACATCAAGATGCTCACTTCCAAGAAGAGTTGAATGCTTTAAAAGACAGTGTAGCTCGCATCGCTAGTCTACTTGAGCAGACACTAAGAAATGCCTCCAGCGAGGGTCCTTCAACTAGACCTCCGACAACTACTCAAACACAAGCGGTAAACAATCCTGAAGAAATAATCGGAGAAGAGGTTCAGAATCCTCAACAAAGTCCCATTTTTGGACATACACCCCCACCAGCTCCCCTACCAACACCGATTGGTGGAGTATCTATAAATGAGTCCCATAAAACACAGTCATCTGACGGTGTTGAGCAAGACAAAATGGCAGCATTGGAGGCTAGGATAAGGGCCATCGAAGGAGCAGAGTTGTATGATCCAGTAAGAGCTGCAGAAATGTGTTTGGTCCCAAATGTGGTGATACCAATGGAAAAGAAGGGTTTCGGAGGAAAAAGAAAAGACGTTGATCATATTGAAGGTGGTTATAAGGGTAAGAACACCCAGTTTCCAAAATACAACCCCTCATCATCTCAAGTCGCCAACATTAACTTCAACTCTCCATTCTCTACCAAAAAAAACCGAGAACCAAGCTGGGAATTTACATAAAAACCAAATCAGGAGGTTTCCCAAAGAGAGCTACCAAGGACTTCAGGAATAGTTACCCCCATTGCCAATGCCCCTGGACGAGATATACCAGAAATTATTAAGCATTAGGCATGTAGCTCCCGTACCCTTGGCACCCTTGCAACCACCTTATCCCAATTGGTATAAACCGGATCTTACTTGCGAATACCATGCGGGAATTGCAGGATATATCATCCACACATGCCTTGCTTTTAAAAGGAGTCTCCTCTAATTAATTAAAGCTGGATGGATAACATTCGAGGATCCCCCAAATATAAGCACCAATCCATTGCCTAGTCATACTTCGGGCAGCGGATCAGTGAATATGTTGGATATCGAGCCTCCGAGAAGTTTAAAGGTGCCGATGAAAAAAATCTATCAAATGCTGACAAAGGCTAAATATGATGTGAGATATTGCCAATATCATAATCAGAAAGGTCATTCTATTAGTCAGTGTCAAGGCTTCTATGAAAATGTGATGAAAATGATAAATAGAGGTTTGCTTCGGGTAGAGGCAATTACAGATGATAAAGTATCTGTGACAGAAATGTCAAAGAAAGAAGTATGTCGGATCCAACTCACTCCAGGAGGACTACCCAAGTTAGTTTTGACCAAGCCCACCGCTACCCATAGAAAAGATTATAATGTCATGCCACACAATTATGAGCATTCATCTCAGGGCGCAGGGCAACAACTCATCTTTTTGCCTGAAATTGGAGGTTTGACTTAGAGTGGTAAATGTTTTACCCCAAAGGAGTTAAGAAGAATTAAAGGGAAGGAAGTGGTCGACGTATCCGAAGAAACAAATAAACCCATAACTGAAGAAGAAACTAATGAATTCCTAAAATTGATGAAGCATAGTGAATACAGTGTGGTGGAACAACTCAAGAAGACCCCGGCTAAGATATCATTATTTTCTTTGATATTGAGTTCCGAGTCTCATCGGAAAGCTTTGCAAAAAGTGTTGAATGAGGCCTATGTACCTTAGGACATTAACCTGGAGGCCATGGAGCATTTGGTAGGGAGAATACAGGCTTTAAATTATGTATATTTTACTAAAGATGAAATGGATCCTGATGGTACAGGGCACAATAAGCCATTATACATCACAATACGATGTAAAGATGTTTTAATTGGAAAGGTATTAATTGATAATGGTTCTGCACTGAATGTATTACCAAGGCACATGTTAAAAGAAATGCCCATTGATGCATCACACATGAAGCCGAGTACAATGATGGCCAGGGCATTTGATGGATCGCCAAGGCCAATAGTGGGGACATTGGAAGTAGAATTATATGTGGGGCCACAAATGATGCGAACCAGCCCAAAAACACAAACATCGACCCATTACAGGTTCCAAATGGTCCAATCACGCGGTCTAGGACAAAGGCATTGAAAGAGGCAATGAATGCATTGGTCTTGAAGGTTTCAACCCGGGCAGAATTGCAAGGACCGTTAGAGTATCAAGAGGAGACCTTAGTACATCTTATCCAAAAGAGTCCTACTACAACATGGAAACATGGGATGGATGGGCTGGGTGGAAGAGAATAAATAAACCTTATGGGCTCTATTTAAGTTAGTTAGCTACAGCCCAAGGCTTGTTTGGGCTTAATTAAGACTTTGTTTTCAGATAGGATCCAAGACTTGCTTGGATTAAGTAATGGGCTCTTTAATTTAGCATTTTGGGTCTGTTTTCAGTGGACCTCATTTAAGTCCACATAAGAGGTCTATTAGGGTTACTTTTAAGGACTATATAAACTCTTGTAACCCTTCAGCAGCCATTATTGATGAAACTTCATTCTGAACTCTTCAGTTTCTGTGTAAGAGAGATTCTTGCATTCTTCAGTTCTTGAATGAACTGAATCTGACTTATCGAAGATTAACTGGCTTCGTGGCGTCATTCTACTCATTCCAATAGTGCTGGTGCCTTGGGGCAGGTTTCCATTGTGTCACACTCCTATCAGACCTTCTTTTGGCTTTCCAGGATCTTATCTCATTCTTGGTTGTGGGTTGCGTGACCACGTGATCACGAGGTGGTATCAGAGCTAGGCTCCGAAACAAGGTCATATCATTCTGTCATTTTCGTGCTTTTTTTTGTTTGTGTTCCTTGAAGTTTTCCAGTGTTTGTGTTCATCTCTTTGTTCTTCGTGTCAGCGTCATCTTAAAAAAAAAAATTATATTTCATCATTTTCTGTCTCTTTGTTTCCTTATATTACAAACAAAACAAAAAAAAACAAGTAAAGAAAAGAAAGAGAGATAGAGGCATTAGTTGAAATCTTGCTGCAGAAAACACTAGTCTGGGGAAACACAAGCAAATCACATCGGAACCAGTTGTAATTTCATATTGGGTCTATTGGGGATAAGGTAGTATCATATATCAAATTTGGGCTTATTCTGATATTGATTTCTTGAGGGGTTATTTCGAAATTCATTTCTGCCGCAGAAACACTACCTTAGTGAACCCATATAAAAACACCTTAGAATCCATTGAAACTTTATATTCTGTGTCTAGGGGTTGATATCGTATGATATATTAAATTGAGGCTTATTTCGATATCGTATACAAGAGGTTTCAATTGGAGGTTCATTTTTGCCGCAGATTCATCACCTAAGGGTTTGTGTACCTAGAAGTACGAGAAAGGCCTATATATTGAGTGTTATGTTTTACTTAGTACTAAAATACTAAATATTGATTTTGAGGTCGTTTCGAAATTGGTTGGTCTTGGTTTCAATTCTATTACGTAAAAATTGCGTAAGAGGTTACATTCTGCTCAAGTCTCAAAACATGATCCCTACTGTTTAATTTTGTCCATTTCTCTGTTTTCATTCTACTGTCAGCCATCTAGGAGTCATGTAATTGTTTTCTCTAGTATTTGCTTCTATTTTATTTCATGTCTTCGTATCGTCCACAATTCGTACGAATTTGCTTTGCTACTCGCGAAATCGTAATCGTAGTTTTGTTTTGTTTTGTTTTCAGTATTTTTATTGCTTCTTGAGTCTGAAAATCATAATTAGAGTGCGCTGCGAAGGCTACTAACTTTGATTTGTTGATTTTAGTTCTGAAAGAACCAAAAGACAACAAGTTGTAAGGTAAAAGGCGTAGTGAGCTTATTAGAGAGAAAAGCCTTGATTTTGTTTTTGTGTGATACACGAGAGTTTGTGAGGATATCTATATCTATATATTTTTTTGCTACTAACCAAATTTTGCAGATTCAAAGGATGTCTGAAAACAACGAATCAGGGACACAAAATGTTGACGTGGCGTTCCAATTACGAGCTATGGGTCAACAACTTGAGTTGATATCGAGGGCATTCAAAGATCTGAAAGATGAGGTGAATTCAATAAAGCAACAGAATAGTGGGGCTGATCGCCGAGCAAATACAGTCCGTATGGCCGTAAGGAATAACAGATCTGATTTTGAAGAGGATGTTGATGAAAACGCAGATATGGGCGAAGATGACTATGATTTTGCATCTGTTGGGCAAGGAGTCAGGCCTGGACCGAGCAGAGCTAGGAGGAATATGAATTTCCGTGGCATGGGGAATTATGAAGATATGGATGGGGACAACATCAAACTGAAAATTCCTAACTTTGAAGGTAAAAATGATCCCGAGGCTTATTTGGAGTGGGAGAAGAAAGTAGATTGGATTTTTGATTGTCATAGCTATTCTGAACAAAAAAAATTGAAATTGGTGATGATTGAGTTTACAGCGTATGCAATGATTTGGTGGGACCAAATTGTGATCGGTAGGAGGAGGAATGGGGAGCGACCCGTTAGAGTTGGGGGGAGATGAAAGCGTTAATGAGGAGACGATTTGTGCCAAACCACTATTATAGAGACCTATACCTGAAGCTCCAAGGTCTGAATCAAGGCTATAAGACAGTAGATGAATATCACAAAGAGATGGAAATAGCAATGATTCGTGCCAATGTTGTTGAGGATAGAGAAGCCACCATGGCTAGATTTTTTAATGGGTTGAATTGTGACATTGCCAATGTGGTTGAGCTACAGCACTATGTGGAGCTAGAGGACATGGTTCACATGGCTACGAAGGTAGAGAGACAACTCAGGAAGGGACATGTTCGGCCAGGATCTAATCCGGGTTCTTCATCATCGTGGAAAACGAATCGGAAGAGAGAGGGTACTGTCCAACCAAGATCGTTTGTTCCTTCTAAAACTGAACGAACAACGGCTAAGGTTGATGCCCCTACTGGTACCAAAGGTAAATCTGAAACTCAACCTAAACGTACTCGTGATGTTAAATGTTTTAGGTGTCAATGAACGGGCATGGGCATTATGCTTCAGAGTGTCCAAACAAGACAATCATGATGATTAGAGATGATGGTGATATGGAATCTGAAAGTGACCAATCTGATTGCGAAGGCATGCCACCATTGGAGGATATTGATGAGGATGAGTTAGCCAAGTGTTTTTTAAGGAATGAGATTCCCTTTCAGTATGATCCTATAAGCAGAATGCCAGAGCAGATCAATATAATGAAGTTGAAATGTGCGGATCAAAGGTTCGGATTGGGGTATAAGCCAAAAAAGGAAGATTATAAGCGGGTTGCCCAAGCTAGAAAAGAAGCAAGGATGGCGAAAATTGAGGGAAGGGAGTCAAAAGAGGAAGAACTTGTCATCCCACCACTCCAGGTGTCTTTCCATAGTTCAGTTGAGGAGATCAAGTCAAGCATGACCGATTTGCATATTGGCACTCTTGAATGCCAAGGAGAAGAGGCAGATTTTCCACAGATATCCATTCACGATGCAGACGAGCTTCCCGCAAGGGCTTTTGTGCGAAAATTAGTTGGAGGAAAGGTGCACCAGAATTGGAAGATGGAGCCTGCTCCTATTGTGTTTAAAAAGTAATTGATTTTGTTTGATCATGTCCATGTTTTTGATTTATTTTGACCTTGACGGTAATCTAGCTCACGATGCAGCAAGGTTTTTGCTTTGTCAAATGAGCACTCTTTTTTATAAGATCATGCATTTTGTCTATGACTTGTCATTCGCAAATATGCACTCTTACACGAACACACCTTACACTTTCAGGAGTGCTGAAAGTTCCAACCACTCACAAAACTATCACACTAAGAATAATTGGCCAAATTTCAATAGTGTCACTCTACTTGATGACGAAGAATGGGCAGAGGAAGATATAAAGGAGTTTGCTAAATTGGTGGAGAAGTCTGAAAAAACTTGGAAACCTTTTAGTGAAGAGCTTGAGACCATCAATTTAGGAACCGAGCAAGAGAAAAAGGAATTAAAAATTGGTACGCTTATTACAACTGAAGAAAGAGGAAGATTGATCTCTCTTTTGCATGAATATGCAGATATTTTCGCCTGGACTTATGCAGAGATGCCTGGTCTAGATACTGATATAGTCGTGCATAAGATCCCTTTAATAGAAGGAAGCGTGCCAGTAAAACAGAAAAACAGAAGAATGCGGCCAGATATGCTTCTAAAAGTTAAAACAGAGATACAAAAGCAATGGGACGCCGGGTTTCTAGAGGTCGTTCATTATCCTCAATGGATAGCTAACATGGTTGTGGTCCCCAAGAAAGAAGGAAAGATTCGGGTGTGTGTGGATTATAGAGATTTGAACAGAGCAAGTCCGAAAGATGATTTTCCATTGCCTCACATAGATACCTTGGTGGATAACGCTGCTAAAAATGCCACATATTCATTCATGGATGGATTTTCTGGTTATAATCAAATTAGGATGGCAGAAGAAGACAAAGAGAAAACCACCTTTACAACACCTTGGGGAACTTTCTGTTATAAAGTAATGCCATTTGGTTTGAAGAATGTTGGAGCTACATATCAGCGAGCCATGGTGTTTCTGTTCCATGATATGATGCACCGAGAAGTTGAGGTCTATGTGGACGACATATTAGCTAAATCCAAGATCGATGAAGATCATGTGCAGATATTGAGAAAACTATTTGAGAGATTACGAAAGTACCAGTTAAAGTTGAACCCTGTCAAATGCTCCCTCGGAGTAAAGATAGGAAAATTACTGGGTTTTATTGTGAGCAGTCGAGGAATAGAAGTTGATCCAGATAAAGCTAAGGCTATACAAGAAATGGCCGCACCTAAAACTGAAAAAGAAGTGAGGAGTTTTCTCGGGCGTTTGAATTATATAGCTCGTTTTATATCTCAGCTAACAGCAACGTGTGAACCGATTTTCCGCTTACTCAGAAAGAAAAATCCTGGAGTGTGGGATGATAGTTGTCAAGAGGCCTTCGACAAGATGAAGAAGTATTTACAAAACCCTCCACTGTTAGTACCTCCAGTGCCAGGGAAACCATTGATCTTGTACTTAACGGTCACAGAAACAGCTATGGGTTGTGTGTTGGGACAACATGATGAATCTGGAAGAAAGGAGCAAGCTATATACTACTTGAGTAAGAAGTTTAATGATTGTGAGTCTAGGTACCCCATGATTGAGAAGCTATGTTGTGCTTTGGTTTGGAGTGTGAAAAGACTCAGGCAATATATGTTATACTACACCACGTGGCTAATTTTCAAGTTAGATCCCCTTAAGTACATCTGTGAAAAACCCTATTTATCCAGCAGGATAGCGAGGTGGCAAGTGTTGTTAGCAGAATATGACATTGTTTTTATGACGAGGAAAGCCATAAAGGGCAGTGTAGTTGCCGACCATCTTGCGGATCATGCTGTGGAAGATTATGAGTCTCTAAATTTCGATCTCCCTGATGAAGACATACTAGAGATTAGGGATGATATGGGGGCAACTGAGTGGTGGACACTCTATTTTGATGGAGCTGTAAATGTATCAGGAAATGGGATTGGAGCTGTCATAATTTCCTCAGATGGAAAGTAATACCCTTTCTCAGCAAGGTTGTAATTAGAATGCACTAATAACACAACCGAATATGAAGCATGTATCATTGGTTTAGAGGCTGCTTTAGAGCTCAAGATTAAAAAACTTGAAGTCTTCGGGGATTCCATGTTGATTATTTGCCAACTGAGAGGAGAATGGCAAACTAAAGATGAAAAGCTGAAACCTTACCAAAACCACCTTGTAAAACTAGCTGGTGAGTTCGAAGAGGTCAAGTTCACTCACATGAGTAGGGATAAAAATCAGTTCGCTGATGCTTTGGCAACTTTGGCTTCAATGGTACAAATTGTTGCTAGAGAAGAAATCCACCCAATCGACATCAAGGTTCGAAATCATCAAGCCCATTGTTGCACACTCGAAGAATCATCAGATGGGCAACCCTGGTATAGTGACATCAAAAGATTCATCCAACACCAGGGATACCCCCAAGATGCTTCTAAAGAAGATAAAGAGACTTTAAGGAGGATGGCCGCGAATTTCTACTTGGATGGTGAAATCTTATACAAGAGGTCATTTGATGGAACCTTACTCAGGTGTTTAAATGAGAAGGAAATTGGGCAAGCTTTAAAAGAAGTTCACGAAGGAATTTGTGCAACTCATGCCAATGGTCATACAATGGCAAGGCAAATGCAAAGATTTGGGTATTTTTGGCTGACCATGGAAAGAGACTGCGTGATTTATGTTAGAAAGTGTCATAAGTGTCAGATTTATGGTGATAAAATAAATGCGCCTCCAAGACCTCTATTCAACATGTCCTCACCGTGGCCATTTGACATGTGGGGATTAGATGTCATAGGACCAATTAACCCGAAGGCAAGTAATGGACATAGATTCATTTTGGTGGCAATTGATTACTTTACTAAATGGGTGGAAGCTAATTCCTACGCCCATGTAACGCAAAAGGTTGTCAAGAAGTTCATTGAAAGAGACTTGATTTATCGTTATGGTCTACCTGCAAGGATGGTGACTGATAATGCTCAGAACTTTAACGGAAAATTGATTGCCGAACTTTGTACCAAGTGGAAAATTAAGCATCTCAACTCTTCCCCTTATAGACCAAAGATGAATGGAGCCGTTGAAGCAGCTAATAAGAATCTTAAGAAAATCATCCAAAAGATGGTTGTTACTTACAAAGATTGGCATGAAATGCTACCGTGTGCTTTGCACGCATATCGTACTATTGTGCGAACTTCCATAGGAGCAACCCCATATGCTTTAGTATATGGAATGGAGGCAGTCACACCTTTAGAACTGGAAATTCCATCACTAAGGATTTTGAAAGAGGCAGAGTTAGATGAATCAGAATGGGCAAGGGTGAGATTTGAACAGTTAAACTTAATTGATGAAAAGAGATTAACAACTATTTGCCATCACCAGTTATACCAAGGCAGGATAGCAAAGGCTTACAATAAGTCAAGCCAAGGGTGTTCAAAGAGGGAGATTTGGTGTTAAAGAAGATGTCAGTAGCAGAGGACCAGAGTAAATGGACGCCAAATTATGAGAGACCATATGTAGTGAAGAAGGCTTTTTTTCCGGGGGAGCCTTAATTTTAACTAACATGGATGAAGAAGATCTGCCTAGACCTGTAAACTCTGATGTTGTAAAGAAATATTACACTTAATGTATCACTCAGGACATCTAATAAAATTGATATTTGGCCATGAATTCTTTGGTGTATCCTCTTTTTCTGCATGATCCCAGGATTTCATAAAGATTTTTGGCAAATCAAAGTTTAGTACGAAAATGAATGCTAATTTGATCTTTGTTTAACAAATGTGTTCTGGGAATTCAAAGGATTTTCATTGGAAGGTGACCTCATACCACCAAGGTCCACATAAGAAGGCTAACCTCTTGGCCAAACAAGGCTAACCTCTTGGCCAAACAAATAATCAAAAAAAAAATCAAAAACTTGTTTCGCATGGAAAAGCAAGGCTTATTGATTCAGATTGCATGTTTTGAAATGAGGAAATGCCATCTTTGATATCCCGTCACAAGGTCTCAAATATCCTTTGCAGTCCCTATTTGAGCCTAATTTTATTTTCTTGATAATTAACCCTGACAAGGATCATAGCCTACACTGGGGGGGGCATGTGCAAAAAAAAAAAAAGGGTCCTCAATGACAAGTGACACCCGAAGAAAGCTGGGGGCATAAGCATAAAAAGAGTTTTAGTACACTATATCGAATGAATTCAACATTTTGGTAGTACTAAAAACCTAACATAGAAAGCCCAAACAAAATGCTAGGGGGCATGTCGTGAAAAAAAAAACCAAACAAATATACTTGGGGGCATGTCAAGTCAGCACAACGTTAGTGCCAAATTCCAATGAAAAAAAAACAAACAAAATACTTGGGGGCATGTCAAGTCAGTATGAAGTTAGTGCCAAAAAACCATGAAAAAACCCAAACAAATACCGGGGGGCATGTCAAGGTCAAAGCCCAAGCCAACACTGGAGGCATGTTAGGTCACTATGCAAATCAATCATGAGGGCTAAATGAAGTTCTAAGAGTAAGCACTAAGTGATCCTTAGTTCGAAAAACCCTCAAACACTTTTTGAGCCTCAAACATCATTTTTTCATAGCCAGTAACCCAAGCCTACGTTACAAGCTTAATAAAGCCCTTTCTGATCAAATACGAGTTATCTGGATTGATAAGTAGTGCTTTTCTATTTGAAACAATCCTTACATTACCTAATCGAAGCCCTCGTGACATACGAGACTTACAAATATCATTTTTGCATTCTTGTCAAAGTCAGCATAATACTTGACAATGAGATCATTTGAATTCTTTCGAGAACAAGCTTGTTAAACAAATATCAAAATGGTTTTTGTGCTTGGAATGAATTTGAAATTCCAAAGGTTTTTACTTGAAAATAATTTTTGCAAATAACCATCCCTTTCATGTAAATACTCAAAGCCTAAAACACTGGTGTGACATGACCCAATTAGGGAAATCAAAATGGTTTTGTGCTTGGAATGACTTCGGAATTCCAAAAATCCCGCATGAAAATATTCTTTGCAAATAACCAACCCCTTCCTGCAAACATCTGAAGCCCAAAACATGTTTGGGACATGACCAAACAGAGGGGCAATCTAAAATGCAATTGAAGGTTGCTCTATCATTCCTTTTCAAAGAATCCGGATCAAACTCAGGAGGGCATGTTGAGATCGATCATCCCAGTGGTCAAAATAGACAAGTTCTTGAGTATGCAGAAGCGAGAAGTCGTCAAACCATGAAGTTGACTCCATAATTCCTTTTCAAAGAATCTGGATCAATCTCAGGAAGATCTATCATCTCCAGCGGTTAAAATCAACAAGTTGCGGCTTGAGTATGCAGAAGCAAGAAGCCGTTAGATCACGAAGTTGACTCCATAATTCCTTTTGAAACAATCTGGATCAAACTCTAGAGGGCATGTTGAGATCGATCATCTCCAGTGCTCAAAATAGACAAGTTGCGGCTTGAGTATGCAGAAGCGAGAAGCCGTCGAATCATGCATTGGACTCCACAATCCCTTTTCAAATAATTCGGGTCAAACTCGGGGGGCATGTTGATATGGAAAATCTATCATCTCCAGTGATCAAAATCATAAGTTGCGGTTTGAGTAAGCAGGAGCAAGAAGCCATCAAATCCAAAGGTCTAAATCCCGGAAAAGAAGGTCTGGAGGAAGAAAGGGGACCTATATCTCTCAGGTAAGTATACATGCATCATCATGCATTGCATCCCCATTGAA
Source organism: Salix exigua (assembly GCA_032356905.1). Lineage (NCBI taxonomy): Eukaryota > Viridiplantae > Streptophyta > Magnoliopsida > Malpighiales > Salicaceae > Salix > Salix exigua. Next base: position 13,049,799 of record CM063589.1, on the reverse strand, counting down.
AATCTAAGAAATATTTTGGAGGGATCGTAATTTACAAACCTTCATTCATTTTGTGCACGCTTTCAAGCTCTCATCTCTTGCATTTCCTTGAGTACGCTTTTCAGCTTTATATATTTCTTGATTTTGGGTGTCGTCATGCATTGCACCACCATTGAAAATCTAAAAAATATTTTGGAGGGATCATAATTTACGAACCTTCATTCATTTTGTGCACGCCTTCGAGCTCTCACCCCTTTCACTTCCTTAAGCATGCTTTTCGGCTTTATCTCTTTCCTAATTGGAGTGTCATTATACATTGCATCTCCTTAGGAATCTAAGAAATGTTTTGGAGGAATTGTAATTCACAAACCTCTACTCATCATTTTTCTGCGCGCCTTTGAGCATTCATCATTTTCACTTCCCTAAGTGCACTTACGAGCCTTTAATTTAGTAGATAGAGCGTTTTTCAACCCTATCTCTTTCCTTATTTGAATGCGCTTTTTAGCCATCAACCAACTCAGATAGTGCACTTTTAAGTCCTATCCCTTTCAAGAACTTGATGAGTTTTCCAATCCTTGGTCAAAATACGCACTTTCATGCCCTATTTCCCCCATCTTCGAGTGCGTTTTCATACCCTCGACCATCGATCAAAATAGTGCCCTTTCTTGCCCTATTTCCCCCATCTTCGAGTGCGTTTTCATACCCTCGACCATCGAGCAAAATAGTGTGCTTTCATGCCCTATTTCCCCACATCTTCGAGTGCGTTTTCATACCCTCGACCATCGATCAAAATAGTGTGCTTTCATGCCCTATTTCCCCCCATCGTCGAGTGCATTTTCATACCCTCGACCATCCATCAAAATAGTGCGCTTTCATGCCCTATTTCCCCCCATCGTCGAGTGCGTTTTCATACCCTCGATCACCATTTTTCACCTGGGCAGGTCACCCATAACAATAAGACCATCCTCACCATTTGTTACCTGGGTAGGTCACCCATAACAATGAGACCACCGTCACCATTCTTTTTCTTTACAACGCTTACTATCTAAAGTTATTTTTCCAAAACTTTAGTCGTAAGCATTGTAAAGAGGGGGCAAACTGTCATCACCCAATTTTTGGGTGACTCCCCAAAATATACCACAAAATAACAAAAATAAATAAAAAGGGTCGGTGTTGGTAGAAAAATCAATGTTAAATTCTTGATTGTTTCCGCAAGAACGATTGTGTCTCTTTTGTCCCCAAGATAGAGGAAAATACAGATTTAAGACAAAAGTATTTTTATCATCGGATAAATATGTATAAAAATCAAGTCGAGGGATATAATTATATTTTTTTTATTGGCCAATTTGAATCGTCGGCCAATTTTAAAATATAATTATGTTTGGGAATTAATTGAGGGTCCAATTAAAGGATTTAATTAAGTGCAAGGACTTAATTATACTTTAAGTTGGTCAAAATAATTTTATTAAAGGCTTAATCAAGTCCGTGAATTTAATTTGGGCTCAATTGAGAAGTTGGGAATTTTCGGAGGCTAAATGGAATTTTTCCAAGCCAATTATGCAAAATCAGGAGTCCAATTGGAAACAATTGAGAGTTTAATGGTCAATCATGGGTCAAATGGCATAGATTGGAAATCAAAGGCCAAAATAAAAAGGCGAGCAAAATTTAAGGATAACTTTGAATTTTTCACGGGGACATGATTGCACAAAATCATAAATTTAGAACCAATTAGGGGTGCAATTGAGCTGATTAAAATTGAGGGACCAAGTTGATCTTTCGCCATCCTCTCCCGAATCTCTGCTCATGCAGTGTAGGCACGCCAGCACGCCACCCATGGGCATGCGTTTGCCTGGGAAATCTCTCCTCCCATTTTACTAAGCAAAACAAGAGGCGCCCTCGGTTACATGCCCTGAAGTGGTCGGTGCTCCTGCTATAAATACCCCAGTTGGACAAGCAAGCGGGGGACGAAAAAAAAGAGAGAGGGGAGGAGAAAAATATTAAAACCTGCATGCAAAACGAGTTTTTACGCAGGAGGGGAATAAGTGGAAACAAAGTAGAATAGGAATAGTAAACAGAAGAGGAAAACTGGAGAGGGACGAACAGGAGAAGAAAACGTGAGGAGAAGAAAAAACGAGGGAAAATGTGGGCAGAAACTTAGGAAATAAAAAGTTTGAAACAGAGGATAGCTTTTGCTGAGAAAAAACAAAGAAAAAGCGAAGAAAACAAGAAAATTTTCGTAGGAAACAAACTGATCTTCATCCCTCTCAGTATGCAAATTTTCCGTCTCTCTCACTAGAACCAGAGACGTTTGTCCTCTCTCTCCTTCTCGGCCAAGCATTCCGGCCACCAGCTCAGGCCACCCAACTGCACCCTTATAATCACAGAAACCTTCCCCTCGACTCCAGAGACATATCTCCACCCTCAGAAGAAGGTAGCAGCAGTGGAACTCGGCGCGACACCAACAGGCCGAAACTTCGAGGGCTCCCTCCGGCCACCACAGACCACCGTTGACGGCGAGACAACCTCCACGACAACCACCTCGACCTCAGCTACCTGACCATACCCTCAGGTGACCCTTTCGCCACACTTTTGTTTTTACTGTTCATCGTCATCAACCTCGCGTCCTGCATGCAGTGGAACGTGATCGTTCCACTGTTCATGCAGGGCTGGGTTTAGTAGCTTGGGCTGGGCTTTTGTGCCCGGCCTGAGCCTAGGAGCTGGGCCGTCATTGCGGCCCAGATCTGCCTGGTTGGGCCCTCAGCCCACGCTGGCTGAGAGCCCAACCCCCCTTCGGTTTGGGCTGCCAGCCCACCAGCTGGCCGCCCGGTCCTCTATCATCTGGGCTTCCAGCCCACGAGGCTGGAAGCCCAGCCCAGATCGGGGTGGCTGTCAGCCCACCAGGCTGACAGCCCAGCCCAACAAAATAATAAATAAATAAAAATAAAAAAAATAAAAAAAACCTTTTTTTAAAAAAAAGAAAATTTACAAAAAAAGATATTTTGTTTTATTGCATACGGCCGAATTCCAAATTGTTTCTCGTTGTATTTAAAAAACATATGTTAGCATATTTTTCCATATTTTTAAAGCGAAAATTTGAATATCATAACAAGTTTATGATTATCCATTGGTATTCGGCCAAAATGTCAAAAATAATTTCACAATTATTTTGTCTTATTCATCACGGTGTAAAATTATATTGTAATGTACACTTGTGGATGAATAAAAATAAGATTTTTCTTTATAGTGCAAAAATTCATTTTTAGTTAGTCTTTTGACTCTTAACGAGATAGAGATTCTTTCACAGAGAGAAATCTATGTCAAACCTTAGGAAAGACCAATAAAAAATGATTTAGAAAAACAATCAAACAACAATGCAGCTTGCCTTAGGTAGGGTGCACTAAGGTGATGCGTCTTCCCCTTGCACAGTAAGTCTCCTTACCCTAGACTCTCGCAGACCAATAGGTTCCTAGTAACCTTAATACTAGGTGGCGACTCCTAATAATTATAGTCGTAATTTTGACGACTATAAAAATACCCCTCACATTTCACCGCGCGCCGTTGTCCCCCGAATCCCGGGGTGAAGCGCGTCACAAAAATCGTCGTCGCGACAAAAGGCATGCATCAGCAGCAAAGCTATTGGCTTCCTTCGGAAACGCCGAGACACATCAACTGGGTGATTTTTTGCGTCATTCTGACTTCAGCGCCCGAACTGCGGAAATTCAGTTGCCTTTGAATTTTGGATACTCTCTCTTGAGCATATACGTCTCTGCCACTTGTTCTACATCACTTTCATCAGAATTGATCTCTATGTACATAATTTTTAATTTTTTAAAAACATGATTTTTATATTTTAAAAAAATTGGACTGGGCTTGTCCTAAACTAAATGGGTCGGTACAACCAAGTTGGCCCAAAAGGGCCCACCTATGCTGGACTTGGGTTGGGCCGAGAGCAACCCAGCCCAGCCCAAGAGTTAAAAACAGGCGCAGGAAAAAATGCACAAAACGGTGCGTTTTTGCCTTCGTTTTTGCATGAATTAACCATGGCATGTTACTGTTCATGAAATGGTCGATTGTGACTAGAGGGTGAACAACCAGTACCGACGGGTAGAGGAGGCCGAGGGGGTTCTCCCTGTCATGGTGGCGTCGAAAATAGAGACCTGTGGTGGCCGGACGGGGCGTTGGAAGTTGTCGGGCACAATTGTCGTTCGCCTCTCCTGCTTCGTTGTTGCTTCCCTGAGCTGGAGAAGAAGGCTTGGGTGGTGGTGTGAGCCCACGATGGAGTTGGTGCTGCTTTTGGCCGGGAGCTGATGCAGGAGTTGTCAAGGAGAAAGAGAGCTTGTTGTGCAACAATGGCGAAGGAAAAGAGAGAGAGACTGTTGTTGGGGGAGAGATAAGGATGAGCTGGCGTTGTCAACCTTAATGGCCGGTGTTGTTGTCGCCGGAGTTGGGGAAGACAATGGGTTCTCTTTATCTGCATGTTATTTTTCATATGTTATTTTTCTTTGTTATTGTTTTTGTTTTGTAACGCAAATGTGTTCTGACAAATTGCGCCGCAACCGCTATTTTTTGGGTGGGACCCACCACTTAAAAATCGATTGATGTTTGGTAAAATGAGTTTTTGGCGCTGCGGCAAGTCACACCGCAACGCCAAAGACCCACTTTATCTCCTCATCCTCTTCTTCACTTCTTCTTCGTTGCCTCCCTCCATCTCTCTCTGTTGTGCCCTTCCTCTTTTCCCTCTTTCTCCACCATCATCACCACTACCACTACCAAGAGCCTTGACTCCATTTCCAAACCCATCGATGGTTGCAAGAGAAGGAACGAGTGCAAATGATGCTGATTTTGGCTGCCTAAGAGGTTTTTTTTATTATTTGTGTATTTTTTAACTATGGTTTTGTTGATCGTGATTGTAATTATCTGTGTATTTTTGAAGTGTGATTTTATGGTTTTTATTGGTTGCAATGCAACGATATAATTTCTTGAATCTCAACGATTCTTTTTCAATTTGGCTCTTCATCTTTCTATCTGTAGCAATGCCTTTTGGTTGAATAAAAAGCAAAATCTCTCTCGAGAGACCCACCATTATTATGGAATGGAACCCTAATTATCAGAATCTGATCTTTTCTTATTAGATTTGTGTTGCTTCTTACGTAATAATAATACTACTAATCCATTTGTCAAAATATCTTGGTAAATTTATTTAAAGATTGGGATAGCTCCCAAAAGTCTACAACACAAATATATCCTATGCTCCCTCTCTTCTCGACCATCTAAAATTAAACCATCTAAAATTAAAACATGTATAGTATTATAATAATATTGTTTTTTAAAAACTTTTTGTATTTAAAAATATATAATAAACTAAATAAAATCATTTTTTTATTTTGAAACGCAAAAACAAACTGTGTACTTGATTTGGGAAACACTTCGCAAGGCAAGATAAGAGAGCACCCCTTGCCCGCTCAGTTGTACCAACACAGCTGACTTGCAGTCAAAGAAATTAAAAGCCCTACTTTTAACGTTGTCAACCTATTTGAAGCATCTATTTGCAGTTGATGAGAGGTGAAATCATGAAAATCACATGAAGGATATCTGTTCTTCAGCTCTAATGGACCAATCCGTACATATATCAAACCATATCCATCCCGAGAAGTTATTCTGCTGCAACATAAACACTTCTCAAATTCAACTTCCAAACAGAATAACCAGAAAACCAGTTATTATCCTGTTCTTTCTTTTGGATCAGGCAGTTTAAAACTTGAAGCTGCACCTATTCAATTTCAAGTAGACAAAATTCAACCTACGGACAAGCCCTGTTGAGGATGCTGTGTCTAACAGAGATTGACTAAGTCATACAAACAAAGTTTGCACTAGTACTCTTGGAAAACCTTGCCCCAATTAGCATCCCTATCATTACAAGGGAGTGCAAGGAGACGACTTATACTTTGATCAGGACGAGAAGATTTATTGACTTGCACAGCTTGAAAATAAACTCACAAGAAATGCTTTCACGCAACCACTTTCCAGTTCTAGTACAAACCTTGACATGATTGACATAGAAACAACAGCCAAATGCAGCCTACATTGATTTCCAAAGAAGTTCATTATTCTCATAATGCACTATATGGATATAGAAAGAGATATCTGGAGGCAAAGAACCATACAATCAGAGTAAAACTAACTTCACAGTCCGCATTAACCCAGATTTTTGGAGTTATCAAGATGTTCAGCTAAAAATATTGGTTCGGGGAAGCAAGGAAAACTGACTACAATCTGTCAAAGAGTCCTGATCATTACATAGAACAGGATGTGCAGGCTAAAAATATTTCAATATATATCACCTTCTCAGCCAGTTTAGACAGAACCAATCTGGAAATGTTAGTTGTTATCAGAGCTATAAACCAGATAGAAAGGAAATATTTATCTGGTAATGGAATCATCTGATGATCTGCTAGTACATCACTGCTGTAACTTGAAAAGTCAATGTGAAAGTAATTACTATATATGCATGCCCATTCCGATGGTATGTTAGTAGCAGGCTCGTGAATATATTTGCAATGGGATTACTGTGAAGAAAGGAACTTTGTTTTACCAATATACTTCGATTTACACATCCTGAAAAGCATACACTAGAGAGTAAATTTGTGAAAACCACAAATAAAATTGGTTTAAATAGCACCCACTATAGCCCATGAAGTGTTGTTCAAGGTTCCCTGTTCAGTGCATATCTTTCATCCCCATTACTTTTATCTTCACAGTTTTCACACCTTCCATAAAATCTTGATCTGATTCTTTTGTAATTACAGACTTCAGATTAGTATCTGCTGTTAGTGACTTGTCGAAGTTTAATGAGTTGGCCTTAGCTAGAACTTTCCTTCGCTTGTACGTCAAAGGCAGTAATTTTTTATCCTTAAACGCCACTGAGACACTGGATTTACTTGATAGCTTCTCTGATTTTCTGACACTGACATCATTCTCACCATTCTTTTGGTGTGAAGACGAATCCATTAACGTTTCTTGCTTATTATCATTGCCAATATCTGAAATTGCAGGAACCACTTCTGAAATTCTGGGATAGATTGTGAGATGCTCTTCTTTTAATGGTGCCACGCACTGCTCCCCTCCATGATATTGGATATGAAATGGGAATGATTCCACGGATTTCAGGAAAGAGCCATTAGATTCTCTGTCCACATTTTCCCCCAGATTTTCACCACCAAAGGTATATGGCCTTGCATCCACTGTATCCAAGGATGACCTGCATTCCTTATTCGGAAACCTTCCCATATCTACTCCAAATAATTTGTGTTTTACCACAACAGAATTGTCATCTAAAGTTGGAAGCGATTCTTCTTTCACACTTCTTGTAGAGCTTACGGGGAGATTTCTGGTTACTCTAACAATTTCCTTCGGATCTATTAGAAACTGAGGTTGGTCCAGAGTTGAATGAACTCTGTCACCATCAGCCTTTTTCCTTAGAAATGGATATTCATGCAGGCTACCTGCATTCTGAAAGCATACAGATGCTGGCAAAGGAGAAAACTTAAAATCCCGTATGCCATGAGTCCTGGCTGGAAAGTTTGATTGCACTCCTCTTGGCACAATGTCTGACTGTTCCAGGTGAAATGAAGGAACTTTAGGTACTATTTTCAGTACTCCCTTGGGCAATGATCGACAGTGTCCGGAAGAGTCGGCCACAACCATCTTTGAATTGTGATTACGGAATGAATCATTGCCTGATGCCTTCATCTTTAAAACCCCCTTTGGTCTGCAGTGTGGAGCTACATTTTTTGTCCTGTTAGTACACGGAAAGGGCGGTCTGTCTTTTGCTGAACCCTCGCTTTCCACTAGTTTCATCACCTTCATTTCCAGGTTGTCCTCATTTAATAGACGATCATCCTTAGGAGATTCATTAAGATCAAGCATATTGATGCTCTTTTGTTTTCTCCTGTTTTTCCACATAGAATTTTTTTCCTCAATTCCATGACTCATTCCATACTGGTCCCATAACATTCTCATGTTTAAAAACGTTTGTATCATCCTATCATGGTAAGCTCTCAGAGAATGATAATGCTGCTTCCTTTGTAGAAACTGCAAACCTTCTCTGAAGCAAGCCACCTTTGGTGGGTACACTCCAGCTTTCAATCTTTTAAAAAAAAATTCTAACGGATTCCCAAAATATAGTTCAGTACCATCAAAAAGCTCCTTCATAGTCATGCAAAATGTCTCGTGTTCCATATCTGGAAGGTAAGCTGACAGATTGAACCTTTCTTCCTCTGTTAAACACAAATTCCATGTGTCTAGAGATAATATTTCCTTCAAATCCGGAAGATCATAGAGTTCATATGGTATGCTACAACGCTGACCATCCACCATACCAAACTCACAGTTCAATTCAGCAAGTTCACAATCATCTGAATCATTCCCCCAGTCTGCTCCCAAAACTGGGTTTTCTCTCATCTGCTTGACTTCACCATTGAAGGAGCAGGAAACTTTATCAGAACTTGAACTCCAGTGGCAAATCTTCTGTATGCCCATTGATACAGAAAGTGATTTGAGGACAATCCTTTAGTTACAGGAACATATCAAATCCCAAATGTGAAACTTAATCACCAGAAGTAAGGCCCCTGAAGAGAAGATGAACCGTAGTCATCAAAATCGACACAGTTTAAATGAGAATATTATAAATTAAGAATTTCAAAATGCAAATAAAAAAATTGAGTTTTCTTCCATTGAACCTCCTGAAATAATATGCCCAGATGAATATGCAAAAACATGATCAAGCTGTTCCAGATGAAATGCCCAGAACTACTACTAATGCCCAGAATTACTATTAGCTATGACAATATGACGCATCTCATGTTACCTTCTACATTGCTTGCTGCTATAGTTGATATTTCAGTCCATGATTGCTTTACTAAAATCACATATCCTATGTATTCTTATATAAGAACAAATTGACAATACATGTACACAAGCAAATGCCACCGCACATTCCAATGTACAGCGCATCTCCACCATATTACCAGATTTCATTGGCATAAACCGGGTCCAACCCAGATCACAGGCAACACAGATTTTGGAAACTCCAATCTTCAGAAACCAGGAAAAAAAGCTGGTTGAAACCAAGGAACCAAACAGAAAATGCTTCTTCATCGTATATATAAATATATACTTTAACTAGCGAAATAGGATGCAACAGAATAATTAGTGGATCAAACCCCACAATCAAATAGCAAACTTCCCAGCTAATTACCCAAAACCATCAACTGATCATTATCACTCGAATAAAGGAAGCGGCCAAAACCATCAGCAGGGACCGAATAAATGAGGAAAAGGAAATAACAGTGGGAGAGTAGAGCATCATACCTTAAAAGAGCATACAGAGAAGTAACAAAGACCTGGAATGGAGCTGGAAAATGGGTTTTTCTTTGTTTTTCTATAGCAGTTGGAATCGGTTAAAACGGAGACCCGGACTGGGAAAGAATCCCATCTTCGATTTTGGGTTATGATATTTAGCTTGGCATCCCTGTCTCTCTGCTGCCTAACTTATTCTCTTTTTGGTTTTTTTGTTTTTTGGCTTCTTGGCCTTTCTACTGTAGTGTGTACTGTGTAATGTATATGTACAGAGTACATTGTGAACAACAGAATAGACCATGACCATTACCATCACCATAATTATCTGAAACAAGCAATATAACTCTCAAATCTTTAACTAACTTGCTTTCATATAACCGTTGACAGCCTAAACTGCAGGCTGGTTGCCCCCATCACGTGATTTTTTTTTCTTTATTAATATGAGTGATCATCTTGCACGTATCCGTGATTTTAATTGTGACTGATAAGGAGTCAACTGAGGGGCCTACACGGTAATTAAAAAACTTGTTCCATGTTTAACTGTAACATTGGAGAGGCATTCTTATTTCTTCTACTATTACAATTTATATTTCGCTCGGATGGTTTTCATAAAAAAAAGAATACTATTTATTGCTTGCTGCTGCTGTGGACCTTTGAATGTCCAAGATTCTTTAGCTATTTGAATGCGATATGATGGATTTATTTATTTTAATTTCAATAACAATATTTTTATGTGTTTATTATTTGTTTTAAGATAATAAAAATTTAAACCTGCTGTGTTATTTGAGAAATGGTAAAAGTCTGCATCAAGTAACACAAGAGTTGAATAGAAATGTTAAAAATGACTTGGTTGTTCAACTCCATGATGCTTAAAAGTAGAGTTTGTGACTGTTTAGCGCTGCTTTGGGGCGGTTCTAGGTAGCCTAAGACGTTGAAGCTTCAGTAGTTGTCTATACTATATTGCGACAAGTGAGAAAGAAGATAGTTCTCATGGAGGAAAATTCATATGAATCATGGGTGTTGTTGGAATTATCATCTAGTTATTGTTAAGAAAATTTTAGTGTAGTAGTCTTGTCAAAGATTCAAAAAATTTAGTTTATCTGCCGCCGGTTGTGGCAGATAAACTGTATTCTGAATTTTTATGTGTTTGAAAAGTTTTATGGGTATGCCTTGCCTTATTAGTTTTAATAATTCTAGTTTTTTATATTTTATTTTAAACTCATCTGTTTAGAAAAAAATATTCATGTAAATGCCCTCACAAAATTCATCTATCCAGGAAAGCGATTAGATTTTCCACAACTCATATGGCATGGTTAAAAATATTTCAATTAAAAATGGGTGAAAATAGAAAATAATTTTAAGATCGGTGTTTTAATGTATGTCTACTTATAAATCCAATATCTATACTACAATATTTACCATTAAATCCTGATATGCATATCAATATATATATATATATATATATATATATATATTGTATGAAACAATATGAATTTATAATTATTTTTAAGAGACTTGGTTTGTATTCACATAAAAAAATTGTGTTAATAAAAAAAATATTTATTATATATTTGAATCCAAAAAGACAATGCACATATATTTTATTATTATTGTATTCTTACTTCCATGTCTACAAAAAAAAAAAGTTATTTTTTTTCAAAACAAATTTGATTCTTCTCAAAATAGACTAGCATAAAAATCAATACAAAAAAATTAATTTGGAACCTTAAAAGCTGAAAGCATTGAAAAGACATTTAAAATCTAAATTCTTTTGAGATGACATTGAAAATACTGAAATGATGCATATATATCAAAAACATTTTTTTTGTTTTTTGTTTTTTCAAATACTTAAAAAGAAAAGATCAAAGTTGAGCATTTAAGTATTCTTCTAAATAAAAAAAAAACATTTTTAAAAGATATTGTTGTAATATTATTATTAAGAAAACCTTTTGCTTATCTTAATAATACTAATAAGAATCTTATCAAACAATTTTATGATTGGATTTCACCTTCTGATTGGATAGTAAAAATTGATATTAAAAAAAAACACTTTCATTTTTTTTAAATTGCTTCAACATTCTAGTAATTAATAATTGGGTTTCTCTTAGCACGTGAGTAAAAAAGCATGTAGTATTAGCAAAACACAAGTATGAGTTGCAATTAGGTAAACAAGGTAAATTTGAGAGCCTATTTGTTTTTGTATTTTGAAAGTGTTATTAAAAAAAAAATATTATATTTAGATTACATCCTCTATATGGATGTAGCTTTAATAATTGTACAGGGTGAGAGAAAGGGAGTTCTTACATAGAAATCTGTATGAATCGTTTTAACATGATTTTCATTAAAACTTGATGTTCTTTTAGTATTTTTGTATTGTTTTGATATAATAATATCAAAAATAAAAATAATAATAATTGATGTATTTTTAATCAAAAACTATTTTGTAAAACAACCATCCCTATACTTTTAAACACTCATTTACTCCATGGCATAGGGTTAATATTTAATAAGAAAGAAAATTCTCATCAATTAATAATATCACACATCATATTATGTTAGATATTACTATTTGAGTTAAAAGAAATTGGGGGTGTTAATTAACATAAAAAAAAAAATTCCTTTTATCATTTGAGTTAAATATCTTAATTAGATTACATCACAACATAAAATTATTTTTTCTATAAAATTTTATTTTCCATCATCATTCATATTCAAATCAGTTTGATATTTTGATTTGTAATTTCATAGTTGTGACATTAAAGCATTCAACTTATAATTTATTTATTGATTTTGGCTTGTATAAAGTTGAATGAGTAATGCATCCAGCTTTTATTCTTCTTTAAGAGTTGAAAGACCAATTATCTTTAAATTTCTCATATGAAAATCTATTATTGTTGTGATTTATACTCCTAATTTTTCCTTGGCCACCTATGAGGTAGAAAATAAATTATTAGACAAAAATCATAAAATTTTCTCATTTTTATCTTTTGCTTATGGATTAGCAAGAGCTCTAATAGTTAGTTCATCAATGTTCATATATTTTTCTAATGAACAAACAATAAAATTAGATTTTTCTTCCAATGATCGAGTTCATCAATATTCTTATTGCCATGAATATGTATTCTATTAACATTTGTCATTATTTATGAAAAAAATAGTCTTTGATAAAGTCTCCTATATTTATCCTACACAATTTGAATTATGTATGAAATGCTTGAAATTACTGTCTTTTGCGTTAGTAGGTTCTTAATATTTCCTTTTTAATGGAACCATGAATATCCTTAAAGGTTTATTTGTAAAAATTGATTTTCAAAATTGATTATTTGAAAAAGATAATTCTTTATTTTTAAATATTTAATCTTTGTCTTGTTTTTTGGACATTTGTTATTGTTGTTCGAAGTAGTGGTTGAAATATTTGCTTAAAAATGACTTTCCAATACCCTTCACACCTTCAGGAATGATGGGTTAAACAAAGTTTTTTTCACAAACCATAATTATATTTAGTTTTATTGGAGTTATTATTGACATCTTAAGGATAGGATTAAAGGGGGTTTTTTGGTCGAAATTGAAATTTAGTCTACTGATATAGAAGGCAGCTCTACTACCATGTCTACCATTGTGTTTTACAAGTTGAATTGTTGTCTTGATAGGAAACTTTGATGTACCAATGATATTGGCGTGGAAATTGTTGTTATGTGTGATTTATACTATATTTTAAAATTATTGTTGTTGTATTTTGAAATTGTTGCTACTGTTTTTTTTCTGTTGTTGTTACTTTTATAAAAGACTGCTCAATAATGAAGGTTGCTATGATTTTTGCTACAATAAAGAGAGTTGTGTTGATATCTTATATGTGTTTTTATTGTTGTTGTTTTTTCTCTTAATAAAACTAAGTTCTTATACCAATAATTTAAAAAGCCCTAAAATATACAAAGTATTTGAACCTTTATTCTCTTCCTCAATCTATATCAGAAAATACTCGAGTATATAGAGGATGTGTTACAATGTAGTTGCGGTTGATTTTCAAAGTGTTGTTTCACTTAGAAATGCATTTTAATAATGTTTTTTTAAAATATTTTTGACATCATACATCAAAATGATCTAAAAACACCTCTCTCCTTTTCATTTAGAGCAAAAACAAAAATCTATATTTTTTGAAAAGCATTTTTTCAGTGATTCCCCACACCTTGAAATAATAGTGAATAAGAACTTAGTAGAACTTGGAATTATTTGTATAACAGATTAGGATGGTCTAGCGAGAGAGAGAGAAAGAATGTAACAAAACACTATAGTATAGAAATTCAACAATGAATATACGATAGAAATTAGCACCATTTTCAAATAATAGTAGGAGAAGTCTGTAACAATAACAAGTTTATACACAATAACATCATCTCTCTTCATAATAACCTCCACTAATAATTTCTCAGGGGTTAATGAATATTGACAATGTGAAAGGAATGTTTAAATTAGAAGATTTTCTAGATCATATATATATAATCATGATTTAATTATAATCTCTATTCAACTTTAATTTTTTTGAAAACACAACCTTTATGCAAGTATTCCAAAATAAAAATTCTAAATTCTAGTTTAATAAAGACTCTAACTAACTAGTAGTTTTAAATATAAATTCGTTTTTTTATCCATATCAAGAATTCTTTTCTTATACTAAGGTCTTGTGGAGACACCAAGTAATTTTTTGAGCTTCACAGTCAACTACAGTTTGAAACGAGTTGTCTTGCCCGTGCGTTGTGCTGTGCTTTTTGATGTAACAAATTGATTGTTATGCATGTTTTCATTTATTAAATAAGAAATTAATTAGCTAAATTATCATCGATAAAATCCATTTCAAATGGGTTATTTGTTTTGTGCATTGAAGTAATTGAATATTACTACTGTTTAAAATATTTGGATAATTGTTTAATCGGTAGATTATCTTTGTGTATCAAAGCGCAGGGCAAGTGACTCATGTATTTTTTTTCATTGTAAATAATTTGTAAATAATCTATGTGTGGCTTCATATAATTTTTGTTTACATGGAACTAAATTTGAAATAGTATACATAAAAAAGTCGTGAAAGTCAATTTTGAACAAAAACAACATCGATTAATGAATTATTTCGATTATTATTACATTTTAATCATCATGATTCTTAATTTTGCATAATTATTATAGCTACTATTATAATTATTATTATTATTATAAATAATTAATATTTTGATTATTACTGGCAGTATTAATATAGTCGTTTTAATTATTATGACAATAATCATCACAATAACTAAAATTGTTGTTTTATTAACATTATTTCAATAATAATTAGTATCATTATCATTATTTTTGTGAGCTATTGTTATTATTACCATCAAAGCCATAATTAGTTACATCATAAGCACTATAATCATTACAATAAATTATAATCGTTATTATCATGATACTTTATAGTGTCACTATTATCATAAATATTACAACTCCTGAAATTATTATCATTGGACCCTTAACAAAATAAAAATTATTAACTTACCCTACACAATAAAAAAAATTCAAAAACTTCAACAAAAGAGTAAGCAAGAAAAATCACTCCAAATTATTACTAATATTATTTAATATATAATAAAGAAATAGAATTACGTCCAAGAATAAAAAAACTAAAAATTATAATAAAAGAGTAAACAAAATGACAAAAGAAAAATAAATATTATTATCCTTAACAAAATCATTTGACAAAACACATCTCAAATGATTATTATTAT
The DNA here is from genome assembly GCA_032356905.1 of Salix exigua. Classification (NCBI taxonomy): domain Eukaryota; kingdom Viridiplantae; phylum Streptophyta; class Magnoliopsida; order Malpighiales; family Salicaceae; genus Salix; species Salix exigua. The sequence continues at coordinate 13,034,707 of CM063589.1, read as the reverse complement.
TATTATTATTTCATTAAAACAACAACAACAACAATATAACAAAACAGTAAGCAAAAAATAAAAGACATGAAAGAACAAAAATAAATATTATTAAACTTAATTTATTTTGAAAAAAAATATAAATTATCATCACTATTACTTTATAAATAATGAAAAAACAATACCTCCAAGAATAAAAAACTAGAAATTATAACAAAAGAGTAAGCATGAAAATAAAATAAATGATAAAACAGAAATAAATATTATTAGCCTTAAAAAAATTTTGACTTGAAGAAAACAAAACAACGCAAAAAATAAATAATAATTTTTAAATGATCTTTAACACAAATTAAAATTTAAGGGCTAAATAAAAAAATGCAACCCCAACAAAAGAGAAACAAAAAACTAAAACTAAGAGTGTGTGTGTGTGCGCGCACGCGCGCCGTGTATGTACACTCTTAGTTTTAGATTTTTGTTTCTCTACACACACACACACATACATATGGACAAAATAGAGATTAATTGCTATATATATATATATATATATATATATATATATATAAAAAAAAAAATAATAAAGGAATTAAATTTAAATAAAAAAATAAAAAGTATAAGGGCCAAAATAAAAATAAATTATATGATTGATTTCAATCATAGGACGAGATTGAAAAACATTCAAACATCTATACTGAAAATCTTAAGGGATTTAAAACCAAACCCAAAATTAAAAGAATAAGGATCAAAGTTAAAATGCAATTTATAATTAATTTCGATTGAGGGATAAAATTGAAAATAATTCCAATTGTTATACCAAAAATATCAAGGAATTTAATACAAAACCAAAAATTAAGAGAATAAGGATCGAAATACAAATGAAATATATAATAAATTTCAATTCAAAGACTTAAGTAAAACCAATCCAACTTATATTACAAAAATCAGGATTATACAAAATAATCAAAAGTCAAGGGACAGAAATGAAGTTATCATAAACATAGGGGGATTGAAGAGTAAGCTGGCATTCATGAGATACCCCTCCAACCACCTCTTTAATTTTATTTTTTTTGAGGGGCATATCTATATTTATCAATTTTCATAAATTGTGCAATGTCAGGAAAACCCCACCGACTGTCTTTCTTTGTCTTATATGAGGGTAATATGGTTACAATAGATACCAATTGTAGGACCTCAGGCGCTACCAACTCTTCTAAAACCAATTGATGATAGAAGAGGTGCATACCCTAGCCTTATACCGCATTCAGCATGCAAGCGCCCACGACATTCGATTGTGACTTGGCCCACCCGGCCTCCGCCACGGGATAATTGATGCACACATGGCCAACAATCTCCCCCTCAGCAATTGCTCCGGCTGGGAATCGAACTCGTGACCTTGGCTCTAATACCAATTGTAGGACCTCAGGCGCTACCAACTCTTCTAAAACTAATTGGTGATAGAAGAGGCGCATACCCTAGCCTTATACCGCATTCAGCATGCAAGCGCCCACGACATTTGATTGTGACTTGGCCCACCCGGCCTCCGCCACGGGACAATTGATGCACACATGGCCAACATGTGGATGAACCATGATGTTTCTGTTATTCAAGGATTAAGGCAACTATACACCTAGGGGGGGAATTAGGTGTAAATACAATAATTATAGCAATTCTAAAATCAATTACTTTAAAGTAAAGAGATAGGAGAGAGAGATTGCTAACTCGGTTTTTAACGTGGTTCGGCAAGCCTACATCCACGATTCAAGTACAAATCCGTACTTGAGTATTGTACTCTCTTACTAGTCCAAGTAACAAGATTACAAATCTCGCTTGATGAATCCACACCAAGACTTTTACACCACTTGAAGATATGCCCTCTTCAAGATTTTCCTTCTTCCCACTTGAAGATGTACCCTCTTCAAGATTTTTCCTTGGTGATGTTCCCTCACCAATATCAAGAGTTTTATACTCAACTCTCAAGAGTATTACAATGATTGTTTTTGTAAAACAACAATACACTCTTAATAGTGTAGATATTACAAATGAAGATCTATGATCTCTTTATCTCACTTGATAACACTTAGAATATTTGAAGGTGTTTAAGTGTAGTGAGAATGAGAAATACTCTTTGTGTTAAGATATGAAGATTTAAACACAAATATGAGTATTAATGAGGATTGATGATATGAAGGTGTTTTTGCACTTTAATTGCCTCAATATAAGATATGAAAGTTGTGTGTCCTCAGTTTTGCAATTAGGAGGCCTATTTATAGGTTTCTAAAAGAAACTAGCCGTTTATAGCCTTTTTAATGCAACTGTCATATCAAGCGGTCGACCGGTTCACAACGGACAAATCAAGTGGTCGACCGGTTCAGTTCAAAAGACAATTTGTCTTCAAGCGGTCGACCGGTTCAGCTCAAAAGACAATTTGTCTTCAAGCGGTCGACCGGTTCACTTGGTATCCCAAGCGGTCGACCGGTTCATGCAGAAAGGCAATTGTGACAAATTATCTTTTCTGAATTGCTTGAACCGATTGATTATGACTTAATCCTATAATCATCAAATCCTTTTAATACATGCAATGTGAAGTGTGTGAGTTCATTTTAAATTGTGCTATCAAGTTAGAAATTGAGATTTACATAATTAAAGCACTAAAATTAAAACTTCTTCTTTGTCTTCACTTGCTTGCATCTTGGACTTATTGGAATGATTTCTTCGTGTACTCCATTATGCTTGTTGATGTATTCTTGTATAATACCTGTTTATAGCTTAATCTCATCCAAGCATATTATTAGTCCATTTTCTTTTTATTGTTATCATCAAAATATATAAAACATATAAGTGTGACATTATATATCAACATATATATATATATATATATTTATTTTGTATTTCATTTTTTTTAGTTTTGATTCCTTGATTTTTTTCTAAGATAGTTTTTAATTTTTTGTTCATATATATACACCTCTGCTCTTAATTTAGATTTAATTTTTATTTGTATTAAATGCAGCTTCTGTTCAAAAACATGGTAAGTTTAATTTTGATGCTGTAAAATTAAAGTGAAACTCTCTCTTATGCATGTATAATTAAGCGTGAAATATTTGAAACACCTCGCAAGTAACTCTTTTGTTTTGTCTTATTTGAGACTTATTTTAGTATGCACTAAAAAAGTGAAATCACTAGGACACCCCCACTGACAATTCTTAGTTTTTTCCTTTTTTGAGGGTGTTATAGTTATTGTATTATGCACATAATTAAAAAAAAATACATTTGATGTCATGATATTATTTTAAACGCATTTTACATAATAAAATGAATGTATAAGAAACTAATATACAATTTTAGACTATCTACGACACTGCACGCATTGTACGAAATGTGCGTGAGTTCAAAAATTAATGGCGTGCCCGAAGACATGCCCACAGTACCGCGACACAAAATATAATTAAAATTTGATAAATTAGCAACACACCCATATAGCCAATTCTTGAATTTTGTCTTATAAGAGGTATATACGTACTTCTATATTTTGTAGTGCGTGTCAGATGACCCGGATAACCCGGTTATCAATAAAAAAGGGTTCAGGAATTGGACGTGGTACATGCAAGTTGGCTTGGACACTCTGGTTATTAAAAAAATAAATATGAAAATATCATCCATATCCCCTAGAAAATTCAAAAATATCTCAGGTCTTAGGGGCTAAAAATTTTCACTCCAAAAAGCAAAATAGTAATTTTACGATAACAATAAATAATGAATAGAGTATATGTGAGCAACATAGAAATTTACACTAAATGTGGCATGGGTTTTATTTTTTAGGTAACTCAATCTTCTCTCTTTCACACTTTTTTTTAAGAATTGTCACGGGGTAATTTTTCGCTCCACAAATAACCCCGTGCGACAGCCCAACCCCAGCTAGACTCGGCCTTTCCTCACCTCTCACTCGTGTTTGCCTACACCATTAAGTGTTTCACTCGCCCGAAGAGGTTCCCACACTTTTCTTGCAGACAATTTATCAAACATAAGCGATGCACTGCACACCGAGAATACAAGAATACCACTCAACCTTTATTTATCTCGTCAACAAAGGATTACACAATATGAGTGTGCTATGCAAAAAAATTGTCTGCTCCACAGCAAAGGCTTTGCAGCCTATTTATAGACAGCTCTATAAGAGTTACATGGCAGCCCCCATGATCTCCTATTTTTAGGATATAGTGGGGCACATTCTCCCCCATGATCTCGGAAGCCAGTAGAGCAGCCCCTGTTCTGTCCCCATGTTTAGCTCCCATTTTTTGCCTCCATGTTCCTATAATTTCGAAGTCCATAACTGTTACTACCCATGTCCTACTTGTCCACCTAGCAGCCCCAACTACCAGTCTCTGCTTCGTCAACTATTGGCGTAGAAGGTCCATGATCTAAGCCCATGTCCATGCTAAGCCACAACCCCCATGACCTGCATGAGTTGTAACACAATGCCTGTCGAATTCATCTATGCCCGTGCCAAGCTGTCGCTGTCCATCGCTGCCAGATTGTAGCATTTTCAACTCCACCTAAACAATAGCAAGAGAGGTAACAATTGCCTCGCATGTACTTAGTGCGTCTGCCACCTAATTGTGCTACCCCGGTTTGTGCTCCCATTCCAAGTCATATTCGACCAAAAATTCTTGCCACCGAGCCTGTCGTTGCGATAATTTTTTTTTTGTGTTTTGAATAATGTGTTAGCAAAATTATCCCTCTTGACAATAAATTTTGGTCCCAACAAATATACTCTTCATATGCCAAGGCAGTGCACCGCTACCATCATTTCCTTCTCGTGGGTCAAGTATTTCTATTTTGTATCATTTAACTTCCAACTCTCAAAAGCAATCGGATGTCCTTGTACGAGCACTCCACCAATGGCCCTATCTGAAGCATCAGTATGCACTTCGAATGGCTTTTCAAAGTCAGGCAACCCCAAGACTGGAGATGTCGCTATCGTGGTTTAAAGGCTGAAATGAAAGTCACATTTATTATCAATTTCAATTAAAGGACAAAGTTGCAAAAATTGAAACTTTTATACTGAACTAAATCAAAACTTATATAACATAAAAGGAGGAATGAAGTGAAAACATTTAATTAATTGCAATCGAAGGACCCAATCGAACTAAATCAAAACTTATATAACATAAATCATGATCATACACAAAATTAAAAGTCAAGTGACTGAAGTGAAAAGGCACCGAAATCGGGGGCCTCTCGTGCACGTTTACGTGCAAGAGAGAGAGAGAAACGGTGAAACCGACTTTAATTGGCCACCATCGTATGACAAAACGCGTCGCACCAAGAGAAAGACCAAGCATAGGCGCATTGACAGAGACTTCAGTATCCCATTTTCAGAGACTGTATCAGCCTTCATGCACCACCTAAACAGGGCGTGAGGCGGAATATTGGCGGTCGCGTGTCTCACAGGCGCTAATAGTATTTCGAAAAAAAAAATGTTGGTCAATTACCATTCCACCACTGTGTTTAATTCATCAATTTTGTCTTATTAGAGGCTATATCCATATTTAGCTATTTTCAAAAAATATTAAAAAAAAGAAGTGTGGCGGACCAAACTGGTTCGTACGTGTGAGATTACCTCCGTGACTCTCAGTCTAGAAGCCGGTTTTTGTCCTATTAGAGGGGCAAAAGCGTTAATACACTATGCATAATAGAAGAAAAAAAGACAAACGTACACGCGCGAAACACAAATTGCAAATATCTAGTCCACAATATTTACACTCACAATAAATAGTGTTTTCCAGATGTATTTTAGTATATTCAATCCGGGAAAAAGAGAAAAATAATTAAAATATATGATAGATTACCAATAAAAAACGGGATGGGATACACCGACAATGGGTCATAGCTTGTAACTAACTGGAACAGATGACGTCCCCATATTGAAAAGGATAGAGTGGCAAGCGGTGGGCACCGAGAGCAAACCCAATAAGACCACGGGCTTTGCCATCACTGTTGACGTAAGCGGCACAAAAGGCCGAGAAAGATTCCTCAGTTCCCCAGTTTGATTGGCTTTCCTCACCCCCACTCCCATTCTTTCGTGTACTCTTCACCTTTCCTCCCATATTTAGTTCCATCCACATGCCTTCATAAAGTGATCACATCTTTTTTCATTTGTCACCCATCTAACTCCGACTTCGTGGGTATTTCCATTTTCTTCTCTTCTTCAGAAAGCAGGCAATGGCGGGTCCTCAGTGTCATGGCACTCTCTTCTTACTCGTCGCTGCTCTCTTTACCTTCCACTCCCAGGTACTTGCCTGCCAGTCGCAAGCTCTTTTTCTTCATGTTAAAATCCGATCTTCTACGTTTCAGCTTCTTATGTTCCACTAGAGATACATCTGTGCCTGTTCGGTTTTTTATTCCCAAATTTGGCGGTTGATTTAACTACTTTTTGAAACATGGTAGGTTTGAATAGATAATAATCATGTGGACGTTATTGTTTTTGGATTATATGGAAAAGGAGAAGGAAATATGTTGCAGCAGAGATGGATGAAGCAGTGAGAAACACGGTTTTGATATTTAGTTGATTGCACAGCCATCGGGTCCTTCCTCGGACAAACCTAGACCTCAGTCTGAGGATTGATTGCTTTCAACTCCATCATCTTTTACTTCTTGACCCTTTTTATTAATATTTCTGCAAGTGTTTCATTGCATCCTGCCGATTAATTTAATAAAGAAGTTAGATCTGCTATTAATTTTTGGTTTCTAGTTCGAGTTGTTTTGTGTGGCTTCACTAGTCAAGCATATGCAAAAGTGAAAGCATGTAATAAAAACATCTTTAAAGGAGGAATCGATACAAAAATATGATCTTGTGAATACAAATGAGTAGGAGGTAGGTATGTTTGTTAGTCGGACAGTATTATCTTGAGCTAATTTCCTTTTTCTATGTTTTGATTCTTGAAGGTTGCTATTCTAAGTTTGAATTTATCGAATGTGATCTGGTCAACAGGTTTTTGCGGTGGAGCCAGTTTCCAAGCTCAAACTCAATTCTAGGATCCTTCAGGTGCTGTGTTTAGCAGATTTCTTTTTCTTTTGTAATTTGAATTATTTTGTTGCATTGCAAATTATTTATATTTCTTGTGCTTTCACTACGATTTGTGCAGGATTCAATAGTTCAACAAGTCAATGAAAATCCCAAAGCTGGATGGGAAGCTACCATGAACCCTCAATTTTCCAATTACTCGGTGAGTGTTCATCTGGAAAGCCCTTGATCATCGAGGAAATTGTTCAGTATTTTTGGAGTTGTACTCTCCTGCTCTCACATAAAGATGTGTCCCGTGAATAATTTTCATGATGGTCCCATGTTTATGTTGGAGGGAGTACAACTCCCGGTATACTCAATAATTTCCCTTGTTGGTTCGTGGGAGAGTGAGAGACAGATTGTTTTATGTCCTCTTTTATATTCTTTCATTCATTTATATTTAGGCTGACTCTAAATTTATTCCTGATAGTTAACATCTCCAGTTTCTTTGCTGCGTAGGTTGGGGAGTTCAAGTACCTGCTTGGAGTCAAACCAACACCCCAAAAGGAACAAAGTGGTGTTCCTCTTGTAAGGCATCCAAAATCCATGAAATTACCAAAAGAATTTGATGCTAGAACCACTTGGCCACAGTGTAGCACCATTGGAAGAATACTTGGTCAGTTACTACCTGTTTGCATTGCATGGCTCTCTATTTTTGTCTAATTAATTTTCAAGGTGCTGATGCTTTGCTGCTTTATATGGAAAATGGTGGATCAACTTCGAAATGATAGATCAGGTAAAAAAAATGATTTTCTTCTCTTGGATTATGTCTAAATAAACCTTACCAGTTCTCAAAACATTTCAAATTTGATAATCCAGGGTCACTGTGGATCATGTTGGGCATTTGGTGCTGTTGAATCACTATCAGATCGTTTTTGCATTCATTATGGCATGGTAACTGCATCTTGTGATTCAAATTAGTTATTTATATTTGAACAAAAAACGTTGACTAATTATGTTGTTCCAATATAATCACACGCAGAACCTCTCTCTCTCTGTCAATGACCTCTTAGCTTGCTGTGGCTGGATGTGCGGTGATGGCTGTGATGGGGGTTATCCAATTGATGCATGGAGATACTTTGTCCAATCTGGTGTTGTCACTGAAGAGGTACTAGTTTCTGGCTTTGCATATTACCTTGACCCTTGATATTTTTCCTCTTGGTTTAGATTGCTTAATGAGATACCGAGAAGGCATCCCACTTTGATCATGCTCATTCTGCTCCACAATCATGATGTTCTTTATCCAAAATCTCATTTCATCTGGCAGTGTGATCCATACTTTGATGATACTGGCTGTTCTCACCCTGGATGCGAGCCAGGATACCCTACTCCAAAATGTGAAAGAAAATGTGCTGATAAAAACAAACTCTGGGCAGAGTCAAAGCACTTCAGTGTTAATGCATATAGAATTGATTCTGATCCCCACAACATCATGGAAGAAGTTTCCAGGAATGGACCAGTAGAGGTGTCCTTCACTGTCTACGAGGTAAAAACTGGTTCATTCTTGTTTGCCAACATTTGATGCAATTAATTCGCTTGCTTATTGAGGTAAAGAAATTCTGAGTTTTAGACAACCAGGGATAGCATCAGTGGGAGTTTGCTAGCATTTGATCTCATATGAATCTCTTTTTTAGTTGTACATGCGCTTTCATTCATGTGTGACAAACCCTATTATTAATTTATCATGCTCCAATTGCATGAAGATAAATGTTCCTGGCATATACCACATTTACTTATTTAATTGAAATAATTCGTGAAATAATTTGTTTACCATTCTACAGGATTTTGCTCATTATAAATCAGGAGTTTACAAGCACATAACAGGTGATGTCATGGGAGGCCATGCTGTTAAGCTCATCGGGTGGGGGACTTCTGATGATGGGGAGGATTATTGGGTGTGTGTCAATAATAGCATTTCTTTTTTCAGATTCTGTTACCATTGTCTCTCATGTGATATTAGTATATATTCATGTACTCACTTTTTGTCGCAGCTTCTTGCTAATCAGTGGAATAGAGGCTGGGGTGATGTAGGTTCTTTTGATCAGAATTTTTCTTGAAGTTTAATTACTGTCATCAGAAGTTTTCTCAAACGCTAACTTGCAATTTCATTTTGTATGACAGGATGGTTACTTTAAAATCAAAAGAGGAGCAAATGAGTGTGGTATTGAAGAGGATGTTGTTGCTGGTTTGCCTTCAACCAGGAACCTCGTCAGAGAAGTTGCCGAGGTCGATGCACATGAGCATGCTTCAGCGATATAATAGATGTAATATATGTACGAATCATGTGCTTTAGCGATAAATAAATTATGCGAAAGAGGGTTACTGTATGCACTGTATAAGGGATGCTTTCTTCATCAGTACTCAATTTGATTGAAATAATATGTGAAAGATGTTATATTTTGATCATTCTTCTATTTTTTTGTTCCAACTGTACCCCTGTATTCCTGCATGTCATGTCTACACTCATCATATTTTGGCTCTTGGTGACAAAAAAAAACAAGAGGGAAAATTAATCTGAGATTACTATAGTTTGATTATTATTTTTTTTTGTTTCTTTCAATGTCTTGAAATATTACATCTTATATGTTTAGACTATTCAAAGTTTAAAATTATTAAACTTAAAATTTAAAATAAGATAGAAAGGATAAACACAGACACAAAAACTAACATGGATATAGGATTCTCCTTGTAAGATCTCTTTGCAAGCAAGGAATCACACATATTCACCAAATTCCAATCTAGGGCAACCAAATGTCCATGTCCTACAAGCTTCAATGATGTGAACCCTGGATTTAAAAATATAAAATCGATCAACTTGTCGTAAAAATCAACTTGTGTTTGAGCTTCACATATCTATAACCTGTATTAAGACACCAAAATTATTTTAACCGGACCGAAGATGTCTTGAAACTTGGTTGACTATTTGCAAGTCAAAATAACTCGATGAAGAACCAAAAGATGAGAATTTCCTCTCATGAATACTCCTCAATTGATGTATGCGTCATTAAAACCTAATTATATCTAGTTAGAAGGAAATAAATAAATAAATAAATAAATAAAAATCTTAAATCAACTAGAAAACTAACACAATTCTTTTTTGGGTTCTAATTTCTTCTGGATTTTCTCTCAGAGCCTTTTTGAATTCTAGCGTGTATGAAACTGTAACCGTATATAAAACAAGGCTTTTATAATCATCTGAAAAGAAAAAAGAAAAGAAGAAGAAGCTTGATCCAACGGTTGAGTAAAAAATTATGTTTGTTAGTGTAAAATTGTGCGTTGAGAATTATAAACCCAAAACGTCATCTAATTTTAGAATGGTAAGGAAACCTTGCAAATGAGAAAAGTATACAAAATCAAACACAAAATAATCTCAATTATTGTCGCTTATATTGTCTTTGTAGAAAAGAAATTATTGTTAGATAAGAAGTTCTCATATCACGAGGAAACAAATAGCAAAGCTGAAATGTACTTTGATGTCTTTCCAATTTTCAATTAATTTGAAATTTTAACCTAATATAAAACAAGGAATTTGAAAAAATTTAATAAATTTTAGTTTAATTAACTGTTGAATATCTTTATGTTTGTTCTAGTAAAATTGCATATTAAAAAACACTATGCCAAAAACCTAATACGATCATCAACCGTTACTCGGGTCAATATGCTTGACTAATATTTTTGGCAAAATATCACATGTTGAAAAAATATTTGAAATATAACATAGTTTTAACAAAAACGTGTGATTGAGAACAATAATTTTGACTAAAAAAATCAAACCAGAAAATTAGTTTGCAATTAGAATTTTTAGGAATAGTTAGTTTGCAGTTTGATTTTTTTTATTTTTTGTCGAAGTCATTATTTCAATTAAATCTTTGTTGAAAACACTGTTCTTAATCTATGCCAAGTCATTATTAAAATAATTATTTTTCAAATATTTTTTTGACCAGTCTTATTTCATCAATTATGATAGAATGGAAAATACCCGGTCTATGAGAACAAATGTTTCGCCAGAATCACAAGTTTTATAGATGAAGGGATGGACCGTCCCGAGATCATAAAAGGGAATCTGCCAAATGAGTGGTTTAAACTCATAAGGTGAAGTCATGATGTGTCTAGGAATAAAAAAGTAGTTTCATTGTTCAAATAAAAACAGAATAGATGTTAACACCCCAAAACCATCTGGAAATGACACCCACATGCAATGCAATGGAAATGTCTAAAATTTTCTCGAGTTTGAGAGTTGACAGGCAAAACATTAATTTTATTGTTTAAATCTATAATAATCTATATTTAGAAATACAGTGATATCCTTTATTTTCTTTTTTTACTATGGAAAGAAGAAGGCGGCAACAAATCTCCTCTTCGTTGAAGAGACAAACGAGATTATTTGCCCATGGGGTTTTTTTTTATATAGAAAGTTGAATAATTTTATATATGTTATAATTGGTTAATATTTAAATGAGTTTTTTCGTCAAAAAAATATTATAATCGTAATGTAGGGGAAATGACTCGTATATTTTTCTCATTGTAGATAAATTGAACAAATTTGTCTACTTATTTTGTTTATGTGTTGCTCCATGTTTTTTTTTGTTTATGTAATATTAGATATTAAATATTATACATAAAAATATTATAAAAGTAATTTTTTAACCAAAACAACCTAAAATCTAAGAATTTAATTTTTCTAAGAAATACAGCCTAAACAAAAGAACAAATAATTAGAATTAAAAAATAAAATTAAGAGAGTATATATATAAACATGGAAAAAAATTGAGACTATAACAAACATAAAGATGTCATTTAAAGAACAAAATTTAGTCAGCTGTTCAATTCGTCTTTTACCTTCCACCTTCACCACTTGTCGTGCATGTTTGGTAGTGTGGTTGAGGTTGCTATTGGAAGTGATTTTCTTTTAGAAATGCATCAAAATGATATTTAATTAATATTATTTTTGACATCAGCACATTACATCATTTAGAAACCCCAATTTTTTTAATTTAAATAAAAAAAATTTCAAAAGTGTTTCTAAACACATTCTTATATATCCCTGTCATCTCCCGTCAAAACCATAGTTCAATTCACCTTTTTCAAACAATAGTGAATATTGAAAATCACTATTAATTACTGTTTGAAATTGTGATCTCCTTTAACTATTCTATAAAATAATAATAGTTGTAGCATGCATAAGCTGGCCTGGACACCCTGATTATAAAAAAATATAATGAAAAAAATGTAAAAAAAAAATAGATATGGGGATTATTCGTCACGTGCTAAGCTGGCTCGGAACAAAAAAAAATGTATATGTGGAAAGAAAAATAATGGTGCGCGTAAGCTGACCTATACACCCTGATTATAAGAAAACCAACAAAAATGTATAAGCGGGAAAAAAAAAGGAACCCCAATTAAAAAAATACAAGGGGAAAGCTTTGTTATATATATAAAAAAAATGCTCGGGCACCTTTTCAATTAAAAATCCAAATTCAACTACTCGCCCAAGAGCATTTGCCTTTAGATTTTTTTCTTTTTAATTTGAAGTTAAAGAAAAAAAGCCAATTACAAACAAATAAAATAAATGGATAGATAAACTTTAGTTAGCTTAGTTGAAAATTAGAGATTGATTGCCTTTCACTCGAATTTAAGCAAGTTTCCTCTCTCTCTCATCTCGAAATTATTTGACGAATATTAAAAGCTAAACCTTCTCACAGGTCACTTAATGTTCACCAAGACACAAAGCACTGTGGACGGCAATAGTAGTGCTCAATTTTCGGGTCAGTTCGGTTAGGTTTGGTCGGCTCATTCAATCTACTGAGTTTTTTTTGCATAATGAAATAACGAATTTGTCCCTCTAAAAAGACAAAATAAGGCACTAGACTGAGGGGTTCGACGATAATTACACCTTTTTGTTCCAGTCTGGTCTGGTCCGGTTCGGCTAGCTGTTTTTTTTAATATTTCTTTGCACAATGAAATAACTTTTTTGTCCCTCCAAATGGATAAAATTTAGGTCTGGCGTGGGAGGGGTAAACTCGTAATTTACCATTTTTTAATTCTTTGTTTTTTATGTTGATTTACTGTTGGCGACGCACTGTCTGTTTTTGTCTCATGCGTGTTTTGGATGGCATGTGGGCTTATTCTAGTGTCCAAAAATACTCAATCGGTGTCTAAAACGATATTCAAACATGTTTTCCTCCCCCACGGTGCAATGCGTGTGAGTATAAGGTGGTCAGAGATGTGTCAATGGCTGTTTGAATCCCCCTCCCTTTTCTCTCTCTTGCCTACGCACATTGACATCAACACAATTGTTTTTTATGATAATTCATTTCAATCCCTGAACTTTAGTTTTTTTATGGTCCGTATTGCTATTATATAGATTTTGTTTTGTTTCAATTTCATACTTCAATTAAAATTGATTATATATTGTAGTTTTATTTATGTCCTCATTCATTGAATTTTCAGATTAGTTTGGAATCCCTAATATTTGTGGTATCAAATTTTTATTTATTTCCAATTTTATTCTTCGATGCAAATTAATTATAGATTTTAGTTTCATTTTGGTCCTAATTCTTTTAATTATTTGTTTTGTTTTAAATTATTTAATTTCATCAATATCAATGTTTGGATTTATTTTAGTTCTGTCCTTCAAATTAAATTTATTATATATGTTTTTTTTTCATTTTATCCCTAATACTTTTAATCTTGGATTTTATTTTAACTCCTTTATTTTTTTATATATATTTCTTTGATAATTCCTATTTCTATCCATGTTTATATGTACATGCTCTTAGTTTTTGTTTTCATTTTTTTTATTTCAAATGTTATTAAGTTTTTTATTTAATTTTCAAATTTTAGTATGTGTTGTGATTATTTGAAAATTCATAATTATTAAAATTTCTCTCTCTCTCTTTCCTTTAGGCCAAATAATTTCTTAAGATTTAATAATATTAATAATATTTTTTTGTCATTTATTTAGGTTTTTTTTCTTATAAATATGTGAGACTAAGTAGATATTTTAATATTTATTTAATATTAGCGCGTAATATATATATATATATATATATATATATATATATATATATAGAGAGAGAGAGAGAGAGAGAGAGAATTTACCTAAGAGTTTTTAAAGAATAAAAAATTAATATCAGTGTTCTTAAATATTTTTAATATAATAATATAAGGAATAAATCTTATAAAATAAAATAAAAATTGATTTTTCCTTTTAACTCTAATTTTGTCTTCGTTTGTTAAGCTTATTTCTTAGAAAAAAATGATTCTTGGATTTTGGATTATTTTTATAAAAAAAAAATATGTAAAATATTTCAGATCTGATATTACTGGGAGAGGGGGGAATGCAAGTTATAAACAAAATAAATAGACATATTTACCCAAGTTATCTATAATTAAAAAATATACGAATCAATTCCCTTGCATTTCGATTACACTGTTCCTTTTAGACAAAAAAAAATCATTTCTAACCGATTTAATCTATTATATTTTTATTTAATTATATATTAAAATAACCAATTATAATACATAAAAAAATAATTAATTTTCTATTTAAAAAAAAATCAGCACGCAGGCAAATCACCTTGTAGTACCTATCCAGTTACGGTGACTACCATTATCATTGTTTTTTTTTAACAAAAAAAAATGGATTTTTTTTTTTAAATCTGGAGAACAACGCAAGTATAATAACGACATGAGATATGGTTGAATGCTATGGATATTTGTTTTTGATAAAAAAAAATATATCATCCAGGTTGGTTGATTTTGTTCCTTACAATACCTTCTCGTTGAATCCAAAAGCCTTCCAAATATTAAAATTCAACTCGTAGCCTGAGAGATTCGATCTCGCACGGGAAACTTAGCAGGCACAAATTTAGCAGATCCAACAAGATAGCTTCGTTGTTTATTTCAATCATACAAATAGTACTTATTATCAAATAATTTACTATTGAAACAGTGCACAATTACTATTTAACACCGTGATATGTTTTAACTTTTAAGACGAGCCACAGTTACTATTTATACGGCTGGTTTTTTTTTATCTAAATAAAATTGATTGTTTTTATATGTATTGTATTTTTTTATTTTAATATTTAATTGATAAAATCTATATAATAGTAATGGAAAGTGATTTGTATATTTTTTAATCGCAGATAATGTGGGTATTTTTTTTCATGATTTGCATTTTTTCCCAATAATATTAGATCCGAAACATTATAAATAAAAATATTGTAATTGTTTTTTCCAGAAATAAATTTATATTTTTTGTGTGCTATAAGTAGTTATTTCAATGTTTAATTACTAAAATTGCAATAGATAAAATATGCTAGAAATGAGTTTTTTACATGGTATAATTAGTATGGTTGCCCGCGTATTGCGCTATGGTTTTTTCTATGTAGAAAACTAATTTATTTTTTACATTTGTAATTAGTTGTTTAAGTATTTAATTAGTAACATTATAATAGATCAAATATGTCACAAATAAATGTTTTCCTTAAATAAAAGGAATAGTATAATCGAAACAGAGAAGTGGTTTGTATATTTTTTAATTGCAGATAACTTAGGTAAATTTGTCAAAAAAAACTTTCAGTTGCCTTTTGCCCCCAGTAATATTAGATTTGACATATTATAATTTTTTTAGGAAATAAACTTCTTTTTTTGTACTATAATGACTTATTTGCTGTCTAAATAGAATAGTGTAATTGAAACGGGAAGTGACTCGAATATTTTTTAATTGTAGATCATCTAGGTAAATTTGTCAAAAGAAAAAAAACACTGAGTTGTTTTTTCTCCCAACTAATATTAGATTTGAAATATAAAAAATTAAAATTTTGAATTTTTTTTTAAGAAATAAACTTAAACAAAAGTGTATCAAATTTAAATTTAAAGTTAAATTTGTTTTATAATAATTATTAATCATATTATTATATTAAATGTATTGAAGCATATTGATATTATTTTTTAATAATTATTTTCTCTCTCTCATTCTTTATAGATTTTTAGGCGATAATATTCAGTAAATATTAAAAATATAATTAGTCTCACATACTTTATAGGGTAATCAAAATGGGAAGTGATTCATATATTTTTTTAATTGTAGATAAAATAGGTAAATTTGTCATTTTTTTTTATATGAGTTGATTTTTTCCTCATCAAGATGAGATCTCACACATTATAAATCAAAATATTGTAATTTGTTTTTAAAAATAAACTATTTTTTTTTTGCATGCTATTATTACTTTTTTGTCATCTAAAAAGAATAGTGTAATCGAAAAGGGAAGTAACTTGTATATTTTTTTAATTGTAGATAATGTAGGTAAATTTATCTACCTTTTGTTTTTTTGAGTTCTAATTCCCCCCCCCCCCCCAATAATATTAGATCTGCAATATTAAAAATCAAAACACTATATTTTTTTTTAAAATATAATATTTATATATGTGAAATTTTATATAATAAAATAGATTATTACATCCTATTATAAAAATAACAACATCGAAGTGTTATTGTGTTAATAATGAAAAAAAAACAGAAATAAATAAAAGACAAAAAATCCTAATAACTTGAACAAAAGATCAAACAAAAAAATAAAATCAAAATTATTAGGTAAAAAAAACTTCATCTAACTTGAAAATCATAATTAAAAAACCAATAAAAAACTAAAAGAAAGAGTAAATAAAAAATATAATACATGAAAAATAAAAATAAAAAATATTAACTGAATAAAATTATTTAATTTGAAAATGAAAAAAAAATATTTGTTCTACGTATCAAGCTAAGCAAACAATTTTTTATAGGATTTTCTAGATCAAAAATAAAATATAATATTTATATATGTAAAATTTAATATAATAAAATAGATCAACACACCCTATGATATGAACTTCACCAACAATTGTGATGAAACCCAATAAGAATTGTCGCACGTCGCCGCGCGGCTTCCCGGAAGGGATCTTGACTCCCGTAGTGGATTTTGAGGAGTCACCACCTTGCTGTTGAGGGTCGCTAGGATCACCCGATTTGCACTGGTCTACTCAGAGATTCGAGGGTAAGGGGCTGGTTGCGTAAAGGCAAGGTATTAACACCCCTTGTATGCCTTACCTGAGGTAAGCTGCATTGTCTACCTTGATGTGATTTTGAATGTTTCAAATGTCGTATTTATTCACAAAAATATTACGATAAAAAAAAATCTATCACAAATTAGAAAAAATCCTGTGAATTTTATTGATTATTATCATCCCTGCCGAATATTTTGGATATTAACCCTTTAGATTTTATTTATCCAAACACCGAAAAGTGAATAATAGTATATTATTCCCGTCGAATATTTTGGATACCGATTTGTTTATCCAAACACCGAACAGTTAATAATAGCATATTGTTCCTCGAATATTTTGGATTTTTTAATCTTTAAGATTTATTTATCCGAATACCGACGATAATAATAAATTCCAAAAAAAGATTTTATATATTTTTGAAACTTTGGACATATACAAAGAAAACACATTTTTTAGTTTATTTTATATTTTTTCCTGAACAAAAACAACATAAAAATAAATAAAACACACAACACACACTCTCTTTTTCTTTCTTTTTTTCATTATATTTTTACAATAATTGAAATACAACTTACACACAACATCTTTTCATTTTTTTCCATTACATTTTTTTTAAATAATTAAAAATACAATAAAAGTTCAAATAAACACAAAGAAAACTACAAAAAGATCCCAAGGGCAGTTCTGGAATGGTGGCAGTAGCTGGGGGCCGGTGGCGCGTCCTTCCAGGCGCCGCCATCACTGGCGGTGCGTGGGTTCACGCGCCACCGTGAACAATCAGACGGGGACGGATCTGTCCCTTCTCTTCCTTCTTTCGCCAAAGAAGGCTTCAACGGCGACCTGCAACACAACCAAAGAAAACACAAATGCAAAACAAAATCAATTTCAAATTTTTCCAGATCTGTTCTCGGCTTCCCCAGATCTCGGTGATTGTTGTAGGTGTTGGTCACTCTTTAATTGCCTTAACCTTTTCTTCGTCCACCTCAATTCCTTTGTTACTAACAACAAAACCAAGAAATATAAGTTTATCCGTGCAAAAGGTGCACTTCTTGAGATTAGCAAACAACTTTTCTTTCCTTAGAATTTCCAAGACAAATTTCAATTGCATTACATGTTGTTTCGTGTTTTTGCTATAAATTAAGATATCATCAAAATACACAACGACAAATTTGTCGATAAAAGCATGCAAAACATAGTTCATCAAATGCATAAATGTGCTTGGGGCATTAGTTAAACTGAAAGGGTAGCACTAACCACTCATACAAGCCATATTTAGTCTTAAAAGTAGTTTTCCATTCATCACCTTCCTTCATCCTAATCTGATGATATCCACTCTTAAGATCCACTTTTGTAAAGACACAAGAACCATGCAATATATCCAGCATATCATCTAATCTAGGGATGGGATGACGATACTTTACCGTTATGTTGTTAATGACTCGATAGTCAACACATATCCTCCATGTTCCATCCTTCTTAGGAATTAACAGCACCGGAACTAAACAAGGACTCATGCTTTAACGCACATATCCCTTCTCTAATAATTCATCTACTTACCTCTGAAGTTCCTTCGTATCCTCGAGATTACTCCTATAAAAAGGTCTGTTTGGAATTGACGCACCTGGTATGAAATCAATCTGATGTTCAATACCTCGGATTGGAGGTAATCCATAAGACAACTTCAAAATCCTACAAAAGAGAAACAATATTGCTCGGCAAAGCACCGACAAGATCATTAGTACATAAAAGAGCCTCCTTGTACCTAAGTACAATAAGGGGTTAGTGTGAAAATAATGCTCTCTTGATCTCACTTTTTTTTACAAGGTAATTTAATTTTTCCTCTATTTCTTTTTCTCTTTGATCAATGTTTTTTGTCTTTCTTTTTTTGAAAATCTATTTTTTTTCAGCCTTGATTTCTTTTTCTTTCTTTTGTTCACTTGATCTTTGTAACTTTAATTGGTCCTCCTGACCTGTTCTGGATTCAATGACACAAGAATAATAGGTTGCTTTCTATGAGTGAAAGAGTACTTATTTGTGAATCCATCATGCGTAACCCTTCGATTATACTGCCATGGTCTTCCCAATATTAAATGACATGCATGCATAGTAACCACATTACAAAACACCTTATCCTCATATTTACCAATGAATAATGTCACCAATACTTGCCTTGTCACCTTGATTTCGCCACATTCATTCAGCCACTGAAGCCGGTAAGGGTGAGGATGTTTCAAGATAGTTAAGGCCAATTTCTCCACCAAATAATTGTTGCCTACATTTGTGAAACTCCCTCCATCGATAATGACATTGTAAACTTTGTATTTTACAAAGCACCAAGTATGAAACAAGTTCTCCCTTTGGTTACTTTCTTCCTCCTTAACCTGCATATTGAGAACTCGCCTTGCTACCAATAAATCTCCAAACACAGCACTTTGCTCATCATTAGCATCCTCTAAAGGGGGTATGTCATCATCATCTACTTCTTTCTCATTCTTCGACTCAAGCTCTCCTTGGGCATTTATCACCATCACCCTTTTATTCATACACTGGCTGGCCATGTGTCCTCGCCCTTGACATTTAAAACACTTAATATCACGTGTTTTAGAGCTTGAAGTTTCAGTATTACCTGAAGTAGTGGAGGTCGCTGGATTGGTATTCTTAGAAGGTTGAAATTTTGGCTTATTCTGTTGCTAGTCATCTCTTTTTGGAGTTGTCTTCCTAGTGTTGGTGGTAGTCATAGTATGTCCCCTCCTAACCAATCACTTTCGTTTGAATTGCTCCACCTTTATGACTTGATGCACCATATTTGTCAACTCAACATAGTGTTCATCTCAACTATATCAGCAATCTCACAATTTAAACTGTGCAAAAACCTAGCCATAGAGGCTTCTCGATCCTTGTCTACATTAGACTAGATCATAACTACCTCCATCTCCTTGTATTATTCTTCCACACTCTTTAACCTTTGTAACTTTTGATACAATCCCCTATAATAATGGTTGGGTACAAAATGCTTCTTCATAAGTGTTTTCATCTCCTTCTAAGTGTCTACGGGTGGCTCTATATTCCTTATCCTATTAATTAGTAATTGATCTCACCAAACAATGGCATCATCATTGAATTCAATTACAGCCAACTTAACCTTTTTTTTATCTCTGGGTAGTTGTGACAATCAAACACCATCTCCATTTTAGTTTCCGGCTCCAAATAAACTTTAGGATCACTTTTACCTTGAAAAGATGGGATTTTAATTTATATATTTCCCAAATCATTATTCCTCCTAAGCCTACCCATCCTAACTTCTCGATTCTCATTCCCACGCTGAAACCTTCCCGGTTCAAATATGGCTCATCAAACTCCTCTAACTTCCACCTCTTCCTCAATGTGCCGCCATGGAAAACGCCCAACTTGCTGCCTATTGGGGATGTTTTGTTGATGTCCCCTATGAGCCTCTGTTTCTACCCTGTCTAACAACCTATTATGAAAAGGGTCTAATTCAGCCCTCAACATACGCCTTATCTTCCCTAACAAGGCTTGCATTTGGAGGTTTGGAACTCTAGGTTGTCGAACTTGTTCAGTTGTATGTTCTTGATTATTGGACATATTTAAAATCTACAAAACAAGGTTAGAATCCTCACAAGCACTCCCTCACGTGTTTCACTCAAGAATTGATACACTTGCGCTCGTGTTTCACTCTATATGGCTTTTACCCTCTTTTAGTATCACACACTTTTGGCTTTATCTTTTTAACTCTTTTGTGTCTTCTTTAGTTCTTAATAAAACTTCCAGAAACTAAATTGAAATAATCCTATAAAAATACAAAAATAAGAAACTACCAAAACTAATCAAAAGGTCAAGAACTTGAATAAGGTGAGAAACAAGATTAAAAGAAGTTTCCTACTGGAATTGTGTACTTTTTTTTTCTTTGACGATTTTTTCTCATTTGTTTATGATTTTTTTAAAAAAAAAAACTTGAATTAGGTAAGAAACAATGTTGAAAAGACAGATTTCTTACTGGAATCACGAACCTTTTTTTACAATGTTTTTTTTCTCTTTTTTTGACGATGTTTTTCTTCTTTAGTAGGTAACAATAAATAAAGAAAACAAAAATAAAAGATAATCAAACTTATCTTAGAACCAAAGCTCTAAAACCAAATGATATGAACTTCACCAACAATTGTGATGAAACCCAATACGAATGATGGTTTAGAACTCCAAGATCGTGTAGACAAGATTGGTTGAGCCTTGACCCGTCACATAACAAGATGAAAACCAAGACTACGAAAGATTGAAACGCCACATCTAGAAAACCTGAGAATCTCTCAACAATCAAGATGATAAGTTTGGTCGTTTGAACACCACAAGATTAACATGATAAGTTCTAGGAGTTCTTTTAAGAACAAAGAGGAACACAAGGCCTCACAAATATGGTAATTAACATGATAAGTTCTAGGAGTTCTTTTAATAGTGTGTTCTTAGATTGAAACGCCACATCTAGAAAACCTGAGAATCTCTCAACAATCAAGATGATAAGTTTGGTCGTTTGAACGCCACAAGATTAACATGATAAGTTCTAGGAGTTCTTTTAAGAACAAAGAGGAACACAAGGCCTCACAAATATGGTAATTATCTGAAAACATAATTTGCTTATTCATTTCAAAATACCCATTTGTACACTTGGAACAACCCTCCAAGAATAGAAAAAGTCATAACTATAGCTTTAAAAAAGCTCAAATAGTAACATAAACAAGTCCCCACGTTTTAAGGTCTTTTGGACTTCTAGAGGCTACAATAAATAGCTAAATGTCTAAATTCAATTTATTTAACATAACCATTCAAGACCAAATTTATTCCTCTATTTAATATCTTGGAACTCATCAAATTCATGCCCTTTTGATGGTTAGATCACGCTGAAATGTTTTTCCAAAATTATTACCCTCTTCATTTGCTTTAATGATGTGGACTAAGACTTGATTATTAGTTAATACCATCTTGGTCTTTCAGAATCAACCCAAATCTCTTGGATTAACCCATTTAGTGCTTCCTTGAAACGTTTGACTCTAAGTCTTGTAATTAGGCCACTTGGAAATGACAAATGATCTTGTACAAATTCAGATGCATTCCCGAGTGTATGATCAACATATCCACCTCCTCGGTTTGCATCACCCTACTATAACAATAGTAACATCAAAGTCTAAAAATTTAAAATTATCATTGTTATTACTATTAAAACAATAAAAATTATCAAATTATCCTGGAAAAAAACGCTCAAAAATATTAAGCAAAGAGTAAGTAAGAACAACAATTAAATTATTATTATTATTATTATTATTATTATTATTATTATTATTATTAACAATTAAATATAAAAAATTATCATTGCTATTACTGTTAACAAAATAAAAAAATCTTAAATTATCCCGAGAAAAAAAACTAAAAAACATTAGCAAAAGAGTAATCAAGACAAACAATTAAATTGTTGATCATCATCATCATCATCATGATGTTAATAATTAAAGAAACAAAAATAAATGAAAGACTAAAAAAATCCAAAAAACTTTAACGACCAAACAAAAAAATAAAATAAAATAAAAATTATAATTGTTATTACCGTCAAACCAACAAAAATTATCAAATTATCCTAAGGAAAAAAACAACTTGAAAAACATTAACAAAAGAGTAAGCAAGAAAAAAAAATTATTATTATTATTTTATTTTTATTTTTTCTACTAATAATGAAAGAAAAAAAAGAAATACTACAAAAATCCTAAAAACCTCAACAAAAGATCAAACAAAAATAAAAATTATCATTGTTATTACTGTCAAAATAATAAAAATTATTAAATTATCCCCTGAGAAAAAAAACCTAAAAACATTAACAAAAGAGTGAGCAGAGAAAAAAATTAAATTATTATTGTGATAATAGTGGAAAAAAAACTGAAAGATTAAAAAGATCTTAAAAACTTTAACAAAAGATCAAACAAAAAAAGGAAAATAAAAATTATCAAGTAAAAAAGAGTCATTTGATATAAAAATAAAAATAAAAAAACTTATAAAATATCAAAATAAATAAAAAACTAGAGAAAAAAATACAAATATCAATTTTTAAATGATCGTAGATACAAAACAAAATTTCAGATCTATTTTTTTGATAAAATATCACCTCAACAAATAAGAAAATAACAAAAATTAAAAATCAAAACGAAGAGTTCACTTATATATACATGGATAAAAGTAGAGATTATTCTAAAATAAAAACAAATAAATGGATTAAAATAAAAAAAAAAATTAAAAGTATAAGGGCCAAAATGAAAATCAAATATAAAGGTATTAAAATCCAAAATTAAAAGTATAAGAGCCAAAATGAAAATTAAATATATTATCAATTTCAATAAATAAGATTAAATTGAAGAAATCAAAACTTCTGTACTGTATTTATTAACTTATTTAAACCCAATCTGAAAATTAAAAGAAGGATCGAAGTGAAACATTGACATTCAATCCATTTCAGTCGGAGGACCCAATTGAACTAAATCAAAACTTATATAACAAAAATTAGGACAAAAAAGTAAATTGAAAATCAAGGGACTAAAGTAAAAGTAACAACACATGGGGGACTCTCCTCCACTTTTACGTGCAAGAGAGAAAACACATGGTCAGCGGATTTAGTTGGTCGTCGCCGTGTCTATGGAGATGTTTATGATACACGTGCCACCACGGGAGGAAGCCCACGTGAAGGCTCATCGATAGAGTCTTCGGAATCTCCTCTCTAGAAACCATATGAGGCTAGACGTGCCATCTTAACAGGGCATGAGGCAACAAACCATCTAGCACGTGGTCAGCATGCTCTGACATCCTACAAGAGAAATAATAAAAAAATTAGGTCAATTAATGTATTGCCCTTATGCCCCAAGTAACTTTTTTTCCTCTTATTTTGGACTAAAACCGTATTTAGCCAATTTCGAATAATAATAAAATAAGCAAAAGATCCTCGGGCTGGATCGGACCTGTCTGGACCAATGTGCATAATGACAACGGAATCTGGCGGCATTTTTTTGTCGTTTTCGGGGGTAAAATAACTAATCCATTGTTCATAAACAGAAAAAACAAAAAAAAGGTAGATGAACTCACGCGACGCACTTGATCAAATTAGGAGTGAACAATGCATATTACTCTATAGCTACAGTGAACCTACAGTAAAACAACGATCTCTTTTAGGATTTTTTGTTAATATAGATAATAATGCGATTGAAAACTAAAAAGAAAAGAGAAAAAACTGAAATTGATTTTTATTTTTTCTTATATTATTCAAAATTATCAATTGACCTCGTAATCTCATTAAACTAACGTTGTTAATCACCTCTCATTGTGTTAGTTATGTAAATGGATAAGGGAATTATCCTCGACCAAGAATTGAAAATATTAAATATTATAAAATAAACTAAGAGTCATTCTTTCACTATTTATTGTGATTGAGAACACTATCGATTTTAATAGTGTGTTCTTAGATCAGTTCAGTTTTCGAGTCGATTTGGTCTCTAGTTTATTGATTTTTTATATTTTTTGCACGGTAAAACAATTATTCTATTTCTCAAAAAATACAAAAAAAAAAAACAACAATGGTCGTGAAAGGTGCCACGAGGATTTCACATTTTTTAAAATGGTTAAATAGTAATATGCCCCTAATAAGATAAAAAAAATAATATTGGTCGGGAAGGGTGCCATGGTAATTTCACATTTAAAAAAAATTGCTAAATACTGATATGTTTCAAAGTAAGACAAAATTAAAGAGTTGGTTGTAGGGTTGTTCTGGTAATTTACTTATTTTTCAAATTATTTTATATTGAATATTGCGCGTGCGTATGCCACACGCGACCAATAGTATTCGACCTCACGTCTACTCGGGTGACGGAGTCATATGTTGGAGAAAAATATCCATCTGGCGTCTTACGTGAGGCGGTGCCTTGTACTCTTCCTCCTAGTGGGGCACGTCGTGGCCAATAGTGGCTAGATTCAAGACGGTGGCTAGTTGAAAGTTTTTTTCCCTTTTTCTCTTTACTACATGATAAAGTATAGGGGCAGACCCTTGATTTTATGGTATTTTCATTTTAGTCCCTTGTCTCTTAATTATTTTACATGGTCTTAATTTTTGTTATATAAGTTTTAATTTGTTTCAATTGGGTTTTCGATTGAAATTGATTATATATTTAGGTTTCAATTTAGTCCTTATTCTTTTAATTTCCGGATTGGTTTCAAACCCCAAATATATTCGGTACAAAAGTTTTAATTTTTTCAATTTTGTACTTTGATTGAAACTAATAATATATTTGGTTTTCATTTGGCCCTTATGATTTTAATTTTTTATTTTATTTCCTTTATTTTTTATGTTTCTAAAATAGTCCCTATTTTTGTCCATGTTTTTATGTGTGCTCTAAGCTTTAGTTTTTATTTTTATTTTCTTATTTATTGAAGTGGTATTTTTTTGAAATATTTAGTTCTTAAATTTTAGTTTGTGTTTATGATGATTTGAAAATTGACATTTCTTTCTCTCTCTCTCTCTTTGCTTTTTCTTTTAGTTTCTTATTAGTTTTTTTATTTTATTTTCAATTCAAGTGATTTTTTCTTAGCTATTAATTTTTATTTTTTTATCATTTATTTATTTTTTTCATTTTCTCTTTTGTTAAAGTTTTTAGGTTTTTTTAGTCTTTGATTTAATTTTGTTTTTTCATTATTAATACAATAATAATAATAATTTTAGTTTTTTTCTTACTTACTCTTTTGTTAATGTTATTGAGTTGTATTTTTCTCGGGGTAATTTAATATCTTTTTATTATTTTCTCTTTTGTTGAGGTAATATTTTTTTTGAAAAATTTTGTTCTTGAATTTTAGTTTGTGCTTATGATTATTTGAAAATTTATATTTCTTTTTTTTTGTTGTTGTTGTTCTTTCATTTAGTTTTTTTATTAGTTTTTTTTTATTTTCTCTTCAAATGATTTTGTTTTTAATAATAATTTCTTCTTTTTTTTTTGCTATTTTGTTAAAGTTTTTATATTTTTTTATTCTTTGGTTTAATTTTGTTTTTTCATTATTAACATAATAATAATAATAATAATAATAATAATAATTGATATTTTATAATTTTTATTGATTTAGCAAGAATAGTAATGATATTTTTAGATATTAAAACTTCGATGTTGACATTGTTATAAGAGGATGTGGTGATGTGTTTTATTATATCAAACCTTACATATATAGATATTATATTTTATTTTTGAACTAACAAAACCTATTAATTATTTCAATCCCAATAATTATAAAAATTATTTCATGAACCCGCAAAGTAGTGTAGATAATTTAACTAGTCATGTAACTAAAAAGAACTAAAGTAGAGAGACAATTGCAAGCAATTTTTGAAACTTGAGAGGCCATGAATATATTTAACCCATCAAAACTTCATGTCGCTGCTGATAAAAGAAAATACTCAAACATCATGCCTTGTAGGCTACTTTATATACATTACAATTATAGGGCGATAATAAAATACTTCTACTTATTATATCATAAGATTATATTTTGTCACTCGTTAACTTAATTAATAATCTTCTGATTTTAGTATTTACTAATATTATAGTACAATTGCATATTAAAAGCTATATTCTTACTGTTAAAATATAATATAAATATCATCCAATCTGTAATAAGTAATTAATTACAAACTACTAAGTAGATTCATTTCATATACCATGAGAAATTATCTTGTCTTTTCATAATTTAGATTTTTTTTCATTATGATAGTTAAATAAATATTGAGAGTAATTTATATATATATAAAGTTCTTTATATTCCAATAATATTCTAAGAAATTCACATAAGAAACTTATGTGCTTAATAATCGATTAATCTTTTGATTTTAACAACATGATCTCCTCTCACACCAAAGTGACTAGTGTCGTGTGCTTAATACAAGTACAAGATCTCCTTCTGTAAGCTTAAGGACTCTCACTATTGTTTCTTAAGAAAATATCATGATATTTTACAGAGATATTATGAAACTAAAATGTCATGGAAAAGAGAGATTGAGAACCTACTGCTTGAAGGATTCATGATATGTTTATGGCACACAAGACTTGTCTCGTTATGAAGATGAGAGGTTAAAGTGCAATTTTACTCGTATGGTTTTAATGAGAAAAACATCCTTAACATCTGCATGAATAAGAGATACATATTTCTTACATAAATATTAATATTGATAAAATCTTGCGGACCCTTAAATAACTTTTATATATTATCATTCACAGAACAATAATGTTGATGAAAATAGGGTGGGCCATTGAAGAGCTTTTATACAATACCCCTTGCACGTTATTAATGGCAATGAAAATGTGGCAAATCCTTAATGAACTTTTATATAACTAAGGGTACGGAGAGATTAAGATCCATAATCTTATTCTTACTGAACCTAAATGGGCTTAGCTTTTCCCTTGGGATGAACACGTAAAAATTGAACTCCTTATGATATTTTATATGTAAAGTCTTTATAAAAACTCAGTATGACAAGTTTGTTGAATATTTTTTTGTGCGAGAAGAAAGGTGGAAACCTTAAGTAATATACTAAAGAGATTGTGTGCAGGGGTATACATCATGATTAACTATACAAAGGGGAATCATAAAGGAACTTATACTGGGAATTTTTTTAAATAGATAAAAAAAAAAACTCATGTAGAAGGAGCTTGTACTTAAAATTCCAAGAGGTTGAGGGGACAAGCCTATATCGACAACTATAGTTAGAGAAATCTATAAGAGATGTAGGGGATAAACTTATTGAGTTCAATTCTGAAATTTTAATTTATGTTCGTGATCATTTTAAAATTAACATTGCTATTTTTTTTCTTTTTTTGTTATCTATTATTTTTTATCTAATTTTCATATTAAATGATTTTATGACTTTATTGTTTGCACAATAATAGTAATTGTGTTTAGTGGTTTTTTTATATTTTTTGAAAAAAATATTTTTTTAATTATTCAGGTCAATTTAATAATTTTAATTTGTAGTAATGATAATAACAGTAATGTGGGGATGAATTTTCAATTTATATATTTTTTCTTTTTGGAGATAGAAAATTAACTGCTTATTTTTGTTATTTCATTAATACAGATTCTTTCAAAATTTATATTTTATTTGTTGTGTTTAATTTAAATTGAATTATAGAATAAATTAATCTTAATACAATGTATTCAATAATTCAGATATCTGAATCTTCTTGTTTTTTTTATAATGATAATTTTATACTGGTTATTTCATTGAAACCTATTGAATAAAAAAAATTATATTAATTTAAAATTCATATATTTTATAGAAAATTTGTACTTCATAAAAGTTTTACACAAATTTATTATTTTATCTAAATTTATGTTATAATAAAAAAATGATAAATAATTAATATTTATTGTGATAAAAAATAAAAAATTCTGGCGAGGTGCGGGTACCATAGGTAGTATCTATATAGAAAAACAAGGAAGATCCTTTAATTAAATCATGTTGGTATTAAATTAGATTGCCATCCCTATCTAGCACGCATAGTCCTTTACGAGTTGGGTAGCCCGCGCGTTGCGCCGGGCTTTTTATATGTAGCAAACTGATTATTTATGTGATAAGCAAAGAATTTTTTAGTTGATAGATAGAGAATTGTAAATTTTAAATCATGTTATAATTTTAAAAGCTTGAATACTCAGATAGTAATTCAATTGCAAAATTTTGAAATTATAAGTTATAAAATTTATGAAAGATTAGTGAATTGTAATTTGAGTATTGCAAGACTATAATTAATTAATTGTTTAGTGTGTACTAATTGTTTTGATGGTTATTTAATTGGTTGATGTAATATGTGATTAATGAAATGAATGAAGGATGATTTTTTGTTGTCTTTAATTGAATATGTTGATGTTGATGGTTAATTTTTTTTAACAGTTGGTAAGCGTTTAACTGGTTGATAGCAATATTGGAATCGCTGAAATCTATTAAAGATAGATTATTTAAACATCTTAAAAAGGTATCCTAAAGGCATGAGCAGATCAATTACTATTAAAACATCTTGTTCCAAAAATGCACGCATTGATATTCAACATCTCATTTGAAATAATAGCAGCCGAATATTTCATTTAAAATAACAGAAACCCAAAATGCAGGTACTAATATTCCCATTGAACTGCATTAAATCCAATTATGAATCAATTTTTTTTTTTGCAGAACAATTTTTTTTAAGTGTATAGATGGTACGTGATAAAATTGTTTTATGATTAAATAGGTCAATCCATGACATTGTCCATATTTGACATCCAAAATAGCTAATAGATAGGCCAATCCATTACATTGTCCATATTTGACATTACATTGTCCATATTTGACATCCAAAATAACTAATAGATAGGCCAATCCAGTTTAGAAGCTGAAAGATAACAAAAGCATGCCGTTACAATGCCAAAAAGCACTATTGTTTTTTAAGAGAGGATAAAGACCTGGAAATAGTGCAAAGAGGTATGCAAAAGTTGTTGCAACGATGATGTTGAGGAGATCCTGCGAATGAAAAAGCTATAGACATTGATTGTGATGTTTATCATTAAAATGACAACATTGATGATTGAAAGTGAATTTGCAGGCATAAAAATTGAATAGATGCAAGAATCAAGAGTGCTAGTTTTGTGTATCTGAAGTGCCTGGTAGAAAAGGTGTAAGCGATATTGTATGAAATAGTATATAGCATAATATTTTTGTGTTTGAGATGAAAAGGCAAAGAAGAGAAAGGCATAGTTTTTGAAATGGCATAAGTGAAGAGCAAGTTAAAACTAACCTAATCATCAAGTGATTGTGACGGGCAATGACGCTTGCTTGGTTGGTCATCTTCTTTAAGCATTTTTGATGCATTGGGATCGAGCGATGGGGTAACATCTGGAGGTTCAGTTGTAGTACTTGTTGTCAAGCTGTGAATAAAAAAAATCAACACATTGTGCATTTAGTATTGAGAGAAAACAAATATATATAAATGATATGACTGTTATTTAAAGGCTTAAGTTATGAAGAGAGAAAGAAACATGTGACCTTTGGAGAGGTGTGTCATCATCAAATAACAGATGTTTCTTAGCTCGTGATTGTGAAGGAGTAGCGACGTTAGCTCTAGGTGGTGGAATAGGTGTTGGGGTTATTGGGTCTAACAAAAGTGGTTTTGCAGAGGAAGACGCAGAAGCTTGTTCCATGAAAGGAACATTTATATTATGAAGTTCTGGTTCAACATGTTGTGGTGGGTCAACCTCTATAATGTTATCAAAAACATTGGAAACAATGATATCACAACGATTCATAACTGAGCGAAAAGTTCCGAATCGTAGCTGAAAAATTTTTGGTTTTCGTAATTTGTCTATCATAGGAGTTGGAATGGAATCAATGAACCCTTTATCATAGACATAACTATGAGAAGAGGAGCCAAAGAAGTTTTCAGCAGTTTTCCCGACCATTAAGAACGTTGTCACATCAGTGTCGTCAGTGACAATACAATCAACTCTAAACCTATGAAAATGTCATAAATGAGATAATCAAATATTATAAACAATGTAAATGATGCGAGGAACATGTACAATGTAGGCATGGACATGGAAAATATTTTTTTTTGCTAACCATGGAATCGGTGTGACCTCATTGTGTTCAATGCATTTAAAACCTGTGCCTTTGTCAGATATTGATTTTGTGCATATTGGGCAGCTATGATACCACCAGCCTCGATGAAGATCATAGTCAGCTATTAAGGCCTTACACGTAAATCTTTGGCTCTGCATTTTTCGGAATAATAAACAAACAAACATATGTTATTGAATAGTTGACATGAAAAGAAATTGAGGCTAATGTGTGAAAAAAAGTGTTAATCATTATTGTCATACTTTGTATTGGTATGGATCCATACAAAGGATTTCTTTGATTGTCTTTCTATTTTCTTTGAGTTGTTCATCAATGGTTTGAATGCTCGTTGTAGAAGGGAGTTGATGCACCTCAACGGGAATATCCTTATAGCTTATCATTGAAGATGTTTGTTATAAATAGGTTTAAAAAATATTCTTTTATGAAGATAAACAAAGAAATAAAAAACTTACTAATGTTTATAGGGAAGAATTTCTTGGATTTCTGGGTTGAAATACCACAAGGAAGCAACAGTGCTAGCGAGATTTGGTTTCCCTGCGCATTGAAAGAAAAGTGTATTTACTAGGGTTAGTTGAGATTTAGTTTAATAAGATAGAAAATTTATAAAGTTTTCAAGATCAATGAATGATTGAATAATAAAAAAAATTAAGAGAGATGGTTGATAGGAAAAAACCCTTGAACTCAGTAATTCGAAAGCCAACAAAGACTATTATAACTGGGCTTGATTGATTGCTTAGATCAGAATCATCAAAACTTTTTGCAACATCGCCCCAAAGAGTAATCCTTAGCTCTTCACCTCTGCATAAAATTTTGAATATTTAAAAAGAAGCTATCAAGCTGATAAATCTATGAGATGAAAATAATCAACCTTATATTTTCAATGATAAATTCTCTTTTGTCTGTCAGATCTTGACCCCGAACCATAATTTGTTCAAGCGGTTGAACGCCTTTTAATCGGCCAAGCACATCTAATGTAAAGAAAAAAGGCCGGCGGTGAAAAGAAATGTAATAGAATAATAAAAGCACATAACAATTGCTAGCTTGCGATAAAACCTGTGAGCACGCCTGATCGTTTTCCTGTAGTTAATAGATGTGCAAAGTCGATGAAGGTGAAGTAATGACATCGTATTGGGGGTGTCGTAGGATCAATTTTTATAACTTTGGTGTCAGACTTAAGATCGATAACTGCTTCGTGGGCAACAACAGAATTTGTATATCTGTTTTCAAAGGTGTAGAATCCACAGATTTCATAGTAATCACCATCAATAATTGAAGCAGCAAATTGTTGCATATTTTTGCCTTTAGCAGAGGCCTGAATTGCGTCACCCTGTTGGATGAAAGTGAAAATTATTATTAATGAAACTAAAGATATTGTGCATAAGGAATTAAATTATAAACTATACAAAAGATTAGCAAAGTTGTTGTTGTGGCTGTAAAATGTTAAAGGAGTTTTTTTAAATGTTTATTTTTTTGAGTTGAAGTAGTAAATATGGATTATTTAATAACTTGATGACAGTTATTGTGCTCGTTACAAAGGTTTTTAAAAGGAAATAGATATATTTTAACAATTTTTTAAAAAAAGTTCTATGCTTTTTTTCTCATTCTCCGAATGAAATGGAAGTTGCAATTACAGTAAATGGATTGACATAATGTAAAAACCCCTTGATGGTTGTTAATAAAATGTTCAGAAAACTAAAATGGAAAGCTAAATAATTTATGATA
Source organism: Salix exigua (assembly GCA_032356905.1). Classification (NCBI taxonomy): domain Eukaryota; kingdom Viridiplantae; phylum Streptophyta; class Magnoliopsida; order Malpighiales; family Salicaceae; genus Salix; species Salix exigua. The sequence goes on along the minus strand of CM063589.1, from coordinate 13,002,209 downwards.
AGAAGTTAAATTTTGTCTTTGCAATTCAAATTATCATGGATATTTTTGAATAGGCTATGATATGGTATAACAAAATGCAAAAGACAAAGAAAGATAAATGATAAAGAAGGGGTGTCATATATAAGCTTACAGTGGTATCAACGAAGAGGCAATTGAAACTGCTATTTTGACCATTGAGCCTTGGAATCCAAACACGACAAACTCTTCCATGTAAGGATTTGTAGAAGTTGTACTTTTTGATGCTTTTGATTGGTAGCGCTATGACATTGAGAGTAAAGAGACAAATAATAGAATATAAAAATTAACAACTATAAATGACATAAAAAATATAACACAAAATGGACAAACAAACATAACATGTTAGAAGCACATATAAGGTTGATGAGAACCTGACTAAATAATTTATAAGGTGGATGAATAGTGCGATATATAAAGTTAACAAAAGAAGCAGTGTTGAAACCAAACATTAACTCTGATGATCTACAAAACATTGATAAGGATACAATAAGTTTTTTTAAAAGATTGAAGGAAGAATTAAATATTCTAAAAAGAGAAGTGTAATGTTTGCGATGTATAAAATATTGATGAGTAAAGAATGATTAACAATTTTTCTCGCTAAAGATTGAAAGAAGAAGAAGAACCTTTAGGAAGAGCGCTTATAATGTCTTTATAGACAATATTTTTTGCATAAGTCGAAGTACGCCCTTCATTGTCACATGAAATAATTTTCAAACCTTTTCTGGAAGTGACTCTTGAGAGAGCAACATAAAGCTGACCATAGGTGAAAACTTGGTCTTTCAGAAAAACACCAACAATTTTCAAAGATTGTCCTTGACTTTTATTTATTGTCATGGCGTAGCATGGCTTTAAAGGGAATTGACGTCTTTTAATTGTGAAAGGACATCTGACTTCATTGATTGGGAAGATGATTCTTGGTATGAACACTTGATTGCCAATGCTAGACCTAGTTATTATTTGTGCTTGGATGACTTTTGATGAAAGTTGTGTAATGATAAGTCTAGTCCTATTGCATAGACCCATAGATGGACTAATATTTCTAAGCAACATCACTGGCATGCCAACTTTTAGAGCAAGTTGATGAGATGGGACCCCATTGAATTCCAACTGGTTTATGTATTCTATGGGATATAAAGAGTTTGCATCATCATTTTCTGTTGACGATGTGCAAATCGAATCAACACTTAGATACACACGTTTTTCTCCAGGTGCGATATTAAGCACAAAATCATTTATTTCAGCAACTGTTGTGTTCTTTGTTGTCACTATAGCTCTCTCTCTAAAATAGGCAGCGTCAACATGAATGTCACAAATAGTTGGATATATTGTTGACACAATTGTTGATATTGGTTCACATGAGTTTTCAAGGAGAAGATCAGAGGGAATACTGACAAAAGAATCATCGGATTCATCGAGCAAACCAAAAGTAGATATATGACCATTGCCAACATTTAAAATCCATTCGGAAAACTCAATGATTTCAGTCTTTTCTTCAGAAGTTAATCCATGTGTAGAGAGGCGCATATTTTCTGTAAGAGTCAATATAGTGAATTTGGGCCCCAAAGGTGAGCTGGTTAAAGAAGCATTAATAATTTGCTCTTTTGTTCCATTTGGTATAACTGGCAATATTTGACGAAAATCACCACCAAGCAAAACAGTTTTTCCACCAAATGGGAGATCTTTGTTGCAGTTTTCACACTCTAAAAGAACATCACGCATTGAACGGTCAAGAGCTTCGAAACAACATCTATTAACCATTGGTGCCTCATCCCAAACTATCAGAGAGGTTTTTTGAAGAAGGTTGGAAAGATGTGATTTTTTCTTAATGGCACATGTTGATGATTCATCAATAGAAAGTGGAATTTTGAATCTCGAATGAGCTGTGCGACCATTTGGAAGAAGAAGAGATGCAATACCAGATGATGCCACTGCAAGAACTATTAACGACTCAGATCTGACACGATTGATAATTGTGTGCCACAAAAAAGTTTTACCAGTTCCCCCATGACCATGCACAAACACCAAAGCTTGTTTTTTAGCAAAGACGGCCGCAATAATTAAATCATATATAACCTTTTGTCCATAGTTGAGAGAAGCAAAATTCAACGAATGTTGAGCTCTAAGTTCAGCCAAATCATAATTAAGCTCTTCTCTTAGAAGCTTGTTGGCAATTTCTGTAAGGAGTTGTCCATCAGGCATCGGCAAGCTATGATCTTGAAGTGTTGTTGCGGAAGCATTAAAAAGTTGCTCAAGCTCATATAACACATAATTTTTGAGCTGATCATTAGCCAGAATAAGGTTTGACATCCTAAAAGATGCTCTTAATTTACAAAGGATGTCATCATGCATGGAGTGCCAAAATTGGTTGAATAAATCCAAAGGGTCAGCAACTTCACAAAATAATATAATAGCAACAAAAAGCTGTCTAAGTTGTGGTGATGACACAGATGTAATTGCCTCACATAAAGCTTCAGACCATTCTTTATCATCCCCTAAAAGTCCATGTGCTTTGCAAGCCAGCTAAAATGTTGGATAAACAATTCCATGTACTTTTCTTAAATCTGCAAACCCAGTTGATCCTTTAACATGGTTTAAAAGCATTCTCAAGAAATAAAGTTCTCCGGCAGCAGGGTGCACATATGCTATACGGCCAAGGCTTAGCCCTTTAGATCTCATAATCCATTCTTTTTCTCTAGGATCCCAAACAAATTTTCTCGGAAATTCTGAATAATGTAGCTCTTGTGCTTCAGGATATTGTTTGTTGCATTCAAACCATTCTGTAAGCATTGTTTTCCTGATTCCTGGCCTTCGAAGAACAGATTGAAGACATTCATTGCTTGAGAAAACAATGTTTTGCTGCGAAGGCAAATGAATTTGAAGTCTTTCAACTGGAGGATTTCTTGAATGAATCGGAAACTGAAAAATACATCAAACAACTTCATAAGGACAGATGAAACGACAATTAAGATATGCTTGTATTTCATCATTGGTGTCATGTTGTATTACGGCACGACACCTATCAGGGCCTTTGTTGACATATTTGAATAAATACTTGATGAGCATTGATTGACAACATATCTCAACATTTATATGGGCATTATAACGCATCAAAAGTTCTTTGTTCTATGGAACAACATAGTTATTAAGCAACATAATGCCATTCTTTAGAACAAAATTATCACGAAATTCACGCCTTTTATAATAAACAAATCCATTCTCGCCCAAAATAGTGGAGCTTCTGAATTTTTTTGGAAATGACTTTAAACAAACATTTCCTGACATGCATTGCGCACTTGGTCTTCCAACACCGCATGGACCATGTATCATGAACTTAGAGACAATTTCATGACATAAAGGATCAATGTTTCTATGTGGAATCTCAGCTGAAACAATCGAGTCAATATCAGCAGGAGTCCTGAATTTGTACTCCAAGGCAAGCCAAACTAAGATATGTGTATGCGGAAGACCTCTTTTTTGAAACTCAATTGCATGAACATCTACAAAAATTTTAAAGAAAATTAGTATTTTCTTTATAAATAATAGCAGGAAAGAAATAAATTCTAACTATTGCATTACCAGCAATTGTGTTGCCAAAAGGGGCACCGGATTTGATGAATTTTAACATATCAAGAAGTTTTGCTCTAAAAACTCGTGCAATAATATCAGGCTTGTCTTCAGGTCTGTAAGCCCTGCTCTTATTGAGTTCCCTTTGGATTTCTGGCCAATTTGTGTTACATGTGAATGTAATAAAAAGATCTGGATTCCCATAAGCTCTACAAATTGCCATAGCATCTTGATAGTTATTAATCATGTACCGCGGGCTACCAGTAACAGAAGATGGAAGGATAATTTTTCCAGCTGATGATCCCTGAACATCTCCTTTAAGCACTGCTTCAGTAATATTGTGATATAGATCAGATCGGAGATTATTTTGGTTCATTCTGATATAGTCAAGCCTATCTTCCTCAATGTTGGCGAAAGCATCAACTAAAAATTGCTGGTAAAGTCGACCACCTTTAATAAGAGTGTCTTCACCATATTCTCTCTCTTGAATGACATAAGCATAAAAAGCTCTCATGGGTACTCTTTGACGTTTTCCAGAGATGTGGTTGTCATGATTTGCAAAACTGATGTTTGTTCGATAACCGTCTTCACCATATGGAAATAGAAGAGGATATTGCAAGGCCATAAATTTTGGATGCAGCTTAGAGATTCTTTGCAAACCACATGAGGCACTTTCAATAATGATATCTCGTTCAGAGCGACAATCACCAATATCTCCAACAATTAAACCACCAATATCATCCGAAGTTGGATCAGTATATTGTCTGGTGTCAGTTGTTCTTTGACCTAACAATTGCAATTTATATCCAGGATTGCCAGGTTCGGAGAGTTTTTGGGCCGCATGACGAAATAAGCCAACCAGAGAATTAGTTGAAGCAAGCATTTTAATAAGATCAGCAACAATAGTTTCATCCAACAATGAATCAGAGGTTGAATGCGAAAATTGTGACATTCGATTTGAAACCTCATTTGGAAGATCATAAATATAGAGTTGTGCAAATTTTGGAGCACTATCATCAGATGGTAGCAAAGATCCCATAAGATGATGGCAATGACCATTTATCTTAAAAACATATGAGCCAGATTGACGGTTGACTAATTGATCAATATTTGCTCCCATGGATGTAAAAGCAAACATTGAGTTGTAGGCACGAATACTTTTGCGGAACTTGCTAGATTTCTGTCCAAATACACTGTTTAGCAAGTCATCAAGAGGATGAGGTGTTGGTGGTGGTCGTGGAAGTTTAACTTTTCCACTAAGACAACAAAGAGAGAATCTTGGGCTGGCCTGAATTGAATTTGTGAGACGTTCATTTAGCCCAAAAAGCGCGTTGCAATGACAACAACTAAATGTTTTGTCTCCGAAGTCAATGTACTCATATGAAATTCCTGAGCATGAAAATTTATTGTGAATTTTGGCGACAATTACATTGGAATAAAACTTGCAGAAAAGTAAAATCATAAGTAAAATAAACATTGGACGAACTTTTTCTTTTTCTTTGATATGAAGCCTGCCCAGTGGATTGCTGGTCACTGAGAAACGACCTTATATCATCATTGATAGAGATTGACTCTGATGGAACAGGGTCTTGAGCAAACAACAAAGATGTTGAATTTGATGCAGAAGACTGATTCCTTGTTATAAAAACTAAGGAATGATCATGTTGGTTATGGGAGGATATCGATGTTTGAGACGAAGAAGCCTCGCCACGATATAATGGAAAACGTTGACTATGGGTGAGGGAAGGATCATCATGCGTGTGATACCTTGAAGATTGCGTTAACACACCAGATGAACACGAAGAAACATCATTTTCTACATTAGGTGTGTTAAACGAACAATCTTCTTCATGAGTGAAAAAATGTGACCCTTGCAAACGTTGCAATCGGCTAGTCATAAGTGCATGTATTGAAACTGGAGGGATGAAATATTGGAAGAATAATTAATATGAAATAAACAACAAAATAAAATTTATTTTAAAGATGCATAAACATGAGGGCAATGAGAACGGTTCCAGAACAACTGAAGCTATTTGTTCATTTTCGAAGATATAAATCTTAAGCAACAAAACATATTGTTTGGGAAATTGTATGAAGAATGAGCTAATGCCTTATAGTCAGTTCAACTGCAATTACTTAATCTCTGTATTTTAAACTAAATTTCATTGGAGATGAGTTAATGTTTTATTGGTAATCGATTGTTTAGGAAATTGTATGGAGAATGAGCTAATGTCTTATAGTCAGTTGAAGTGCAATTACTTAATCTCTGTATTTTAAACTAAATTTCATTGGAGATGAGTTAATGTTTTATTGGTAATCGATTGTTTAGGAAATTGTATGAAGAATGAGCTAATGTCTTATAGCCAGTTGAAGTGCAATTACTTAATCTCTGTATTTTAAACTAAATTTCATTGGAGATGAGTTAATGTTTTATTGGTAATCGATTGTTTAGGAAATTGCATAAAGAATGAGTGAATTTCTTATAGTCAGTTTGAGCGTAATTATTTAATCAATGTATTTTAAACTAATGTTTGGAAAATTTCATTGGAGATGAGTTAATGTTTTATTGCTAATTGATGAATGGTTGTATTTTGTATAGGTATTCGTTCATTTATCATTGGGATAGAGTCGGTAAATTTTGGGGGTATGTTTGAGCTGTTTTAAAATTGTTTGTGTTGGCAAGCTCTAAAACTTTACTTGATAAGAGATTTTTAACATGATTTCATTCACAAATCATGGGACCTAAACAGATAGAAGTAATCGAAGGTAATATTTTTTTGGTGCATGCAAATGGTTTATTGTTATGTAATTTTTTAGATGCTAGGTTAATAAGTTAAGTAGAAAAAATCAAAACTGCAAACAATTTTTTTTGATAAGCACATAATGGCGTAACACCTTTCAAAGAGTTATTGGGCTGCAAAAAAAATTGTGGCTTTTTAAAGTGAAGGGAAATTTATAAAAGTTGTAATATTATAAAAACATTGACTTTTTCTTCTTCTAATGATGTATTTGGTAATTGGTGGTTATAGCACCATAAGGAATGCTTTTAGAATCTAGTGAATGTATAGTTTGCACTACCTTCAATTGATCATTGAAATTGGTTTCATAGATGTTAGTTTATACTATTGAAACAATGTTTGAAGCAAATTTTTTTTTATGTATGTTGAACGTAAAATAAAAAACTATTTAAAGAGCGAGTGTAATGATATCTAAAGACTTGTTTAATTGTAGCGCAACATCAGGTAATACCATGGATAGCAATGATAAAAAACAACAATTGCAGAATATTAGGCCAACGGAAAAATATAAAAGACAATGACAGGTAGAAGTATATTTGCAAGCAAAAGCAAATAAAATATAGCTACAGCAGTTCGGTGAATGTAGTCTATACAAACAACATTCTTGTTGGCAACATAAAATATAATTGAAAGAGTTTGAATTTATAACAAAGCATGGGTAATAAAGCGTAAAAAAAATATTAATGTTATTAAATGTTGTACATACCAGTGTAGGAATTTGAGGAAGTTTTAAACTGGAGTAAAAACCCAATAAGAAAAGAGGCTAGAGTATCTGACAAAGTAGTAATGACAGAAGAAGAAGATTGTATTAATATGTGAAAAAGCAGTTTATGAAAAAAATACAATTGAAAATGTGCAATGCCGAATAACAAAGTTTAACAAAACATGATAAGAAAAAAAAATTGCTGCAACTTTTGTTGTTTTATGGAATGTTTTTGAGCACGATAAGGTGGCGAGATCTCATATTTGGCTAAGAATTCAAACATAATTGCCTTTGAATTAAAATGCAAAAAATAATATATTGTCATCTAAAAAAAAGCAACATAAATGGTGATTGAAAACAGAAAATTAATCACAATTAAAGCAACAACTACGTAGCAGCAACAAACTAAAATGGTACAGTAATCGAACGAATATCTAAAACAAAAATGGTGATTTGACGCGGGGATTGTTTGGAAAACGCAGCAAATCTTCAGTCAACAGAGAGCGAGCTATGTTTTTGAGGTGGCGAGATTGAAGACAGAAGTAGGACACGTTGCGCCTAATTTTAAGTCTGCAAAAGGCAGTGCATGGTCGTAAATTGGAACTCACGTGTGTTTTTGCTTGGAATTGTATGCAAAACGCAACGCATACCCAACATCAAGTTCAATAATATTAAAAGGGAGTCTGTCTTTAAGAAGAGAGACAGGCGCTGCAATCACTCATTCCCATAGTTGACCGGTCTGTTGCAGAGAGGACTATCCGTATTGAGTTAAGCGAGGACCCAGATGTTGATGTCTGTTTTCTCGCCAACCAAGCTCTTCACACTATTGATAGCGTTAAAAAACTGGCTAGTTCAAAACCCGATGGATTGGTCGGGTTGGAGGAGGGTTTTTTATGTACTCAAATCTCCGATTTATTCCAGTTTAAAACAAATAAAAGCTCTATGCCGAACTGTTAAGTCTCAAAACTTGATTTACGGTCCACATGAGTTAAGATCATATCAGGAACAGATAAATAAATCAGAAAGCTTCACTTCTTTTTATATAAAAAAATATTAAAATATTACCATTTTTTTATGGATCGATTTCTAACTCCGCCGAACTGTTAAGTCTCAAAACTTGATTTACGGTCCACATGAGTTAAGATCATATCAGGGACAAATAAATAAATCAGAAAGCTTCACTTCTTTTTAGATATATAAAAAATATTAAAATATTACCATTTTTTCTCAAAGCAATGGATCGATCTCTAATTTATTTAAAATCTTGCAAGTGTAAAATGCACACTGTTGTGATTAGTTTTAAAGTCGGTGCTTGGGAAATAATAATAATAAGCCTTCTACTTTTGCAGAGATCGGATGGGGGAGGGACCACTGTAAGGTACACGGGCTCTACTTTTTTTTGAGTGATACTTAAAGTAGAGCCCTGATTGTTAATATACTTTGTTTAAAAAAATCATAAACTTAAAGCATGGCTCAATTATCACGTGTTCTACTTTTGAGTGATACTTAAAGTGCACCCTTGATTGTTAATATACTTTTTTAAATAAATCATAAACTTAAAGTATGGCTGAATTATTCAAAACCCAATGGGTTGGTCGGGTTGGAGGAGGCTTTTTTATGCACTGAAGACCCGTTTCCTATTTTGAAAAAAACGCTGCACTTCATTTTAAAAGCCAATGTACTGAAGACGACACTGCTATGTTGAAGTTGCCAAAAAGCGATGCATTTTTTTTAAAGGCAGTGCATGGCTTTAAAACAGAAAGGAACTCAGCCTTAAAAGCAGCGTGGAAGTGGAAGACCCTCTGTTAAAGTTGTCAAAAAGAAGACACTGCATGCATGGCTTTAAAAAACAAAAGAAAAAAAACTGGTGGACGATGCAGCTGCGACGCACGGGCGATAAACATCGTGTCCACAGTGAATATGTGAGTGTATGCACAGTGATTAAACAGTATTTTCCGTTCTGTGGGCACCGCACTCCCAGATATTTCTATCTTCTCCTTCCTTCGCCAGACACGACCGAGGAACACGAGCAAATGGAAACTAGTCTCTGCTTTTCCCCTCTGCTGCTGCTTCTCCTTGGTGCCATATTTTCCTTTCACTCTCCGGTACAACTTCTTTCTCTCAAAAAATAATAATTATGGGAATCCGATCTTCTTCTTTTCAGTTTTAATATTCATCATTGTATTATATCTCCAGTTATGGTGGATATCAGATTTCACACATGTTAGAGAAACAGATAGATATGATCAAGCTAAGTTTTTTTGTCCGATTGCATAGAAAAAACAACAACAACAATTGTGTAGTAAAGAAAGAGAAGCAGAAATTGTGATGTCGAATCGCAACATCTTCACCTGCAGATAAACAAATCTCGGTCTCTAAAAACTTCGAGGTTGGGTGAGACGATTTCTAAAATTGATTGATCCTTAAAAAAAATAAAGAAATACAACTTCATCATGACAATTCATTTGCCGAAAATTTTGATTATTTTTTTGGGCCTTTTATTTTTTTGGGCCGTTGTTGGATGTCCTGTCTTTTTTTATGCATTCTTGGAAGTTACTATTCTAGTATTGCATTGGTTAAGCAATGCGACTGTCTACAGGTTATTGCAGTAGAAACAGTTTCCGATCTCAAGCTAAACTCCAGGATTCTTCAGGTACTTCTTTTCCTTAGCTGGTCTTATATGAAGTTCTTTTGTGTTGAATGTTTCTCTCCTTTTGGTTTTGTTCTGATAATGCAGGATTCAATAATAAAAAAAGTCAATGAAAATCCCAAAGCTGGATGGAAAGCTACCATGAACCGTCATTTTTCCAATTACACTGTGAGTGTGTGTGTGTGTATATATATATATATATATATTTGTTGCTATATAGTTCTAAGACTTCCCATTTTTTTTATTTACATATAGGTGGATATAGACAATTTTCTTTTAATTGCCAATATTTCATGTTTTATGCATAGGTTACCCAATTCAAGTATCTTCTTGGAGTCAAACCAACGCCAAAAGAGGAACTGAGGGGAATTCCTGTAATAAGTCATCCAAAATCCTTGAGATTGCCAAAAGAATTCGATGCCAGAACAGCTTGGCCACAGTGTAATACCATTGGAAGAATTCTAGGTCAGTTGCTTTCTTGCTTTCTAATTTTTGTGGTTTTCTTCATGGTGCTGATTCTTTTCTATTTTATATGGAAAATCGCGGACCAATTTCCAAATTGAAGATCAGGTAAAATTCATGGTGTTATTTATCTTCTAATCAAATCATATAAATAATTCGTGCCAGTTCTCAGCATGTTTGGACTTTAATAAACCAGGGTCATTGTGGGTCCTGCTGGGCATTTGGCGCTGTTGAATCACTATCTGATCGATTCTGTATCCATTATGGCATGGTATGTAACCGAGTTTTGTGATTGAAGTTGACCTTTTCCATACTCCATCATAATATGTAGTGTTTTATTGCAGAACATCTCTCTGTCAGTCAATGATCTCTTATCATGCTGTGGTTTTTTGTGCGGACGTGGTTGTGATGGGGGGTATACAATCTCTGCATGGAGATACTTTGTCCATCATGGTGTTGTTACGGAGGAGGTACTAGTTTCTGTCATTACCCATTAACAAGTCAAATTTTTTGAACAATGATGATTGCTGAACAGAAAATTAGTGTTATCACTCTTTGGCCATACCTAATACACCTTACTTGATGCCTTGCGAAATTTTATTGCTCTAGTTTGATGGCTTCTGACCATGGCTGATGTACTCATTCTAATGGTGAACACATTTTTCATCTGGCAGTGTGATCCATATTTTGATGATATTGGTTGTTCCCACCCTGGTTGTGAGCCTGGATATCCCACACCAAAGTGTGCGCGAAAGTGTGTCAATAAGAACCAGCTCTGGAAGAAATCGAAGCACTATGGTGTCAAGCCATACAGAATTGATTCTGATCCCAACAGTATCATGGCAGAAATTTATAAGAACGGGCCAGTTGAGGTGGCCTTCACTGTTTATGAGGTGAAAATGTGCCTATTTCATTATCTTTTTCTTGCACGCTTAACTTTGACGTGGTTGAGAATAACTTGTTAACCTGCAGAAACTATTAACTATTGCTTAGTGTGGAGGAACAACCTCTGAGGGTATGATATGGCTGGTTACTTAAAATACGGAACTCCTCTACTCTTACTGCAAATCATTTATGCAAGGACAAGTTGCCTATTATTCCAGATTGGTTGTGTGCACTTGCAGTAGGACAGCAAACACAGGAATCATGTCTTATTTGATTGTAATAGATTGTTCACCATTTTACAGGATTTTGCTCATTATAAATCGGGAGTCTATAAGCACATAACTGGTGGCATGATGGGAGGCCATGCTGTTAAACTTATTGGATGGGGAGCTTCTGAAGATGGGGAACCTTATTGGGTATGTGAGACTGCTTATCTCTTTCCCCCTAGATTTTGTAGCCATTAGTTTTCCGTGACAATATAAATGCTCTCCTTTTGCAGCTTCTTGCCAACCAGTGGAATAGAGGCTGGGGTGATGTAAGTTCCTGTCAAAACTCTCATGTAAATGAACTGAACAAAATGTTTCTTCTTGAATGTTGAAGCACAATTTTGTGGTTTTTAAATGACAGGATGGTTACTTCAAGATTAGAAGGGGAACAAATGAGTGTGGTATTGAAGGAGACGTCGTTGCTGGTTTGCCCTCAACCAGGAATCTTGTCAGGGAGGTTGTGAGTATAGCTGCTCGTGAGGATGCTTCGGCTTTATAACAGATTAATTATTATATCCTGAAGTACTGTAATTTATGTATCAATCCTGTATTCTTGTGGTTAGAAATGGGCTTTGTGCTGCACACATGGGATGAAACCAGGTATATCCATCCATTTAGCTGAAATTTGCCATTTGTGTGAAAATCAAACAGTACGTAGATATTTGTATCGCTTGATATTTACTGATAAAATGAAAATCCCAAAGAAATAAACTTACAAATCGTATCATATTTGTTTTTCTGCACGGTTCTTATTGTGAACCGTGTATCATCCACATCTACAAAAGTTAAGTTATAGTTTTTATACTTCATCTTGTCTACCAAATGATAATTTAAGACTTTAAGAAGTATCATCATCAATAATTTTTATTAATATATTTCAAAGATACCCTTCAGAAGATAATCTAATCACCCCGTGGGAACAACACTAGGACATTCTAGATATTCTTATATGGTTAATGAATTTGATATGACCTAACTCCTATCATCCTATGAGCCTCCTACGAGGATTCTATGTAGGTGTTTGGCTCTATGGCGTGACCTGTTAAGCTCACTGCAGAGCCAAACGTGATGGTAATCAAACAACTGATTAAATTTTAATTGTGAGTTCTACCGAAAATAGCGTTTTGGCCGTAAGTTTAGTGAAACATCTCACAAATGCTTTGCAAAAAACACGGCCGCAGTTCACTAAAAAAATAAAGTTTATTTTGAACAAGAATATTTATTTTTAAAAAATAAAAGATTTTTAGAAAGTTTGAGAAAATAACTAAAATCCATGAACTGCCTTACAATTTCGAGTTTAAATTCATAGATGTTAAAATCTACCATGTTCCGGTGACAACAACACCAGCCACCAAGGTAGACAGCGACAACTGCTCCTCGTCTCTCCCCCAACAACAGCCTCTCTCTCTTCCTTCGTCATAATAGTAGCAAGCTCTCTCTCCTCGCTAACTCCTGTAATAGCTCATTGTCAGCAACATCAACTCCACCGTGAGCTCTAGAAGCATCTAGCCACCACCCAAACTTCTTCTCCAACTCTAGGAACGCAGCAACGAATTAATAAAGGTGAACGACAGTACAGCTCGACAACTTCCAACGTCTCATCTAGCCACCACAAACAGCCATTTTCAACACCACAATGATAGGGAGAACCACCTCGATTTTCTCTTCTCGTTAGTACCGGTTGTTTACCCTCTAGTAACAGTTGGTCATGTTACCGTTCACGTGAACAATAACATTGCAGAATAATTCATGCAAAAACGAAAGGAAAATCGCAATGTTTTGTGCCTGTTTTTTGAAAAAATGAGGCTAGGTTGCGCTGGGCTTTTGGCCTACCTTGGCTGGGCCAACCCATTTAATTTGGGATAGGCAAACGCGTAATTGCAAGTAATTTACTTTAATTATTAATTATATTTCATTATTATGATAATTAAATCTACAATATTTAATATATATATATATGTGTGTGTGTGTGTGTCTTTTAAATAATTTCACAAGTTGACAATAATATGAAAAACATAGCAACTAAATACTTAAAACTGATTTCATTAAATTTCAAACTCAACTACAGTTTTAACCAAATACTTCAATTTCAGTTTTGAAACTGTTTTTTCTTTGACCACACTAACAACATATAAAAATGAAATCCTACTATTGAGATGGGCCATGGGATTGTAATTGGTGTGATATAATCACTTTCTTCACATCTGAATTCTCATATCATTTTCGGAAAGCAATGTGTTTACTTGTAAAGTTTCCGTTCCATCCATAAATTAGGAACACAGGAGGCAGAGATCAGCAAGATTTCCAAGGGGGCACAGGCTCGACAGAAATCGATAGGAGCGTTTGGGGGCGATTTGTGCTGGGCAGCTTGGAATCCCGCCAGCCTATGGAAAACAATATCCTAAAAAGCCTACCTCTTCCCTTTCTATCTGGCAAATCAGATAATAATAAAAAAAGATTTCATAGTATCAAATTAACCCGCTCTGTAGAGAATGAAAATGTAGACCTGGCCCGAGGGAGCCACTCACCATGGAAGAGCAGTTTTTCACGAGTCACTCACTCTGCCCCCACCAGACCACAGACTCAGAGAGAGGGGGAGGGGGAGGGAGAGAGAGAATTCAAAGTGTTTTTACCGGAAAAGTATATATGAAAATAATATTTAACATAAAAATTTTAAAAGTATATTTTAAAAAAAAACTATTTAAAACAGTCTTAGTTTTTGGAACATATGTATCATATCATGAATGACACCACCTGAGTTTGTTGTCCTTGGGTTGGTCTTCCTATGTGCTCTTACTACTACCACTGCTATCCAAGAATATTTTATTTATACGATCTCTATCTCTTGTGAGACCTCCCCTTCTACATTCCTTCTTTTCAAAGCCTATATCTTATCTCTCCATCTCTACACAACGAATTCTCTTCTTCTCTCCTCTTATAATAATATAATATTCAGTTGCCTTCCCTGGCACAACAGTGTTGCTGCGTGGTGCGGGCATTCTGGAAGTCTGGAGTATGCGGAGAGAGAGTAGCGGGGACAGCGTAGAATAAAAGAGGAAAAGGAGATGTCGATGGCGGTGGTGCAAAAAGAACCAGAGCGGGTGATGAAACTGAGAGGTGGATCAGTGCTGGGAAAGAAGACCATTCTTAAAAGCGACCATTTCCCTGGCTGTCAAAACAAGCGTTTAACTCCTCAAATCGACGGCGCTCCCAATTACCGTCAGGTTCTCTTCCTCCGCTTTCTTCTTAACACTACTTTCTTTCTATTTTGATTAAAACATTTGAAATTCCCCGATTCAGACGCATATACCCTTGTCTTTTTTTCAGATTAGCATCCTTCTCTCTGTCTTTGTTGGCATATAATCAACAGCTTGCTTATAGAATTAGAAGTTAAGCATGCCCATATTTTAAGAGCCTCCTTTGTCTGCCCGACTTATTCTGGTCCTGTTCCTGTAAGAACATAACAAAAAACTCACTGAACAAAAGGCATTGATCACTGTATCTGATTGATTATACTCTCTTAAATTAATGATTTTTTCGTTAATAATGATTATCATCATCATTATTATTGACTTGTTTGTGGTTGCTTTGATAGGCGGAATCGTTACCTGTTCACGGTGTTGCGATTCCAACAATAGAAGGATGTCGTAATGTTATTAAGCACATAAGAGGCCGGAAAGGTGGGAAGCAAGCACAAGTTTTATGGTTTAACCTGCGTGAAGAACCGGTAAAGCCTTTTCCCAATGCGCACGTTTTGTTTTATAACTAAAATGGATAATCAGTACTGAAAATGCTAATAGAAGCAACATAATGATTAAATCATATCAAATTTTGATGGTGTTTGAGAGTGTGGTAGTGATTGTTTTTTAGAGTGTTTTTCTTGTTTGTAAATGTATTAAAATAATAATTTTTTATATTATTATAGTAAATCGATACAAAAACGCTATTTTTTTAAATAAAATTACACTCTCAAACACTCTTTATGCAAATAACTGTTGATGTTTCTAGGCCTTTTCCCCTTGTATTTAATCCACAGGTTACTGTTGTCATGTTTTTTTTCTCTTATTGAAACAGTTGGTGTACATTAACGGACGTCCCTTTGTCTTGCGTGATGTGGAGAGGCCTTTCTCCAACCTTGAATATACGGTATTCTAATTGCAAAGGAATTTCTTTTCTTACAACTTGCTTTTACCTTAACCTGCTATATCTTTTCTCACCATGCTTGTATCTCATGTTCACCTTCTAAAACTTCTGTATTGTATTGTTGAGTTTTTGTTCTCTCTTGTAGCTTTAAAATTATAATGGTTTCCTTGGTGATGTAAATGCGAGAATTTCCTTTTTTAAAATAAATTCTGTCTCTAACATTCAGGATTATTTGATTTAATTCATTGTGGTTTATGGAATCTCCCATTCATGTTTGATTATGGGGAGGTTTAGTGAAGATAATATGATTCTCAAGCAGTCTATAGCCTATGCATACTAACCTGTATTTCTGTACATACACGTGGTTGACAGCAGTAGTCATGCAAACAAGTACTGCTTTATATTAATGTATCAACTTGATAGCGACCTTCTGTGCACAGGGAATTAATAGGTCAAGGGTTGAAGAAATGGAAGCTCGGTTGAAAGAGGATATTCTGATGGAAGCTGCAAGGTATTTACTGTGGTTGAATGCTGTGTTATTGTTGGTTTCTAGTGATACTTTATTCTTACCTTTGGTCACTCTTGTTCTGAACTAAAATAAAATATAGCTGTATATTTCATTTACAGATATGGAAATAAGATACTTGTTACTGATGAATTGCCAGATGGTCAGATGGTGGACCAATGGGAACCAGTCTCATGTGATTCTGTGAAGACACCAGTAGAGGCATAATCACGGAACTTATTCACTAAACACAATTAATCTACTGATTTTCTAACATATTGCTGGAACTTGATTCCTTTGCGAAGGTGTACGAGGATTTGCAAGTAGAAGGGCATTTGTATGATTATGAACGAGTTCCTATAACAGATGAAAAATCACCAGAGGAGCAGGATTTCGATATCTTAGTGAGTTTCATCTTTTAGATCTTATTCAGTACCTACTAATCTTTATTTCTTTTTTGAAAAATCAACCACGTATAGTTGTTTAGTTAGATTCCTTGTCAATTCAACTATCAGTTATTTGTTTGCAAAGGAGTTTTGCTTTACTTCTTATTTTTATCAAATGCACATGTAGATTACTTGTAACTTAGGAAACAATTATATGACCTTGTTAAATTCAAGTGCCTAACTGGGAATGGCAATTTCAAATTCAACCTTTTGTTGCCCAGATCTAGAGTGAATGTTAAGGACTGCCCAATTGTTATTTGTATGTGGAGTATGTGGAAGGTTGTATTTTACATTAACACTCATATGAAAAACTTTGTTACCTTCTAATATATGATAGTACTACTGAACTATAATATTATTATAGGAGGAAAGATATCAAATACCCAACATGTTAGGTATGCTAAATATGACTTCAGCTTTTGGGATCACATGGTACAGTTGACTGTTTGATTAATATGGACATTGCAATAATTTCCGTGCCACCATATCTTTCAGAAATTGACAATCCATTTGGATATGTTTGCTATCTTCCTCTTTTTCTTCTCCTTTTCATATATTTACTAGTGGGGTATCTTGAGCCCCTCTCAACCATCGCTTAGGAAAGGCTGTGCTCGGTCATGCTGGCTCTTGATATGAAAAGTGCCCTTGTTGTTTGGTTTTAGGAAGAGGCTCTACTCGTGGTTGTCGATGCGTCTTAAAATTTCATAAGATATCTAATGAAGACAAATGAGAGAATATTTCTTACAAGTAATATGCTGCCAAATTCCTTTTTAAATTTAGATTCAATGATGTATGTTGTTGTTCTAACCATGAATCATGGAAATCCAACTCTGAAACCACCATGTTATAGATGTCTGCTTGAGCACGATCAGTTCTCTGTTTTTCTAATATATATTTGCCTGCTTTCTCTGTTTCAGGTCAATAGAATTTATCAGACAGACATGAATGCAGATATAATATTTAATTGTCAAATGGGGCGTGGAAGGACTACAACTGGGATGGTTATAGCAACATTGGTATACCTCAATCAGATTGGAGACTCTGGTAACATTCTCTCTTTTTTCTACTTCTCTTACAATCTGTTGAATATCCCAACATTCAGCATTCTTTTCGACATAATTTAATTTGTATCTTACATATTACCTCAGTTCTTGATTATGGTTGTCAGGTTGAACTTCAATGTTACAATAAGATGAGTTTTATATTGGCCATTCTCCATTTTTTTCTAGCTGTTTTTGCTTCTTTTCACTGAATAGTTTTTACTGGTTTTCTTTTTATTCCATGTACTTCCATGCTAGGGTGGTCATTGCAGGGTGGGTCAATCTATTGTAATATTTATGTTTTGATTGTAATTTTGGAAAAAGGCTGAAGGTTAGTTTTCCTTCACGTTAGTATCATATCAAATCAATTTAAAAAGTCAACAAATTTAGATCCTTCTTTTACAAGGTGGAAGTATGTAAGGAGGTGTAGAAGCTTGTTCAAAGATATGTAAGTGTATATGGAGATGGAGAAACTTGTTCATAGACATTAGCAGGAGCTCCCTACACATAATCTGTTCTGTCAAAACTTGTAAACCTGGCCTATTTTGGTTAATGCCACTTGCATTTATGTGGAGGATTGGTATGTGTAGGAGCCTTTATACAACAAATCCATTGCTGTTTACAACAGTTCCAAATCCCAAACCTACCATAGACTTGGACAATGCATATGATCTCTCCATCCCATAGTATTGAATACCGTGGAAAATTGTGTTATTCTCATCATGTTTCTACATAGAACTTAGGATATATACAACATCTACATATCTAATTTAGGATAGTAGTTAACTATACATAAATGGATATTAATTCTAGATCCTAGAGTATATTTAACTTCCCTTTTTATATTTCCTAAGGATCTGCTCCTGTTTAATTCATTCAATACTTCCCCTCAAGCTGGATGAAAGAGGTCTTTCATTCCAAGCTTGTCTAGTGTGTTCTTGAATGTAGGATTCTTGTTTAATTCATTCAATACTTTCCCTCAAGCTGGATGAAAGAGGTCTTTCATTCCAAGCTTGTCTAGTGTGTTCGTGAATGTAGGATTTTGAACTCTTTTAGTAAGTATATCTGCAAGTTGTTCTCCTGTAGACACATGAGGAGTGCATATCAATCCATTTTCTATTCTTTCCTTGATGAAGTGTCTGTCAACCTCCACATGACTAGTTTTGTCATGCAATACTGGATTGTGTGCTATTGATATAGCAGACTTGTTGTCACAGTATAGCTTCATTCCTTCCCACCTGATTTTTAAGTCTTCTAGAATGATCTTCATCCATAATAATTCACAAATTCCACGTGCCATTGATCGAAATTCTGCCTCTACTCTTGATCTTGAAACAACATTTTGCTTTTACTCCTCCATGTCACAAGATTCCCCCTAGAATTGTTCAATAACCTAAGGTTGACCTTGTGTTTGTTATGGCTCCTGCATAGTCTGCATTTGTGTAGCATTCCAGCTCTAGCTTGCCATGTTTTTCATACAAAATCTCTTTTTCAAGAGTAGTATTCAAATATTTGAGTAGTCTGTATATTGCTTGAAGGTGTGAGTTCTTTGGATTATGCATAAACTGACTCACTATACTCACAAGTAATGTCAGGTCTAGTGATGCGAACCTCGTTATCACATGGTCACGCAATCCACAACCAAGAATGAGACCTGATCCCGGAAAGCCGAAAAATGTCTAATAGGAATGACGCAAGACACAATGGAAACCTGCCTCAAGGCACCATCATTATTGGAATGAGTAGAATGACGCCACGAAGTCAGTTAATCTTCGATAAGCTGAATTTAGTTCGTTCAAGAACTAAATAATACAAGAATCACTTTTACACACAAAATTGAAAAGTTCAAAATTAAAATTCATCCATTGGCTGCTGAAATTTAGGTTACATGAGGTTAAATAGTTTTTGAAAAAGTAATCCTAATGGACCTTTTATGTTGATTTAAAAGAGGTCCACTCAAAACTGACCCAAAACCCTAAGTAGGAAAGCTCTTGACTTAATTAAAGTAAGCATTGAATCCTAGCTGAAAACATAATCTTAATTAAGTCCAAACAAGTCTTGGGCTATAGCTAACAAAATTAAATAAAGATCATAAGTCTTATTTATAGTATTTCATCCAGCCTCTTAATCCTAGAAACAAAAGGAAAAGGTAATCACCCATGTTGTTTCCAAGTTGCAGTAGGATTCATTTGTCTCATTTGCTTTCCTTGCTTCATGGTCCATCTAAGTTTGTATTGGACCTCTACTGCACATGGATAATATGTACAAGGGTCTCATCTTGATACTCTAATTGTCCTTAACAATTTTGACTTGGTTGAAATCTTCAAAACCACGAATTAAGCCCCCGAACATGTAATGGGTCTTTGCTAGTATTTTTGGGCTGTTTCACATCATCTAGTGTGTGCTAAGTAGATCAACTTACCAACTTTTGGTATTGGCCCTTGTCAATCATGTCTCCTTCATCATTGTCCAGTTTATGCTTTAAGTCAATAGGTCTCACATGGTCTGCAATCCACCATTCCTGTTTCATTTAGAAGACCTAGAATGTATTTCTGTTGAGATATAAAATTCCCCTTATTTGAATGAGCCACTTGTATCCCAAGGAAGTATTTTAAACTCCCTAATTCTTTGATTTCAAATTCTCCCGACAACCTCTTCCTTGGCTTATCCCTTTCCATAAAATCATCTTCTGTTATTATAATATCATTAACATAGACAATTAAAATAGTTACTTCCCTTGAATTAGAGTGCTTGATGAATAAAGTATGATCTCCTTGACTCTGTTGATATCCCATAAGAATCATGGCTCTAGTAAACCTTTCAAACCATACTCAAGGAGACTTATTAGGAAGTAAGGAGTGGCTGAATCCTAGTGGTGGATCCATGTACACTTCTTATTCGAGCACTCCATGTAAGAAGGCATTCTTAACCAAGGTTGTTCATTTTGTTTCGGACGAAATGGTTGATTTCGTACCAGTAAAAAAAAGAGGCAAAACGGTGCAATTTTTACTTCGATTATTATTCCGTCCCTTACTGGAAATTCTGACCCATTTCCGGCCGAAATACACTGGTATTGTACCGGGTGTGCTGTTTCGGTCTTCCACTTCTCTCTCTCAGTCTATAACTATATCTGTCTCTACTCTAATATATATATATATATATATATATATTATGAAATAAAATTATTGCATCAACTTTAATTTTATAAAAAAATAAAAATTATATTTAATTTTTTTTACATATAAGTAATTAATTAATTATATATGAACAATACAACCTCAAAAGAGCGCGCCGAAACCGAAATATTTCGTACTAATAGAAAAAACGAAGCACTAACCGAAGCGAAACTGACAACTATTTTCTTAACATCATACTCCTGCATACACCATCCAAGATTAACAGATAAAGAAAAGAAAATTTGTATGTTCATCTTAGGAACCGGAGCAAATGTCTCCTCGTAGCCTATCCCAAATGTTAGTGTACACCCCTTTGCAACCAGCCTGACTTTATAACTTTCTAGGTTACCATCTATTTTGTATTTTAAGGCATACACTCATTTACACCCTATTGCCTTTCCTTTTGGTAGTTCAACTATGTCCCATGTTTGATTCATTTCTAGTGCATTCATCTCCTCATGACAATTTTTCAATTCTCATTATTTAGGGTCTCATGTAGGGTTTTTGTAATTGAGATGATGTTTATCTTTTAGAAAAATGTTTTATGTGAAGGTGAGAATTTTTGGAATGACATATAGTTAGCTATAGGGTATAAGGGTTTTTTAATGCACTCTCTTTTTCCTTTTCCAATAGCAATTGGCTAATAGATATTTGGAGAGATTTCATTACCTTGTTCAGGTGCAGATTCTTGGGCTTGTAGAGAGGTCAATGTAGGTTGTACTTTTCTTTTATACACTTGCAGTGGTTTGTTAGCAACAATAGTTTCTCCTTGTGGTTTTGTAGTGTTTGGCGACTAACATGTTTGTGAAATTGATGTTGGAGACTCATGTGTTTGTAACAGAGGTGATGATGATTGTTGTCTAGGGAATAAAAACATGTCATCCATAGAAAAAACAACAACCTTTTCTTCAATATTTTCCACTCCTTGAATAGAAGAGGTGCTGGAATAAGATTGATTTCATTGAAACTAACATCTTTTGACACAATTTTTTTGAAGGATGATAACATTTGTAACCCTTTTGTGTGATAAATAACAAAATTGGTATAAATTACCTCTTTGTTTGCTTACTGCTCTTATTTATAATATCAATACATGTAAATTACAGCATGTTACAGCCTGTCAAGCTATATCTTAGAATGCTAATTATAGTAAGTGAATCTTCCTCTTTACATTTCATGTGAAAGGACTGTTGTAGGTGCTATTTAAGATGAGCTATGAGATTGTCATCGGTACCAATGATGACTATGTCATCGACATACACTAGAACAAACATCCCCTCTGGCAGTATAACGCATAAACAAGGATGCATCATACTTGCTTTTTAGAAACTCAAAATCCAGGAGAGTCGAGGCAAATTTAGCATACCATACCCGATGAGCCTATTTAAGTCCATACAAGGACTTGCGTAGTTTACACACAGCAAAAGTAGGGGTAGAAAACAAGCCAGCAGGGGGTCGCACATAGATATCTTCCGTAAGATCCCCATGTAGAAATACATTCTTCACATCCAACTGCTGTAAAACCCAATGTTGTGAAGTTGCCATAGCCAAAATAGTACTCATGAAGAGGTACCTTTCAAATATCGGATAATGCGGTGAACAGTAGCAAAGTGAAGATGTCGAGGAGCCTGTATAAATTGACTAACCTGTTGCACTGCAAAGGAAATATTAAGACGAGTAATCGTCAAGTAATTCAAACCTCCAACTAGTTGCCGATCCAAGGATGAATCTGACAGAAACTCGCCTTCCTCCTAGTGAAGCTTAACATTGACCTCCATTGGAGTAAGAACAGAATTACCCATTTGGAGACTAGCTAGTGAAATGACTTCCTCTGTGTACTGTGTTCAGTCTGAGTAATTTGAACCTCAAGGCCAAAAAAATAGTGCAGGGTGCCAAGATCTTTCATGTGAAAAGAGTCCTGGAGATACTTCTGCAAGTGTTTAAATAACTTGGTATTTGATCCAGTCATCACAATATCATTAACGTAGATTAAAAGCAATACAATTCCTGCAGATATCTGGTGAAGAAACAGAGAGAAATCAAATTAACTTTGAATAAAGTGAAACGCAAGCAAAGTAGAGCGAAATTTATCAAACCATTCCTGCAGAGCCTGTTTCAAACCATACAAAGATCTGCATAGCTGACAAATCTCAGAGGAAGGTGTTTTAAACATGCACGGAGGTGGAGACATAAATTTCTTCCTTCAAATCTCTAGTAGGAACGCATTTTTCACTTATATTTGTTTCAGAGACCACTCCTGTGACGTAACAAGTGCCAATATAGTTTGTACGGTAGTCATTTTAGCCACTGGTGCAAATGTCTCTTTATAATCAATATCATACTCTTGTTGGTTCCCAAGAGCCACGCGACGGGCCTTATACCGATGTAGGGAGCTATCAGATCTAAAGTTGACTGGGTATACCCATTTACAACCAATAGGTTTGACTCCAAGTGGACAAGTCATAAGATCCCAAGTGCGATTGTCTTGAAGAGGTTGAATTTCCTCTTGCATGGCCTATTGCCAACAAGCTTGGGTAGCTATTTGAGTATAAGAGTAAGGAACATAAATAATATTGAGAGTGATAGTAAGTGAGGTATGAGAAAAACCATACTTATCTGGTGGATGGGGAACCCGAGTGGATCGTTGAGGTGCTGGTAATGTAGAATCAGATGATAAAGTGGTGTTTAGAAGAGGTGCTGATGGAGGACATCTTTGATACGATATACCTGTTTAAACCGTTTAATAGAAGGAGGGATATCATCAAATGGGAGAAGCTGGATAGTAAAGGAATCAGAAATAACAAGAGATTGAAAGAAATATTGATTTTCAAAGAAAACTACATTCATTGAGATTTGAAATTTATTTGCATGATCATCATAGCATATAAATCATTTCTGAGTTGAGCTATATATCATAAAAGCACATGCAACTGAGTGGCAAGCTTGTGATGTTTAGTGAGTGGTAGATAAACAAAACAAACACACCCATAAATATGAAGTGATTTATACTCGGGAGGTATACTAAATAAACAAAGATAGGGAGAATCATAATTTAGAGTGACTGTAGGCAAGCGATTGATTGAATAAACAGTCGTAGATAATGCTTCTATCCATAATTTGGAAGGTACAAACAAATCAATTAGCAAAATAAGAACAACATCTAAGAGATGACGATTCTTACGCTCAGGGACTATTTTGTTGAGGGGTGTAAGGGCAAGAGCGTTGAGAAATTATAACAGGTTTTGGTTTGAATACCTCCCCTCTTGCTATACTCCTCTTATTTATAATCTAGATTACATTCAATTACAGCTGTAAAGCTATATCTAGGGTGCTAGTTATAGTAAGCAAATCTGCCTATTGTCATCCTACTTTAATGCTGTATATATATGCTTTCCTTTTCTGTGTTTACTATCAGCCCTAGCATGCTTTTCCTTTTTGGTGATAACTGTCTACTGTCTTCCTTTTTTGCTGTCACAACTTGTCTTTCCTTTCCTGTCTTTACTGTCATCCCTCCTCAAAGTGATGCTGGTTTATCCAACAGCATCAATTTGTCTACTAGAAACTGATGTCTTTGTCGTGTGAGAGTTTTAGTGAAGATATCAGCAACTTGAAGGTTGTTGATCACATGAGGTAGAGAGATAATCTTGTCTTCAAATGCATCTCTAATGAAGTGGCAGTCCACTTCAATATGCTTAGTCCTTTCATGGAAAATAGGGTTAGCTGACAGATGAATGGCACTAGTATTGTCCCCATAGAGAGGAGTTGGTGTTTCTTGTCGAAAACCCAGCTCAGAAAGAAGCCCATGTAGCCAAAATATCTCTGAACATGCTTGGGACATAGCCCTGTATTCTGATTCAGCTGAGGATTTAGAAACCCTATCTTGTTTCTTGCATTTCCATGAAATAAGTGCAGGACCAAGGAACATACACCATCCAGTAGTGGATCTTCTAGTATCGGAGCACCCAACATAATCAGCATCACTATAGGCATGTAGAGTAGGGGAAGTTCCAGTAGGGTAGCATAACCCTCGATGAAGAGTACCATTCACATATCGTATGATCCTTTTTACAACAGCCATATGTAGATGTCTAGGGGAGGCCATGAACTGACTCACTTGTTGCACTGCAAAAGAGATATCTGGCCTAGTGTTTGTGAGGTAGATCAAGCTTCCCACAAGTGTGCGATATACTGTAGGATCAGGTAGTAGCTCCCCTTCATCTTTCCGAAGCTTGACATTGAGTTCCATAGGAGTATCCAGTGGTGATAAATCTTGGAGACCAGCTGCAACTACCATGTCCATGGCATATTTGTGCTGTGAGACAAAGAGTCCATGTGTACCAGCCTGTATTTCTAAACCCAGAAAGTAGGCTAAAGTACCAAGGTCCTTCATGTGAAAGGATTGTTGTAAGTGCTGATTAAGATGCTGAATTAAATGGATATCAGTACCCGTGATGACTATGTCATCAACATACACTAGAACAAACACATCACCTTTGGCAGTATGTCGCATGAATAAAGATGCATCATATTTGCTTTTTAGAAACTGAAAATCCAGAAGAGTAGAGGCAAATTTAGCATACCATGCACGAGGGGCTTGTTTAAATCCATACAAGGACTTACGTAGTTTACACACAGCAGCAGTAGAGGTAGAAAACAACCCAGCAGGGGGTCTCATGTAGATATCTTCATTGAGATCCCCATGAAGAAAGGCATTCTTCACATCCATTTGATTTAAATCCCATTGTTGTGAGGCTGCAATAGCTAGAATAGTGCGTATAGTAGTCATTTTGACCACTGGAGCAAAGGTTTCCTCATAGTTAACCCCATATTGCTGATTATTCCCAAGGGCCACTAGTCTGGCCTTGTATCTGTCAAGGCTACCATCAGCCTTGACCTTCACAGAATACACCCACTTACACCCAAGAGGTTTGACATTAGTAGGACACTCAACAATATCCCATGTGTGATTAGATTTCAGGGCATGTAATTCTTCTTGCATGGCCTGCTGCCAACAAGATTCTGTAGCAGCCTGTGAATAAGTACCAGGAATGGCAATAGAGTGTAGTGTAGCAGAGAGAGCAGGCTGATAGGATGGAGGTTTGGAGGATTGAAAACCATACCTATCAGGTGGTACAGAAACTCGAGCAGTTCTTCTTAAAGAAGGTAGAATAGGGGTTACGTCATGTACCTCAGATTCAGACGAAGGGCTTGAATCAGATGGCAAAACAGTAGGTGAAAGGGGCTGCACATGAGGCTGTCTACGGCTGTACACCAGCAGTGGCTGACTGAGTAAAGACCCCTGTATTATGTTCTCAATTATAGGAGTATGTAGTGTAGCATTCTGATCAGTGAAAGAGGGTAACATAACTTGTGTATTTGATGAGGACAACATAAGAAAGAAACATTGATTTTCAAGAAATACATGTCTAGAAATATGAATTTGATGAGTATGGGGATCAAAGCAGAGAAACCCTTTTTGATTGACACTATACCCAAGAAAAGCACATCTAATGGACTGAGCAGTGAGTTTATTCCTATGAGGGGGAGGCAAATGCATAAAACATATACACCCAAAGGTGTGTAGATTGTCATATGTAGGCTGACATTGATAAAGCCTGAAATATGGAGAGTCTAGATTTAATTTTTGTGAAGGAAGCCTATTGATCAAGTATGTAGCAGTAGTAAGAGCCTCGACCCAGAATTTTGGTGGAACACAAGTTTCAATAAGCAGAGTTCTAACGACATCTAAAAGGTGTCGATTTTTGCGTTCTGCTGCTCCATTTTGTTGTGGAGTATAAGAACATGATCTTTGAGAAATAATGCCTTTGTTTTGCAAGAATGATTGGAAATCATTGGACATATATTCTCCTCCAGAATCTGATCTTAGGATCTTAACAATGGCAGAAAATTGATTGTGAATCAGTTCTAGAAAGAGTTTAAACTTAGAGAAGACTTCTGATTTTGTTTTTAGAAAGTAAACCCATGTATACCCACTGTAATCATCTATAAAGGTTACAAAATATTTGTAACCAGCATGAGATAGGACTGGGCTGATCCCCCATACATCACTATGAACAATATCAAATGTTTTAATAGCTCTACTTCCTTCTGAAGGAAAGGGTAATCTTTTGCTTTTCCCAAGTTTACACGTAGCACAATCAAGAGATAAGCTAGAAGAGGAATGCATTTTATTATCTAGTAAACCAGATTTCAGAAGATGAGACAACACTCTATGATTAGGATGACCAAGACGCCTATGCCACACTTCTTTAGACACTTTAGGGACATTACAAAAGAGAGATAACACAGGAAAGGAAACCGGGCTTCTTGGAACAGCTTGGTGCAGGAAAAATAGACGTCCATGCTTAGACCCCTTCACCATCATCTGTCCTGTCATTTGATCCTGCACAACACAACCTTTTTTAGAAAAAGAAACCTTACAATTATCATCTACAAACTGCCCTACAGAAGCCAAACTCTCAGCCAATCTTGGTGAAACAAAAATCTCTTAAAGGTGGTTTATCACCAACAACCATAATAGGAAGAACACTCCCATTAGCAGTCTGAATTTCTGCGGTTCCCTGGTATTTTTTTACATTTCTTAATCCTTTCATGGAATTAGTCATATGATTTGATGCCCCAGAATCTAATATCCAAGAAGAGTGTGATGAGACAACATTACCTTGAAGACCTAGTGCGGTAAATGCACTTACAATCATTTCTTGTATCATCTCTTTGGTTAAGGGAGTTGCTGAGGTTGATGCACCAGAACCAGTACTGGTTACAACCTTGGCAGAGTTGGCTATGTACTGGTTCTTATTAAACCGTGAGGGTGGTCGAATGGGACACTTTTTAATGATATGTCCAGACTGCTTACAATAGCTGCAGACTTTGTGTGGACAATATGGTGCAATATGTCCATACTTGCAGCTATAACATTGAGTTTTCTTCATCTCAGATCCCCTTCCTTTGCTGTAGGCAGCATAGGCCACAGGACCCACTTTTGCTTGTTCCATAGTGTTTTGGGTATGGAGACGCTGTTCTTCACTCAAAAGTTCTCCAAAACAAACATCTAGAGAAGGAACAGGATCTCTATTCACTAGAGAGGCACGAATTGGTTCATATTCAGATCTCAATTTCATCAAAAATTGATCTCTCTGACTAATTTTATGAACCTGTTGCACTGCCAAGGACCCTTCTGCTGATATCTTGGCTGTAACAAGATCAGAATAGTCATTCCATAGTGTAAGAAATCCAGCATAATACTCCTGGATAGACAGATCTCCTTGGGTGTATTTTCCAATTTCCAACTCAAGCTGAAATCGCCTTGCATTGTTATCTTGATTGTAGACTTGTGTGAGATGATCCCACATAGCTTTGTCTGATCTATGAGGTCTTAATGACATGATGAAGTGAGGTTCCACTGAAATGAGGATCCATGACATGATTTGTGCATCCTTTACTGCCCAAGCAGTTTTTGCACTAGCTGATCCTTCAGCACTTAGATCTCCCTTTTCACCCTCATCTACATGTTTCCACAGCTCCTTTCCTTTGAGAAACATCTCCATTTGAAAAGACCAAGCAGCATAATTCTTCCCAGTAAATTTGACACAGCCATTATCCCCCTTTTCCATCAAGCTAAGACTTCTTAAACTCTAGGGTTTCTATGAATTTTTGTAAAAAACTAGAAGCTCTGATACCATAACAGGTTTTGGTTTGAATACCTCCCCTCTTGCTATACTCCTCTTATTTATAATCTAGATTACATTCAATTACAGCTGTAAAGCTATATCTAGGGTGCTAGTTATAGTAAGTAAATCTGCCTATTGTCATCCTACTTTAATGCTGTGTATATATGCTTTCCTTTTCTGTGTTTACTATCAGCCCTAGCATGCTTTTCCTTTTTGGTGATAACTGTCTGCTGTCTTCCTTTTTTGCTGTCACAACTTGTCTTTCCTTTCCTGTCTTTACTGTCAAATTATCCCTTTTTGTTGAAGATAATTCTGAAAGGAATTTGACATGTATTCCCCCCTGAGTTGGGGCATAAGATTTTGATACAAGTACTGAATTGTGTCTTGACAACCATGACAAATTTTTGAGAAACAGAGATCACGTCAGCTTTTGAGTGAAGAAAATAAATCCTAGTAAATTGACTATAATCATCGATAAATGTCACAAAATAACGATATTACCCATGAGAAATAATAGGATTAGCACCCCAAACATCCGAATGCATAATTTCAAACAAAGCGGGAGCACCGTTACCATGCACAGGATAATGTAAAGTTTTACTTTTACCAAGACGACAAGTAGCACAATCAAAAGAGGAGAGGATTATTATAGCCCAAAAAACCATGTTTCAAAAGATGAGTTAAGACAACAAAATTATGATGATCTAATATCTTATGCCATACTTCATTATTATTGGGCGTAGCCATACAAGCAAAGGAAACAACATTAGGAATAGAAAAATATAAAGGAAAAAGACATCCTACTTTAGGCCCCCTCGCGATCATCATTCCCGACACTTGATCCTGCACAATACAACCATCATGAGAAAAATAAACATCAAGGTTATCATCCACCAATTGTCCAACAAAAATTAGGCTGGTAGATAATTTAGGAGAGACAAAAATGTTTTTTAATTGAAACCAACAACAATAATAGGAGGTGTCATCAACAATCTGAATAGATTGCGTGCCATCATACTCATGAACATCACGGAGATCCAAATTAATTTCCTATTACAATAGTACTAACTACTAATTACATCTCTAATTAATTTCTTAATTAATACACAATCACATCCCATGACATAACGTTGAAGGAAAGGTTTTGGATCTAAGGTTTTATGAGGTAGGCTTTGATATCATGTGGAAATTTGTGTTATTCTCATTATGTTTTTGCATAGAACTTAGGATATATATAGCATCTACATATCTAATTTAGGATAGTAATTAACTATACATAAATGACTATTAATTCTAGATCCTAATTTATAGGTGAGTATATTTCACTTCCCTTTTATATTTTCTAAGAATATGTCCTTGTTTGATTCATTCAATAAAAACTGATATATTGTGGTTGATTTTCTATGCTAAAAATTAAAATCTCCCTCAATGTCAATATTTTTAAATCTCTGATAACTTGAGTGCAAAGTTATTAAAAATAAAAGTTCAATATCATTTGTCAATAAAGAGACACATTATGGGATGTATCACCAATTATCAAATGTTCCTCGAGAAAAGAAACTGGAAAGATTTCTTTCTCCAATGCTGTTAAAATTATTTTAATGGCATGTTAGAGAATACTCTTCTTAGTTGCTACTATGAAGAAATGACAACTTTGAGTCCTGATTTATTGAAGAGCAGATTTGAGGTGGATTTGGTGTATGATCACTGTGAACGGTGCATAAGGATCCATCACCCCAAGTAGAAGAGCAGATTGCCTTGTCCATCATATGTCATCTCCTGCAAATTCTATCTCCATATCCTCCATATGAGATCTCCTTTACTTAAAATACTTCAAACTTGAAATCCTATTAGATGGAGCAAATTGGCCTGATACTGCTGTAATTAATTATCTTAACCACAATATGAGAGCATGTGATTTTCAGTCCACCTCTTCAATTTTCACAAACGCATAAAGTGATAGATGAGGCTACTTTTTAAACTTTGTTCTTCAAAGAAATATCATTTATGCTCTAATTTTAAAATCTACTGATCGTTGGAGGATTTAGCTTAGAAACTGCCAAGAGCAGTGTGCTTACATAGAGAAAAAATTGTTTGAGAGTCTAGGATGGTGGACTAGAACATGAAATGATGCAGAAAAAATGATTTTGCTTTTAAGTTATCCATCATCTACTATTTAAAGTACTGCATAATCTAAGATCAGGTTGGAATCTCGTCTTCGCTGAGATTTTTCAGTTTGTGTGAAATATGAGAGAATAATAGCGCATACGTTGATGAAAACCCAGTAAATATGAGTCCTGCTTGGACAGAAACAGATTTCTTCAAATGACTTGTTGATAAACTTGGCTTTTCAAAATGAGTTTTATTGTAATTTTTATCTTAATTGATTTTGTTGAAAATTGTGTGGGTAAATGTTTTAATCATGATAGTTACCGATGTTGTCTTTATCATCATGTCATGTGAAAATAGGCATTCAGCGAACCAACTCAGTAGGGAGAATTTCTTGCTTTGGTTTGAATGTCAATGAAAATTTGCCAAACTCAGAGGAGGCACTTCGCAGAGGAGAATATGCAGTCATAAGAAGTTTGATCCGGGTTTTGGAGGTAGTTGATAATAGCTCTAGTTGTTTTTTTACTTCTCTTTTGGTATTTATTTATTATTTTATTAGTTCTTTCAATGGCCTTGGAAGAACCTGACATTTTTTGAAATTTAATTAATTAGTGTCATTCATTAGGGTGGTGTTGAAGGGAAAAAACAAGTTGATAAAGTCATTGACAAGTGTGCCTCCATGCAGGTATGGGTCTCTATAATTATCTTGATTTGGTAAGGTATAGATTTTAAGAAGAATGGGGTTTTTGCTTCTTCTTCTTGTTTTATTATATTCCACCCAAATGAAGTGTTTGAACTACAGAACTTACGTGAAGCAATTGGCAATTATCGCAATAGTATTCTTCATCAACCTGATGAGATGAAGCGAGAGGCATCACTTTCTTTTTTTGTGGAATACTTGGAAAGATATTACTTCCTTGTATGTTTTGCTGTGTATATACACTCAGTGAGGGATGCCCTCCGTTCCAGTTCTTTTGGTCGTAGCAGTTTTGCAGATTGGATGCAAGCTCGGCCAGAACTTTATAGCATTATTCGTAGGTAAAGACGTGGTGCTAGTTTTACTTTGCTTTATGGAAATATCCAGACTTGTATTCAATGTTTCTAGCATATTGAATTGAAAGAGTGAAGGTTGTGATTTGTATGTGTGAGAACTGATAATTCTGTTGGCTTTCCATTTTGTTGAACTGTTTGATGCTTCAATCTCTTCTCCATGACATGTTGTTTCCATATATATAAGCTTAGGAAGTTTAGTGTGCCTGAAAATTGTGTTCTGGTGATATTCTCCCCCATAAGCATATTGTGAGATATCATTTTTCCTTGGTTACTTTTCTTGAACTATGTTTTTGTCATATTTTGGCACAATATCCACAGATATTTTTGTGGACATTAAAGTGTTTTTCCCAGTCACACAATTACTAGGCCACATATACCGAAAATGTTTGTCTTCAACATGCAGTATGGGCTATTATTTTTATAAGATCTTAAATTAAGATGCGTTGTTGGACACTTAAAAAAAATTGCATAACAATTAAAGTCATCTGGTACTTGTATGGACATTTATGAGATTGAACCCTTGCTAGCTCCTTTTTAAAAAACTTATTTATTTATTATACTTGTAACAGTATATAGAATCATCTACAAGGAAGCAAACTCAATCTGGTCATACTTTTATTTTAACACCATTACTTTTGCACTCACTTACATTCCATGTCCAGCTTTTGGTATAGTTATCTCAACACTCTTTTCCAATTAGAAAGCAACCTCATATATATATCAATGTGTCTGCAGACCATAGATCATGCGGAACTTATTTTGCTTCAACCATCCTTGTTGCAGGTTGCTCAGGAGAGACCCAATGGGTGCTCTTGGATATGCGAGTATTAAGCCATCTCCAATGGGGATTGCTGAATCTGCTGATGGCCGACCTCATGAGATGGGTGTGGTAGCAGCCTTGAGAAATGGGGAGGTTCTTGGAAGTCAGACTGTTTTAAAAAGTGACCACTGTCCTGGTTGTCAAAACCCTAGTTTACCAGAGAGAGTGGACGGTGCACCTAATTTCAGAGAAGTTCCTGGTTTTCCAGTTTATGGAGTTGCAAATCCTACAATTGATGGTATTCTTTTTGTCATTCGGAGGATTGGCGGCACTAAAGGTGGTCACCCAATTTTATGGCATAATATGAGAGAAGAACCTGTTATCTACATCAGTGGAAAGCCATTTGTTCTCCGTGAGGTTGAGAGACCATTTAAAAACATGCTAGAATACACAGTAAGATTTTTACCTTCACATTAATTCCAACTCATCAGCTTCATTGAAGTGGAGGTGGATGTGCATGTGGCAGTAATTGACTATTACTAGTTCTTCCATTCACCCAAATAACTGTCTTCAGGATCATTAGCATCAGTGCACCAATAGAATTTATCTGAATATAAAAACCAATCCAAGAGTGTTTGAAAGTGGAGTGGGTTGATCATGAAATGATGCTAGTTGACTACTTGACCCATGATGAACTAACAGTAAAGACCTTGATATTTTCCTTAGCTCTCATATCCTGGTATGAATGTCCTTCCATGCCTATTCATAGAAACCAAGATCAATATAACTTTGTTGTTTTTTATTAGATCGCTAGTTAAAAAAGATTTTCTTGTAAATATTGGCTACTTAGCTCTGTTTGCTTGATGGATAGTACACCCATGTCAAAAGTTCTTTCATTGAGGCAGACATAATCTTGCCTCACACTCATCTGGGACTCCCTGATGGCATCACATAAATTTTGTGAAGATGGAACATTAGTTGTAGTTCTGAATAATTGCTATACATTCCTTCTTAGAATGGAGGAAAAGCTTTCACAAACTATTAAAATATTATGAATTCTGCTTATGTTTCAAAATTAACTAAATTATGTTCATATCATGTGCACATAAGATATTGTTGTGAATGACATATTTTATAGATTCCAAAGCCTCACACGGGCTATATTCCATTTTGAAGTGGACCAACTTTTTTCTATTGTGTTAATTTTGCTCTTTTTTTTCCCATGATTCTCCTGAGCCATGTTTAATAAAGTTGATATTATGATGACCGCATTCAGGGAATTGGTCGCGAGAGAGTGGAGCGGATGGAGGCTCGACTGAAAGAAGATATCTTGCGAGAAGCTGAACGCTATGGAGGTGCTATAATGGTCATTCATGAAACAGATGATGGTCAAATCTTTGATGCTTGGGAGCATGTAAATTCTGATTCAATTAAGACCCCACTTGAGGTGTTTAAATGCTTAGACACTGATGGTTTTCCCATTAAGTATGCCCGTGTTCCAATCACTGATGGTAAAGCTCCTAAAAGTTCTGACTTTGACACAGTGGCAATGAATATTGCTTCTGCTTCCAAGGATACTGCTTTCGTTTTCAATTGCCAGGTTAAGATTTCATTCTTGCACTGCTGTTGTTGGACATATGAATGGATGTTCATTAATTGATATGGAACTCTTTCCCATTTTTTTTCTTCATATTTTTATATTGTGTGAACTCTTTTCTTCTTTTCCTTTGCCTGAATGTCACTTAAATAAACACAGATGGGAAGGGGAAGGACTACGACTGGCACTGTAATTGCCTGCCTTCTGAAACTTAGAATAGATCACGGGAGACAATTTAGAGTCTTAGCTGATGATATGAGCCATGAAGAGGTGGAAAGTGGAAGCTCAAGTGGTGAAGAAACTGGAGGTGACTCTGCTGCAACCTCCGCGGACATTGCCGGTGTAAAAACTGATATGGAGCAAGGTCGTACTTTTGGCATTGATGATATCCTGCTTCTGTGGAAGATAACAAGATTATTTGATAATGGTAAGGAATGCCGTGAGGCCTTGGATGCTATTATTGATATGTGTTCTGCTCTGCAGAACATACGCAAAGCTGTTCTGCGATACAGGAAGGTGGTCAATCAACATGTTGAGCCAAGAGTCAGAACAATGGCATTGAGCCGCGGTGCTGAATACTTGGAGAGGTACTTCCGTTTAATTGCTTTTGCAGCATATCTAGGAAGCGAAGCATTTGATGGATTTTGTGGACAAGGAGAATCAAGGATGACATTTAAGAGTTGGTTGCATCAAAGACCTGAAGTCCAAGCAATAAAATGGAGCATTCGATTAAGGCCAGGCCGTTTTTTCACCATCCCGGTATTTTTTTCTTATGCTTCTGACTTGGAAACCCTAGGGCTTTCTGACTGCATTTTTTTTTTTTTTTTGTATGCTAAGGATTTCCTCTTTATCATCATGTTAACCTCAGCATTTTTTATTATTATTATTTTAAGCAGGAGGGGTTGAGAACACCACAGGAATCTCAGCATGGAGATGCAGTGATGGAGGCCACTGTCAGGGTTCGTAACGGTTCAGTTTTGGGTAAAGGTTCTATACTCAAAATGTATTTCTTTCCTGGTCAGCGGACTTCTAGCCACATACAAATTCATGGAGCACCAAATGTTTACAAGGTATGCCTACATCTGGAATATATCAATGATGGACCTTTGCTGGAATATCCTTTTTGACATTTTTTAATATATTTGTTTTATTTTGCATTTTCCTTTCACTAATTCAGATCACACACACGCACTCACTCACATTCACTCGCATACTGACAGCCAAGTTTCTATGGAAAGTGTGAATACAAAGGGAGAGGTCATTACATTCTGATGGAAATTCCTGTTTGTAAATCCAACGTTTCTTATGCTTCAGGTGGATGGCTACCCTGTGTATAGCATGGCAACTCCAACTATTGCTGGTGCCAAAGAGGTGCTAGCATATTTGAAAGCCAAGCCCAAGATAGAAGGATCTCTGGCTCAGAAAGTGATATTGACTGATCTCAGAGAAGAAGCAGCTGTTTACATCGATGGCACACCATTTGTCATCAGGGAGCTAAATAAACCTGTTGACACACTCAAGCATGTTGGAATAACTGGGCCAGTGGTATGTCGTTGTTGAACTTCTTTTGCCTTAAAGAACAAGCTATTAAGCGAAGTATGTTACTAACTTCCTTTCTTTCAACTTTTATGCAGTTAGAACTCATGGAGGCTCGACTAAAAGAAGATATAGTATCTGAGATTAGACGGTCTGGCGGTCGAATGCTTTTACATCGTGAAGAATATGATCCAGCATCAAATCAGTCCTGTATCATAGGATATTGGGAGAACATCTCTGCAGATGATGTGAAGACACCTTCTGAATTGTACGCTGCTCTAAAGGATGAGGGTTATGACATGACATATAGGAGGATTCCATTAGCCGGAGAGAGGGAGGCTCTAGCTTCTGATGTTGATGCAATACAGTATTGTAAAGACGAGTAAGTACCAAAATTTTCTGTTCGATACTAACCACAATTTGTCATTGTACTTATAAATGTGGTTGCAATGTTTCTATTAAGTATCTGATAACTGTATTAGGTGGAACTTGGAAGATGGTTTATTTTTTCTGGGGTTCAGACTGCTGTTTAAGTCTCTCTGGCAGCACCAATGGCAAAATGTTTTTAATTTTTTTTCTCAAGCACCGGTTTTAAGAACAAAAAAGAGTAATTCTGCCAAGTTACATTTTTTTTATCCATGGAGGATTTCACTTCATAATTGTTCCCTTTTTGCTCTCCAATTGTTCATGTTATTTCTAGTCCAAAGGTTACTGAAAGCATAAAGTAAAACATATTACTTTGCAGTATGGTAACTGATTTATTGATCTTTGGAATATTCGTCAAATACAAACCATTCCTTGTTTCTGGACATTATGATATTGGTTGTAATAGATCTGGTTCATTCTAAATGATGGCAAAGTCAAACTGAAATAAATGAGTCAGCTGTCAAGTAGTAGCATATGTTACTTCACTCTGAATAGTACAAAGAATTTAGATACATCAAAACTTCAAGAAGTCTGCAGTTCTTGACAATTATCCTTTTTAGCAATAGTAAGCAACTTCCTTGTTCAAAACTATTTGCAAGTGCTTCCTGGTTGGAAACACACTCTTGGCATCCCGACAGCTCACAAATTTATTTCCTTGTAACACAATTGGATTTATGTAGCCCATGACAAATAGGCTGATGCTGCGGTTTAGTTTAGTTGGATGTTTATGGAAGTAGATGCCTGTTATATGGAGAGGGTTAGTTGGAGTTTTGACATGCGCTTTCCACTATTTATGGTCTGTACAAGGATTGCGGGGATTATCTGGGCGATTCTTTTGGCATCATATTTTAAATAGTCTTTTTTTAAATATGTTCTTTTGGCATTATTCTTAATGTCGTCTTTTTAAAAACAAATGTACTTGAGTGCAGAGATATTTTATAAATCTAACTAAATTTTGTTTGTAGCTGTGCTGGAAGCTACCTTTTTGTTTCACACACAGGGTTTGGAGGGGTTGGCTATGCAATGGCAATTATTTGTATTAAACTTGATGCAGAAGCAAAGTTGACATCAAAGAATTCACAAACATTGGTTGGAAGCAGACGTTCATCTTCTCTGTCTGAAGCAAAATTACCTTCTGAATTGTCTGATGAAGAAGCACTGAGGATGGGAGATTACCGTGACATACTTAGTCTTACAAGAGTTCTTATTCATGGTCCGAAGAGCAAAGTAGATGTTGACATTGTTATTGAAAAGTATGTTCACTTTTATTTTATTTCCTTCTTCATATGAAAACGAAGGCAATAAATAACTAAATGCATGATCAAATGATAGTTGTGGAGGCATAATTCTATAAAAAAAGAAGATAGATTCTCCATAACTTTGGGAAAAGCAGAAGGTGACAATGTGTTACTGATAAGCTTATTCTTCTCTGAATTTGAAATGAAAAATCTTTAGAACCAGGGGTCATTTTGTTGTGTGAAGTTATGTTTTGTTATTTCCTACATGTTGTGATTAGTTAGTCCTCCTTGCCATGATTTGATCTGTCGTGCTGAAACCTTCTTTCTTTTTCTCAAAAGGTGTGCAGGTGCAGGACATTTGCGTGATGACATTCATTATTACATCAAGGAACTTTGGAAGTTTCCTGATGGTGACGATGAGCAACGGGCTTGCCTCTTGGATATGGGCATTAAGGCATTAAGGTTAGTTGATATACCTACCTTAGCAATTGAATCTTAGAACGTTTGCTAAATCGATTGCTGTAATCCTCCCCTTTTATTTTGGTGGACATGCATATGATCTGCTAGGTCCTTGTTGCTTTTCATTAAATGACATAGGAAGCCACAAGATTTGCACTTGCATGATATTCCATTATGGTTTGGTAACTTGGACTAACTTGGATTGAAAGTGTCCTGTTTTCAGGGAAGGCTGCTTTCCCTCGAGAGATGGTCTTTATTTATTTTTATTATGAACACTGCAGTGAGTTTCATGGCTCCTTTTTAGCAATTCTATGCATTTAAACCAACTTTTTTTGCACAATTATAGGAGGTACTTCTATTTGATCACATTCAGATCATATCTGTACTCCACGAAAGCAAGTGAAACGAAATTCACGTCTTGGATGGATTCAAGGCCTGAACTAAGATATCTATGTAATAATCTCAGGATCGATAGATAAAATCCTCTTCAAATGTATTTTTGTACAGCTAGCCATGTTGTAGTTTCTTTGCTAATAGCCTTTCTCTTGCTCATTCTTGTTTCTCTCTGTTGCAAGCTTGCGCAGAACAGTTAAAGAAAGATTTAAAACTGATTAGTGAGATCCTGTAATAAGCGGGTGGGTGGGTCTTGAGCCGAAACTCAAATTTGTTTTGGCCTCTCTATATGAAGCGAAGACAAATCTGTTCATATTCGACCTTTGTCAGGTTTGGCTGTCAATTCTATCGCTGAAATTTGATTGGGAGTTTAAAACTTGAAATATTTCCTTACTTCTTTCTTTACTTCTAATTATTATTATTTTTGTATTTTTATACAAAAAATATATATTATTTTGATATATTTTTAAATAAAAAAATATTGAAAAAAAATCCGGGATCCATAACATTTCACTTTGCTTGTCGTTAATTATTGATGACACCAATTAATCTTTGAACACTACCTTATCCAGTCTGTGTTATTTACTGCATGCATTCATTTAAAAAAAGAGTGAAAATGATTTCATATGGTTGGATCACTCGGCTCAAAAACCTCGAGATCTTTTTGTTCGAAGAACAATTTCGCAAGATTTTAATATAATATTTCCTGATGTTATGAAAACGGTGACAAGAACCATTCTACTATGCACTGAAACAATTGAGGTAAAACTCATGGTTACCTGTTTATTTAAACAGTGAAGCATATTATATACATCATAATGAACCTGGTTTATTTATTTTTTTTACCTTCAATGCCTCCTTTTTTCTATCATTTGTGTCTTGTATTCCTTTTTTAATTTCATCATTCAATATTAGATTTTTGTTGAGTTTTTTCCCTTTCAATTTCATTCATCAATATTTAGTTGATTTTGAATTAGCTTTTATAATTTATCTTGATTTTCTTTTTATAAGATTATTGAGTCTCAAATAAATGTTCTAATATTTGGTTTGTTCAATCTTACAAGTATATATTATTATTGTATAATTAAGTAAAAATACTTAAAAAGAACAAAGTTATTAAACCTAACTGTGTTCTTGACTTGGATCATGAGTTTGGTGAATGAGAAATCTTGGTCGATCCAATATGTTGACATCTTAATATGCAAAAACAATACATTAAACATAGTGGAGATCATGAATTAGGTTACGAGTTTTGTGGGTGATGTCTTAAAATATAAAAAATATCAACTTGAATTTTAAAGTTAAACCATGTTATTTACTTGACTTTTAAGTTGCATTTGATCATACCAAATTAATTAGGTCACATTAAGATAACTTTCACATAATTGAATTTTTAAATTCAGAATTGTAGAGTTAAGTTGAAAAGTTTCAAGGTTTACTTGTTGTGCCAAATTTAATAACAATTGATTGAGCATCAAATTCACTATACACCTACACACGCCACACTATGAACATGCAATGCATAATTACTAACTTACCCTTATGTGAAAAATAAGTTGAGTATTCAGAGTAACATGGTCTTTTTTCCATGAGCAATTAGTCATAATGAGATTAATAATGGACAATTCAGTGTTTTTATATTTTAAATGCACAATATAAAGATTATATTCTCTTAAACGCAAGATTTTTGAAAAGGTTGATAAGGAGAAATTATGTATCTCTTTTATCCATGAAACACACGGGGGTTGGTTATTTGGCTTCAGTAGGAAGCTGGCTGCGAATCTCGAAAACTTAAAGGTTCTTTAATAGATAGTATCAATATAGCCAGTTGACGGGGTGCCTGCTTCTCATCTTTAATCAAAATCTGTTGTTTTATTAGCTAATAGTTACCACCAGGGCCTGTCAATTTGCAATCTCAACTATAATCTGATGTATGTGAGAGATTGTAACTTTCGAGACTGTAGACCAATGATTTTAGCAGTACTGGAGGGACAATCCTCCAAGACAACCTCATAACCGTCACCCCAGCTCTCCATTCCTTGGGCCATGAGTTGCCAGAATAGACCACCAGAAAATGGACCACCTCCCGTGACACTACTGAATATATCGCTGTATATTTTCACAAAATAAGAGTCCCTTTTCTGCTGGCTGTATCCAGGAAGCTTTGAAGACCTGCCAAATTCTGCTATTATGAGCGGTTTTCCAAGCACTGAGCTGGAGTCTTGAATATGGGCTTCGATCCATCTATCCACAAACGAAGCTTGCTCGTCTTCACTTGAGTTTAGCAACCTGCCATTGCATTTCAATCTCTATATAGTATGGACTTGAGGATAATTATAACTCTTAATGTGAGTAAATAACAATTACCATTGCTCAGGGTAGAGATGAATGGTGGCAAAATCTATGTGCGGGATTTGGTTGCTGGAGATAAAGTCGGTGCCGAAAAGGGAGTTGCCTGGATTTGATTCCTTCTTTGACTCACCGTAAAATCCCTCCAGCCCTATTTCTAGAAGATGGTCATTATCTATGGATTTAACGTGTGCCGCCATTTCTTTGACCCACTCCTGCAATAATTACCGTGACAAAGACTGTGCACATTGTTATCCCCCGTCTAGAATGATATTAGTGTTTGTTTTTTATTTTTATATTAATGTATCAAAACGATTTCAGAATATAAAAAGATTTTTACGAAGACAAAAAAAAAAATTAAAACACGATATAATTGTTTAATTTTAATATGTAGCTCTTCAATATTCTTAAGTCAAGTTAGAAAAACCTACCTACAATTGGAGAGTTTAAAAATGGTAATATAATAAAAAAATGAAATCTTAAAAGGATTGATTTGGTGGTAAGCATGCTCCCAATAAATAATATATAGTTCTTCATTATTCTAAAGTTAATTTCTAGATTTAAACATTAAGATTAAGATCAGCACTTGGAAGAATTGATTCCATTCTTCTGAATGAATTGTGTGGTCAACGTGTTAAGAATCACGAGCAAGGGAAACAACCTTATCAATTCATCCAAAAAAAAACATATTTTTAAGGCTGTAACATTTGTCCCGCAAAAAGGTTGTCCAATGTCTCTCACCTTCTTGCAGAAACACAAGGACAATTCCACGATGGTACCTCCGAATTAAAATATAGTTTCTTGTGTTAAAAATACTATTTCGTCATACAATATCTTAATTATTTTTCTTGAAAAAACATGGACACATTTTCATGTGATGCATGGTATATTAACTTGGTAGAATTAATTAATTAATTAATACTATGATCAGCTTGAGAGCATTAGTGAAAGAAATTAGATAGATAGATAGATATACCTGAACTAGTTTTCCAGAAGTGTCATTTGAACGAGGTTCGTTTATTAATTCCCATGCAAAAATAGTGGGGTCATCTTTATATGCAACTCCTGTTATCGAGTTCATTCTCGTGAGCACTGCCTGCAAGAGAAATTGAAAACTAGGATAACTGCTAAGTTTTTGCATTTTAAAAAAAAAATGTTTAAAAAAAAATGTTTATTTTTGTTTTTAATTAATTCATTTGTTAATTTTTCAGGTAATTTTAAAATACAGATATCAAAAATAAACACACCGTATTATCAAAATAAGCATTTCTTACATCATGAAGTGATGCTCTCGTGCGTCTATATATATATATATATATATGCGCGCGCGCGCCCACACGTTGCTCAAACCATATTGCAAAATAAGTTGGTGATTGTTTTGCCAAGTCAAAAGACATTATTGGTTAAACCTTTTTTGTTCTTCAAACTTGTGTACATGTAAAGGAGAAAAATGGTGGCTAGGTTTAGACTTGTCTTAAAATTAATCTGAAGCTCATAAAAAATGTGAAGGAATGAGTTACCTCGACATGGTTCTTGTAGTATTCTTTGACAGCAGTGTTTGTATAGAATTCGTCGTCGTCACTCAACTGCTGGCCACGTTCCCTTGCCCACTCAACATATTGTGATCTGCCCCCATAATCTTTGAAGTTATTCACCAAGCTCAGTATCAGATAGATCCCATGTTTCCTAGCTTCTGATACTAAGAAGTCCAATCCCTATAGAAGAAAAACTATTTAACATGCAACGGCTCGAGAAGAACTAATTATAGGAAGATTAAGAAACGAGGAAAAGCATACCTCGAACATGTCCTCATTGTAGATACCTGGAGAAATCTGAAGGGGCTTATCGTTTCCACCATCACTAAAAGCCCAAGTTCTAGCAATATTCATCCCATGCTTGGAAGCTTGCTGGAATGCAGATGTGACTTTCGTCCTTGTAGATGGATCAGATGACATGTACATCATCCAAAATGCATTGAATCCATTCAAGTATAGAGGCGTGTTATTCATTACAAAATGGGTTCCGTTTGTTTTAGCAAAAACACAGTGAGCTGGATAAGATTGATCAGCCTGGCAACCATATTGTCCATGATGGAAGATGATCAAAAGGGCCATTGAAAACAAACTGCTCGACCACTTCATCTTTTCTAACAAGAATAAACGTGTGCTGATGATTCGAAAACCCAGGACCTAGCTTCAAATGTTTTTGTTTCTTTGGCGGCCGACAGTCTTACACCTTAAGAAAAAGAAAGGGCTGGGGGGGATGCGTGTGGGATGGGCTGTGGCTTGCTAGCCTGATTGCCAAGGGTTCTTAAAGAGGCTGTGGGAGCATGCCTGTAAGGAATCTGAATAATTTAAAGTGTTTTGTTTTTTCTACAAGGAGAACTGAAATTGGATTTTGTTTTCAACTCAGATAATTCGCTAGGTAACTGTTATGTAAGACAAAAGAAATTTAAAAATCTAATTAATTCCTCATATATAGCCGTTAAGAAAAGATTCCTTTAATTAAGATACAATATTTTTAATACCAAGGTTTCAATGTTTTAGTAAAATTAGATTCTGAATAAGATTTTAACCTTAACCTGTTTTTTTATTCACATAATAAACACTCTCTTACCTATCCTCTCTCTGAAAAGTACTAGCTAACATCTCCTCTCTCTCTCTTTAAGTGTCTGTTTGGAAGTGTATTTGCGGTAGCTTTTTAAAGTTCTTATCGTGTTGAAATATATCAAAATAAATTTTTTAAAAAAAATTATTTTTGAAATCAGTACATCAAAATGATCTAAAACACATAAAAACATATTTATTTAAAAAAAAAACAAATTTCGGCCAAAAACTGGTGGGATCGCAATGTCAAACTGGCATTAAGACTCCAGTGTGAAGTGACAGCCTCTTCTAATGAATTCAAAGGGGGTAGCATTAGCTTGAAATGGCTTGAGATGATGATGCTCTCTAAAATTATGATTTATTTACAAGAAATGAAAATTAGATAAAATTTATAGTTATTATGCAATTTATCAAAATTCCAAAAGAAATCTTAATTATAAATAATTAATATTTCTTACATAAGATATCTAATGAAGACAAATGAGAGAATATTTCTTTTGGAAAACCACATAAATTATAAGAAGATAAATATTGCAAAAAAAATATTATTCAATTAGCTTATATACAAGAAAGGTAAAATATGCTATAAATTATAAATATTATGTATTTCACCATAAATCCGAAAGAAATTTTGATGATAAGCTGCTTGAAATAGCAGTCCTACATAAAAAAATGGTTTCACTATCAATCTAGTAATGTGATATTAATCATACGGAAGGGCGGTGGTCCATATAATTAAGCATTTAGTTTTAAGTTGACCAGCGGAAATTACTTCTCTCATTTTTAACAAATCATTTAATTTTATAAGGTAGTTGTCAGGTTTTATTAATTCCTTCTTCGAGTCAATGTCGTTAAAAAAAAGCTAAATAGTGTGGGTTTCTCACTATAGCCATAAATATAAACACAATGATAATTATTATTATACCCTTCATTATATTAAATTTAATTGTTGGGTTTCGGGTGTTTATGAACTTTCTATTTTTCTTTTAAAAATGAAACTATCATTTTGTGCATGCTATCTCTTGATGGTCGGAGACTTGACTGTGGTCACCTGATTTGTTTTCCTTTTCTTTCACTTCCAACCTAAAATAAATTGCATTCCACTTTGTTTATCGTTCTAGCATTTCATTTTTGGTTGTTTTTATTTGTTCTTATGTTAAAGCTTTTGGGTTTTTATTTTATTCTTCAAGATACCTTTATGGTTTTTATTGTTGTCGTCATCATCATAATAATAATAATAATCTCGGTGATTTTTTCTTTATAATTGATTTCTTCCTTAATCTTATGTTATAGTTTTTGTTTTTTGTTTAAACAACAACAACAATACCAATAATATTTTATTATAATTATTG
Source organism: Salix exigua (assembly GCA_032356905.1). NCBI lineage: Eukaryota > Viridiplantae > Streptophyta > Magnoliopsida > Malpighiales > Salicaceae > Salix > Salix exigua. The sequence continues at coordinate 12,957,984 of CM063589.1, read as the reverse complement.
TAATGATTATGGTATTAATAACTATGATTGCAATGATAAAGTAACAATAACTCATACAATAAAATTAAGAATATCAATAATAACTTATTTTTATTATAATCCAAATGATTATAATAATTATAATCATAATGATAATAATACTAGTTTTGCTTATGTCCATTAATTATTTTCATTTTTTCTTCATATCAAATAACATTTTTTATGCTAATAAAATTCTACCCATGTTCATTATTGTGTTCAAATATACAGTATTATGAAAAAATATCACACTCTTAACATTTGTTTTTTTACCTTTAAAAAATATTTAGTTTTGATTCGCAAAACAAATGACTCATTATCTTTGATTTAACATTCGTGTACTGTCATTTCATTGACCCGTTATGTATTTAATAGCTGCATTGCAGTCTGATTTTTAAATTTATTTTATATTTTAAAATAAAATTTTATTTATCTTTAATAGTTTTAAATCATTTTAATTTTCTTGAAATCAAAAATAATTTTTTTAAAATAAAATATATTATTTAGATATATTTTGAAATAAAAACATACTTTAAAAACACAATCGTTAATATCATACTAAACAAGATATTAATAGTAAATTAAAATTATCAAATACTTAGAGCAACAAATGAAAATCAGCATTGGTGACAGTAGCGTTACTTAAAATATACTTAAAAAAAACTAAAAATCATGACTAGAGCGCCGCGTGATGACTAGGTGAGAGATGAAACGGTGATATTAATAAATAATTAAAATAAAATGTTAATTTAGTTTATTGTTTACGCCAACAGTTAAATTAAATTGATAGTATGGTTTATAATAATTATAGCAATTTCTTAGAAAATATAGTTGCAATGACGTGATCTGCATTTTTTTAAGAACCTCTCTGTCTCTTATCTTATAAGAGGATCCCAACGGTCCAATCTCCATTAATATTTCTATTAGTAACTGAACCTCTATGCATGCACTCAAAGGTCTTTTCTTTCTTTATCAGAGCACCTCATTTTGGAGAAGAAGAGAGGCTTATTTTTTTTTTAATTATTTTGAAAGATTATGGTAGAAAAGAAAGAGATAGATGAGAAAAAGTAAACGTCTATTTAATTGACAATTACCTTTCGGGGGGAGCGGAAGAGGCATGCGAGATAGCCAAAACGAAAAGAGAAGAATACAAAGAGAAAATTCCAAAGAATGAGATAGTCATAACACAACTAAATTTCATGACACGAAAAATAATTCAGAGGTTGGGATACATTATTCTTGGCATGAAAGTCAAATGTTCACGCGATGATAAGATTTTTAAATGAGTAAAAACAAATCTCGAAGCCAGGCCATTGATTCGAATAAGTTCGATAGTTAGTTATGATTAAACAACGACAATAGAAAAAATTAAAATGACTCTTAACTAATTCCCGGGCCATTACTTTTATAACTAATTCACTCAAAATAAAATAAAAACGACTCGCATGGTGGAAAAAAAACAGCTACAAAATTTGAAGAAATTTATTAGCTCGATTATACCCGTTGTGTCCAAAAATAAAGAAACAATGCAAATTCAGGTCGGATTACATTATTATTGGAAACTTTTTTTATAATATTAAGTCCAATGATATAATTAGATTTTTAACAGGCCAATTGATTTAATCATGAGACAAATTAAATTTAATTATGTTTAAAAATCAATTTAGACCAAATTAACAAAATTAATTTAGATCAAATTAAAGGATTTAATTAAGTTTAAGGACTTAATTATACTTTAAATCAATCAAATTAATTTTATTCAGGATTTAATTGGTGAAAAATCATATTTGACAACCTAATTTGGGCTTAATTAAATATTGGAATTTTCTGAGATAAAATTTGATTCTTACGAAGTTAGTTGATTGAAATCAAGGGCAGGCAAAATTCCAAGAAAAATAATTGTTTTGGTTACTTAAGGCTAAATTGAAGATTTTTTCAACTAATAATGCATTTATAAACAGCATCAACTATAGCGATTAAATTGGCCGAAATTCAGGTGGAGTTAAAAAAAATTAAAAGTTTATAATTGACATTGCATTTAAATAGGGGTGAAATTGAACAAATTAAAATTTTAAAAGACAATTAAAAGTGTAGTGATGACAAATAGAAACTAACGAGTTGAAACCACGCTCACGCATGAGGATTAAATTTTTTCTTGATTTAAAACATAATTTTATATTTTTTTATTCTTTTATTTTTTTAGTTTAGTTTCAATCCCTTAATTTTTTCGGTATTTTTAAGATAGTTTTAAATTTTTTATTTGTATCTACACACTTTTGTTCTTTGTTTAGATTTTTAATTTTTATTGTTATTTTTATTTGTATTAAATGCAACTCGCGTAAAAAATATAATGAGTTTAACTTTGGTGGTTTAAAATAGGAGTGAAACTCTTTTCTATGCATGTATAGTTAAATGTGAAATGTTTGAAACACTACCGCCGGTGACTCTTTCGTTTTGTCTTATTTAAGACAACAAAAATTATTTTACTTTGCACTAAAAAAATAAAATTATTGGGACACCCCCACTAACAATTCTTGGTTTTTATCTTATTTAAGGGTATTATAATTATTGTACTATGCACAACAATAAAATAAAAATTGAAAATACCTCTGATACCATGACATTATTTTAAACATATTTTACATAATAAAATGAATATATAAAAAACTATTATATATTTTTAAAAGTTTTATGACGCCGCACACACCATCTGAAATGTGCATGAGCTCTGAAATTAATATTGTTCCCGAAGAGTGAAACTATTGTTCTCGAAGAGTAAAAAATATAGTGAGTTTAACTTTGGTGGTTTAAAATAAGAGTGAAACTCTTTCCTATGCATGTATAGTTAAATGTGAAATGTAATTAAAAAATATAATTAAAAATTGGCAAATTACCAATAAACCCTTATAGCCAACTTTTGGATTTTGTCTTATAGAGGTATAGAAGCTTAAGTTGGCTGAGAGACCATGGTTATAAAAAAAAATGTATAAGTGCAAGGAAAAAAAGTATAAGCGTGAAAGCACTGTAGCAATGCATGTTATTTTTTTTAAAAATCTGCTTAAAAAAAATGTGCTTAAGCTAGTTCGGAGATTCCAGTTATAAGAAAATGTATAAATTAAAAAAGCAAAAGTATAAGAAAAAAAAGTATCAGCAGAAAAGCACTTTAAAAAAATATATGGGTCCAGAGATTGTCATGGTACACATAAGTTGGTCTGGATACCCTGGTTATAAAAAAAATTGGATATGAGAATTAATCGTTGTGCGCTTAAGACACCCCAGTTAAATAAACAAAACAAAAATATATAAGTGGAAAAAGAAAAAAAGAATATAAAAAAGTATAATGGGCAAAAAAATGTTTTGGGGAAAAAACATAATAAGAAAAAAATGAAAAAATAAACATAATAAGGAAAAAAAAAGAAGAAGCAAAAAACAGGGGGGAAACCACTGTAGCGGGAAAGCAATATTGCAATCAACAATACTATCTGTGGGGAGCTACAGTGCTTTTTCCACACTATTTACAATTCATATTGCTTGAAATAATAAATTTGGTCCAGGAATTAGTCATGGCGTGCTTAAGCTGATCTAGAGACACCAGTTACCCAAAAAAATTGGTCCGATAAGGAAAAAATTGTATAAGTGAAAAAAAAGTATAAGGAAAATTTCTTAGAAAAAATAATAAATTGGTCTGGGGATTAGTCGTGGTGCACGCAAGGTGGCCCGGACACCCCCATTATCAAAAAACATTTGGTCCGGGGATTAGTTATCGTAGCAATCCATATTGTTTTAAAAAGAAATTCGGCTTGAAAATTAATTCTGGTGTACATAGGCTAGTCCGTAAACCCTGGTTATAAAAAATAATAATTGAACAAAACAAAAATATAAGAAAAGTACTTTAGCAAAACAAAAAAGTCCAATGATTAGTCTTGGTACACATAAATTGGTTTGGATACCCTGATTATAATAATAAAAAATTAGATTCGGGGATTAATTGTGGCGCGTTATAGCTAGCCAGATACCCCAATCATAAAAAACAAAAAAAATATATAAGTAAAAAAATAAAAAAATAAAAAAAATAATCAGAAAAAAACCAAAAAAATATCAAGAAAAAAAAACAAAAAAAATCAAGAAAAAAAAAATAAAAAATTGTATCCGAGGATTAATCGTGGTGCATTTAAGCTAGCCCGGACACCTCGATCATATATATATATAAGTAGGGAAAAATGAAAAAGAAATATAACCAAAAACAAATTCGTGGAAAAAATGCAAAAAAAAATATAATAAGGAAAACAAAGCTTTAAAAAAATTAGATCTGATGATTAATCATGGTGCGTTTAAGCTTGTCAGACACTCTGATTATACAAAATAAATAAAAAAATAAATATATATAAGTCGAAAAAGAACAAAAAAAAATATTTCATGGAAAAATATGAAAAAAATAATTAGAAAAAAAACATAATAATAGAAACAAAAAAAGGCAAGGAAAAAAAATAATTAGGAAAAAAAGTAATAAAAAAGCAAGAAAGAAAAGCAAGAAACTAATAAAATGAAGAAAAAAAACATAAACAGGAAGTAAAAAAAACAAAAAGTAAAATAAATAAATAAATATAAGTCGAAAAAGAACAAAAAAGTATAACCATAAAAAAATATTTGATGGAAAAATATGAAAAAAAAATAATTAGGAAAAAAAGATAATAACTGAAAAAAAAAGGCAAGGAAAAAAATAATTAGGAAAAAAATAATAAAAAAGCAAAAAAGAAAAGGAAGAAACTAATAAAATGAAAAAAAAAAACATAAACCGAAAGTAAAAAAACAAAAAGGCAAAAAAAAGGCAAAATAAATAAATAAATAAATATAAGTCAAAAAAGAACAAAAAAGTATAACCATAAAAAAATATTTGATGAAAAAATATGAAAAAAATAATAATTAGGAAAAAAATAATAAAAAAGCAAAAAAGAAAAGGAAGAAACTAATAAAATGAAAAAAAACATAAACCGGAAGTAAAAAAAAAAGCAAAAAGCAAAAAAAAATAAAAATAAAAATGAAATCACTGTTGCAATCCACAGTGTTATGGGGAGCAACAGTAATAATCCCACACGGTTTAGCTGTTTCTTTAATAAAAGCACGAATTGCACTCTGGGCAAAACACTTCCTTAAGATTGTTCTCTTCCACCATCTATAAATAAAGGTCAGTCCCATCTTAAAATCATCAAAAAATTCAAAGCCGGAGTTGAGGAAAAACATATTTTTCAGCCAAGAAATATCTTTTTCCCTTTCGGCCACCATTTCTGTCCCTTTTTTACTCCATCTTCAGAAATATTCCAACACTTTACTGTAACATCAGGAAATTCTGGACCCTACTCGCCTCTTGTGAGCTAGGCAAACCTCTTATTTTTGCCCTTCAGAACACCTCCCTCGCAATGGTCATTGCATGCAATGACCAAATGATTATTGGGTTGGGCCAACAGCCATGTGGGCATGAGGTGAGGCCGATCCAACCCAAAAAATTAAAATGGATATTTAAAATATTTTAGATTTTATCGCAAGTTTTCCCAATGATTTTGCATGATATCGAGTTATAAAAATATATTATAAGATACATACATATTAAAAATACCTGATTTTCCCCTAAACTTTAAGAAACAATTCCAGAAAAAATTTAAAAATCATTTTCAATCATTTTTTATTATACAGAATGCTTTCCTAGCAATTTTATTTAATGTACTTACACCATAAGATACGACCTTAGTATGATATACTTGATTTACTTTGAAATTTCTACAAAAAAAACTTCTTCCAAAAATAAAAAATTAGTGTTCGGTCAAATCCTATTTTTTTTAGCATATTGGTATAAAAAAATAATCTTTTTTTTGTGCAAATTTCTCATATTTTTAAATAAAAAATTGGATAACGTAACTAATTTACGATTATCCATTAGAGTTTCGCAAATAAAAAATTAATCTGTTATTTTTTCATGTTTTGTTAGAATTTAATTTTATATTTTAATATTTATAAGTGTAAAACTACATTGTAGAGTATACCATCATGTAGGAAAAAAATACAATGCTAGAAATAAAGATTTTAGAAGGGTTAGGATATAACCCAATAAAGGTAAAAATTCCCTCGCGAAGAGATATCTATCTTAAACCTTAAAAAGGACTGACAAATCAAATTTTTACCTTGAAAACAATCAACCAATAATGCATTGGAGGTGATATGTTTTCTTCTTGCATAACTATTCTTCTTATCAGACTCTCGTAGACTATCAAGTTTTTTAATAACTTTAATATTAAATGATAACTTTTCTAAAAGTACTAATCAAAATTTTATGATTACTCACAACTCCTTTTCAACAAGACCACATGCTAGAGAGGTTGAAATCATCATCACTATAATGACATGACTAATAAAAATTAAATATTTGTTAATGTTATGAAAATATTCTCTCTAAATTATATTAAAATATCTCGATAAACTTATTTGATAACAAAATAAGAATTGAATGAGAACCAAACAACCTTATAAAAACAAAAAAATAAAAAAAAATTGAAACTCAATTACTAACAAATTAAACATTGAAAAATGAATTGAAAAAAATCAACTTTAAAAAGCAAATTGAACAGTAAAGAATGATTTGAAAAAAAATTTGACTTTAAAAAGGATAAAAAACCTAACTATACTTAGCATTTAAAACGTGAGGTGGCATAACCTAGTACAAATTAAATTGAATAAAAGATTAGAAGTGATCTCTCAAGCAAGCTAAATAATGAAAGGTGAAACTACAAATAAAATCAATAAAAAAAATACAAGTTAACCAATATTAATTCAACTAACTCACGACTCGAGATATAAATAAAGATAACTCTATAAAAAAATAAACAATAAAAATCACAAGTTGAATATCATATAATATAATAGGGTTAATCTTAAAAAAATCATGATATTAATCATGAAACTAATTTACGCCATAGAATGCATCAAAATAATGAAGAACAAATCTAATAAAAATAAAAAAAACAAATAAAATAAAAATAATAATTAAATCAAATAAAACAAAAAGGTTCAAAATAAAAAAAATCAATAAAATCATATAAAGAAAAAATAAAAATAATAATTACAATAAATAAAAATAATCAAATCTAGTATACAAATAAAATAAAATAAAATAATGAGGTATGAAATTAAAAAAACAAATATTATTAATTTATTATTAAATCAAGCATAATTTAGAGTAAAATATTAAATCGGTTAATAATGTTTTATTATTTTTTATATGAATTAAACACTTTATTAGAATAAAATTGGTAAGGGTAAATGGAATATATAGTCATTTTTAGAGTAAAATATTATTAAATCAGGCACGGCTACTATTTACAAAGAGAATATTTTATTATATTTAAACAAATTAATTAATTTATTTTGATAAACTACGAAAATCAAGCTATAATAAACTCGTAAGTATCAAAATGAACGACGGCAAAGATATTAAAAGCATTTTAAACGTCGTAGTTCTATCCTTAGGGGAGGAGCGATTATATAATTCCCGCGCATCCCAAAATGTTCCTAGTTTTCAAAAAGAAACGAGGGCTATTCAACCATAGTACCAAATAGCTTTACTTTACCAACAATCACAAATCTCTCTCTCTGCCTATCCTCCATCGCTGTTTCAGAGTCGGAGAACAATTTTCATTCCTCAATTCTATCTGAGCTACGATTCTACTGAAGGTAACAGCGCTATGCATATTACAATTATGAACGCAACTTTGTGTTTGATTATTATTCGTAGATGATCCGAGCTTGTTTTAGCTTCAAGACTTTCGATATCAATCGGAGATCTAAGTTTTATCCTCTCTCTATTAGAATAATATAATGATAAAAACTTGTTTGTTATCATAGATTGCTGATATTACTTCCAAGTTTTGTATAATTTAGTTGTTGACCATTTCTGCTACATGGAATAAGTCGCACTTTAATTTTCTCCTCTTTTAATTATCTAGTGATCAGAAGAGACACAACCGGCGTTTTCTGATAACTATACCAATTACTGTGGGTATAACTGCGTTTAGCTTGAATTAGAAATGTTGACTTTTGTTTAGAGGATTTTTATGAATTAAGGACTCGTTGGAAAATGCTATACTTCCTCCGGTATTGATAATTTGATGCTTTCAATGCTTATTGAAATAAAGGATATTGTGATTTCTGTTATTATTTTATCCAGATCGATTTTCTTCTTGTCGCTGCTGTTATTTTTATGTTAAGATTTGTAAAATGTAGATGCCATCGTTCTTTCTGCCTAGGTAATATTTAAATAGTGTTTAGTTGTTGATCTTATCGGTTCCATGTGATCGATTTCAAGATTGATGCTCTGTGTGTTCCTTTTTTCTTTCTACCCGTTGTGAACTTCTGTTGAAATCTGGAACTTCACCCCTACTATTTGCTACAGGAAGCAAATCATTTAAAGGTGTCAGTAAAACAAGCAACAATTATCACATATTATTGTAGTTTTTTTTTCTTCTCATGAACAGATACTTGCGGACAAATTTTATGACCTCCAATTTTGCAACGTATCCGATATTTTTTTTCCTATTTCAGTTCTTTTGTAATTCATCCAATTTAACTATTAATTGAGAACTGCGGCAATGTTATGAATTTCTTGCTTTTTGCAGCATTGACTAGCAACAACTGAGATGGAAGGCGAAGCAAGGAAGCGTTTGAAGCACGCTGTTAGACTGTTTACCCTTCATTTTCCAAAGCCGTACTTGTAATGCAAAATTTCTATTCTATCTTTTTTGTAGCAGTGGTTTGATTGTAATTATGTTTTCCAGATGGAGGAGAACGAACAAGAGATCAGAGATGGAACATCTCTAGAGATTGTAGAGAAGGATGAAACTGGCACGAACATTGTGGGATCTGAAGAGATGGAACTTAACATTGCTCACATTTTTGAAAAGATCGAACACTTCACTCAAATGGTAGTTAGAGTTCACTCTCTTTTTTTTCTTCTTCTTATTTTTAGAATAATTTTGCATGAAGTGTCATCCATGAAATCCCACATGTAAACTATCTCCCATGAACCAAGAGGAGGTGACAAATTATAGATGTTGGAAATATCCTTTTCATTGACATTTATGGCCAGGAACTTTTTCTGCCTGCTAACATGCTATACTTTTGATGTTAATTCATATAGGTATCTGAGTTGCTGGAATCAGGAAAAGCCATGTTCAAGGAGATGATCAATGAATTTGAAGAACACTTGATTTCGTGAGTTCTAAATCATATTAAATTTAATTTATACTGTTGCAGCCATGGTTATTCTATGTTATCTAAATTTTATGGTAAGACCGCAGGATACACAAGGAAGAGATGGAAAAATGGCAGGAGGAGATCAAAGTACTGCGGTTGCTTGACGCCTCAAATGAGGAAGCAAGTGGTATTCTTCATAATGCTAGATATGTACTCCAGAACCCTCACATTGACTCTTGAAGGTAATTCTGAACAAGAGCCCAAGTAATTTAAATTTACCAGTTGAAATTCATTTCCAGCAAATATTTCATTATAACACAAATTTCTTTCCTAGTATAAAAACATCTCAGAAGTAGTTTGCCATGAAAATAGAGTTACTTTAGAGCTACACATGGCTGTTATGCTTAATTCACATGGTTTTGTTCACATTAGCGGAACAAAAGGTCAGGTCAGGAGCAATTGCTCATGAATTTTGAGTTGAGGTGAAAAAGTTGAAAATTAAGTCGAGTAAGATTCATTTGCAGTCCCAACGTTTCCTGAGCTGAGCTAAGCACTAGAACCAGAGAAGAATTCAGTGGTATTATTTTGGATCCTTGCACCTGCGTGTGATATGGTTACTTAGTTATTAGGTTAAAAATGCTACTCGTTTTAGCAGTGTGCTTCTCTATGGCCTTAAAATCTGAGTAGTATATGTGATGTTGCTGACTAACCCATGGCTGTCTATTTGATCGCACGGGAACTGATAGCCAGATTCTAATGTACAGATTTGGCTAGATTGTGCATCAAGTATAAATGAATGAATCTTTGGTGTCAAATGCAAGGAACCTGCCGTCTCATTGTAAGATGTTATCAAACTAGTTTTAAACTTTTGCTAATGGTGAAGTTTACAAGACTTTTCTCCCAGATCTATGAAAAATGAGTTCAAGGAAGGGATACAAAAAACAGGTGGTTTTATAGTACCTCGTTTAATGTAAATGGATTAACGTACTGGCTTGGTCAACATTTACCCACGAAATTAACACCTTGGTGATGCTCTAATTTGCATCTATTTCAATCCATTTACGGCCATCAAATTGAAAGAGTGTATGCCTTAGTGGCCCTATCAGCCCAACTATCAATGAGTGATAACTGATGCCGCACCGGTCGACGAAGTTATGTCCACAGGATGTCGACTTTCTTTGTTTCTATACCGCTTCAAATCACAACCCTTGAGCATATAATTTTTTTTGCCTAATTAGGATAGCATAGAGAAAAGAATATACATTTAGATTGTAACTATTTTGATAACGAGACCTTCGGGTGTTTGAGAAGCACTCTAAAATAAGTTTTTTGAAAAAAAATGATTTTTAATTTTTGCTTTAAATAAGATTTTTATAGTGTTTTTAGATATTTTGATTTGTTTATATTAAAAATATTTTTTAAAAAATAAAAAATATTATTTTAATGTATTTCTAAACAAAAAATACTTTGAAAATGAACCATAACCCTAGTCTAAACCTAAACATCTTAATAATTAGGTCAACTTTATTTTTTCGTTGAAATAAAAGGGGAACCAGATTTTGTTGTATGTTTAAACTCGCATTACTAGAAGAAAGTTTTTTTTACAAAATCAACGTGCCGTACTTCTTCTGTACCGGAGCTGCTGCGTTACGGAAGTTGTGGTTTTTGATGGCGTTTGGTGTAATACATTGGTTTGAGCAAATATGATGAGCACCAGTTAAGGCCAAGGCGGGCTCAGCATGAATTAGTTAACACAAGATATTCTAATGCTTCACATTTCTGAAATTAAGTTGGTGATTGAAGCAATTATTCATGATTTCCTCTTCTTAAACCAACCAGACAATATGATCCCATGTGTGAATCATTTATTGGTTGGCTGTGTGAGCTCACTGGGGATGTCATCACCCATGTGCCATGAATGTGAACATCCCCCAAGACATGCCGAGTTAAACGGTACCGTAGTCATAACAATGCGTACATAAATAGATGATTGACTTATATTTTATCTTAAACTTCATCCATAAATATGTTTATTTATTGATGACAAGTCATAATAGCTTTTAAATATACCTAGTGGTGGTTGCTTGTATAGTTGCGAGCACAAAAAAAATTATTTGCAAGTCACATATGATGTTTTTTCATCGATTTGAATAGTTTAATTGTAGTCTTTCCATTCATATCCTTGCTAGGCGTTAGTTATGGAAAAGTTAGCGTTACCTATAACACCCCTGCAATAGTTAATTGTCTGCTTGGCAATTTGCATGTCAACTGTACCATAACGTACAACGAATCTTACAGGTAAACCTTTTGTTCTGGTTCCGGATTTGCCCAAATCCCAAGAACTTGAGCTGATCATGCAATAAGTGGATGAATCCTATGGGTTCGTTCTTGCAGGTTGTGGGTGACGGCAGCATGCATGCATACACATACACATAACTATGGATATTGCCGTTAAAGGGATGAGGGGGAATGCGAAACGTATTAATTCGACACCTTTCTAATCTAGTCGTAACATGGAGAATATGATAAATAAATAAAATCACTTACTAGATGTATATTATTTTTTATTGTGAGAGTACATGTACATGGTTGATCAATCAACTGCTCAATGCATCCTAAAATAACTTTTCTACCCAGAGGAGATTATTTTACGAGCATCTTCAAGTAACGTGGGAAGAAGTAAATTCCTTAGAGAGTGGATATCTAGCTTATCTTTGATCAAAGTTATATATTGGAAGCAGCATACCACCTATTTCTTTTTCCCATTTAATTTGGAGGAGCACACTTTGATATCATGAATGTGTTGCACATCTATAAAATCAAAATGACTCTTTGAAAAACACTCCTTTAGATGAATGTTAAAGATTTCAAAATTAATTCAAGAATATAGAGATTTCTTGCGTAATGTCCTTGTTGCCATTGCATGATTATGGAATATATTGCGCTCAGTCAACATGGCTGCAATCAATTTCCCCACTTTTCACATTGCATGAATGATATTTTAATGTGCAGACAGAATGCAAGCAGTGAATATAAATAGTTGCCGAGTTTTGCATCTTCTTCATCAAATTAAACTAGCTAGCTTTAGCAATATATAGCAAATAAACCAGGAAAGATAATATCATGGCAAGCCTTTCTGTTCTAAGTTACGCAATCTTTTTGTTCCTGGGTATATACTGCACACCATGTCGCTTCGGCTCTGCAGCTTGGCAACAAGCCCACGCAACTTTCTATGGGGGAAGTGATGCTTCTGGTACAATGGGTAAGTGCTTATTTACTTTCGATATTCTCTCTTTCTATGTACTTCAAGGGAAAGTATTACGATGCAAGATGTGATACATCTGTTCACAAAAGTGCTGACTGTTTTGAGTTAATGATGCCCATTTAGGTGGTGCCTGTGGATATGGAAACCTTTACACTGATGGCTATGGAATAAAAACGGCGGCACTGAGCACAGCCTTGTTCAATGATGGCAAGTCATGTGGCGGGTGCTATCAGATAGTCTGTGATTCAAGCAAGGTTCCTCAATGGTGCCTCGGGGGTAAATATATTACCATCACGGCCACTAATTTCTGTCCTCCAAACTATAACCTCCCTAATGACAATGGAGGCTGGTGCAATCCTCCTCGACCGCATTTCGACATGTCTCAACCTGCTTTCCTGACCATTGCCAAGTACAGAGCTGGAATTGTACCTATTCTGTTCAGAAAGTATGTTCTTATTAATATTTAATACTTTCCATTCTGAGTCTCTTGATATTATATTTTGGAATATTATAGCTAAGACTTTGAAACTGTGTTCTCGTGTCTTATTAATTCTGGTGTATCATCAGGGTGGGCTGCAACAGAAGTGGAGGGATCAGATTTACCATCAATGGAAAGAACTACTTTGAGCTGGTGCTCATATCCAATGTCGGTGGAGCAGGGGATATCTCCAGGGTATGGATCAAAGGGTCTAATTCTAATCAATGGGAAACCATGTCAAGAAACTGGGGGTCCAATTGGCAGAGCCTGAGCTATCTAAATGGTCAGAGCTTGTCCTTTAAAATCCAAACCAGCAATGGGAAGACCCGGACAGCACTCAACGTGGCACCCTCCAATTGGGTATTTGGGCAGTCCTTCAAAAGCAATGTCCAATTCTAATTCTTAATCATGCACAGAAGTTCCCGATAATGTGCTTATTTCCCTCTGCATCCTGTCGTCTCTAAATTGTTGATGTGCTCTTTGTTTTTTCGGTTTGTCTGCACTGTATTTTAGGACGTCTATGTTTAAACCATCTTGGGTGTGGCTTAGAATTTATCGGTTAAGCCCACAGAGAAAGGGGAGAACTTGTGTAAACACATTGGTCCATTATTATAAACATTTCCTGATTCCCCTGCTATTATTATTATCTTCCCTTTATGATACCTAGTCTAATTATTACTAGGTTGGGCCTGCTCCATGGCCGGACCCATTCTTTTTAATGTAATTATTGCTAGTGTTTTTAATATAAATTGTAATTAAACTGAAATACATATCTAAATAAATATAATTTCTTTCTTTATTAGATTGGAGGTGGTTAATATTTACCTAAATATTACAAGAATTGTTATAAAAAATAATATTTTCTATGCCTTTTAGAATACCACATCTAAATAAAATATTAAAGAAAAACCATGTGGGTTTTTACTTGTAGCAGTAGACACATTACTGTAGATTATTATAATAGTAAATTATCATACACCAGGTGCATAAAATTCTAACTATTAGGCTCGATGGCGTTTTGAGACTTTCTCATGGAATTGGTTGTTATTTTGCCATTGTTCGGGGGATATATGACTTTTTTTTTTTTGGGGGGTGGCACCATACGATCATGTTCTTAGCCCTGTCAGCGAGCAACAAACAAGTGACTACCCATTGATATTTTTGGTTTTTTACACTCTTATGACTAGTAAAATTACCATATTACCCTTAAATAAGATAACAATCAAGAGTTTTTGGTGAGGGTGTCTGCCTAATGTGATAAAATATATGATCCCGGAAAATTGAAATAGGTATGATAGCAGTGTGACACTATAAAAATCTGCCACGAGGCACAGACATTATGTGAATGAGTAGAATGATGCTACAAAGTGAGTCTAATGCAAGCCTTGTGATTAGGCAAACCCACAACTAAGAATGAGACATGATCATGGAAAACCAAAACAGGCTTAATAGGAGTGTGACACAATGAAAACCTAGCCCAAGGCGCCGATACCATTGGAATGAAGAGAATGACGCCACAAAGCCAATTAATCATCGATAAGTTGGATTCAGTTCGTTCAAGAACTAAATAATGCAAGAATAACTCTCATACATAAATTGAAAAGTTTCGAATTAAAATTCATCAATGACTGTCAAAATTTAGCTAACATAAGTTTAAATAGTCTTTGGAAAATTAACTCTAATAGACCCGTTATGTGGACTTACTGAAAACTAACCCAAAATCCTATATTGAAAACCCATGACTTAATCCAAGCAAGCCTTGGATGTTAGCTGAAAACAAAGTCTTAATTAAGAACAAACAAGCCTTGTACTGTAGCTAACTATATAAATGAGTATTTTGACATGAATAAACTGATTATGTTTTCAGAAAATTATCAAGTTGTGGGGTCTTGTATTCCTCTTTGTTCTTAAAAGAACTCCTAGAACTTATCAAGTTAATCTAGTGGCGTTCAAACAACCAAACTTATCACCTTGATTGTTGAGAGATTCTCAAGTTTTCTAGGTGTGGCATTTTAATCTTTTGTGGTCTTTGTTTTCATCTTGTTAGGTGACAGGTCAAAGCTCAACCAATCTTGTCTACGTAGTAGAGCTTTAGTGTTACCTACTCAAGCAAAAATAAAAAGAAAATTGTCTTTTCAATATTGTTTGTTACCTTATTCAAGTAGTTTTTTAAAAAACAATTTGTCAAAAAAAAAGAAACAAAACATACACGATTCTAGTAAGGAAACTTCTTCTTTTAATCTTGTTTCTCACCCTGTTCAATTTCTTGACCTTTTGATATCTCATTTTTGATTTAGTTTAAGGAAATTTGATGAAGAATAAAGAAGACACAAAAGTGTTAAAAAGAAAAAGTCAAGAGTGTGTGAGACCAAAAGAGAGTAAAAGTCTTATAGAGTGAAACATGTGAGGGAGTGCTTGTGAGGATTATAACCTTGTTTTGAATATTTTAAATATGTTCAACAATAAAGAAGATACATTGAAAGAAGTTCTACAACCGACAGTTTCGAACCTCCAAATACAAGCGTTGTTAGGGGAGATGAGGCATATGTTGATGGTTGAATTAGAACTTATTCATGTAAGAAGGTGGGCGTGTTCTGTGGTGGACTGTTAAGGAAGAGGCTGAATTAGAACCTATTCAGTTCGCCCATCTGTTTGAGGATTACATGTTGTCGAAAATAAAAGGTTTGGTTCCCAACTTTCCTCATAAGGTGATGCGGACCAGCCCAAAAACACCAGCATCAACCCATTACAGGTTCCAAATGGTCCAATCACGCGGTCTAGGACAAAGGCATTGAAGGAGGCAATGAATACATTGGTCTTGAAGGTTTCAACCCGGGCAGAATTGCAAGGACCATTGGAGTATCAAGAGGAGACCTTAGTACATTTTATCCATGTGCAGTTATTTGGGCCATGAAGTTAGGACAACAAAAGGATCCAAAAGAGTCCTACTAGAACATGGAAACATTGGATTGATGGGTTGGATGGAAGAGAATAAATAAACCTTATGGGCTTTATTTAAGTTAGTTAGCTACAACCCAAGGCTTATTTGGGCTTAATTAAGACTTTGTTTTCAGAAAGGATCCAAGGCTTCCTTGGATTAAGTAATGGGCTCTTTAATTTAGGATTTTGGGTCAGTTTTCAGTGGACCTCATTTAAGTCCACATAAGAGGTCCATTAGGGATACTTTTAAGGACTATATAAACTCATGTAACCCTTACTCAGCAGCCATTGATGAAACTTCATTCTGAACTTTTCAATTTATATGTGGGAGAGATTTTTGCATTCTTCAATTGTTGAATGAACTGAATCTGACTTATCGAAGATTAACTGGCTTCGTGACGTCATTCTACTCCTTTAAATTGTGTTGGTGCCTTGGGACAGGTTTCCATTGTGTCACACTCCTATAAGTCCTTATTTCGGCTTTTCAGTATCTTATCTCATTCTTGGTTATGGGTTGCGTGACCACGTGATCACGAGGTTCGCATCAGGTGGTATCAGATCTAGGCTCTGAAACAAGGTCATATCATTCTGTTATTTTCGTGCCTTTTTTTGTGTTCCTTGAAGTTTTCCAGTATTTGTGTTCATCTGTTTGTTCTTTGTGTCAGCGTCATCCTAAAAAAAAGTAGTTATAATCATTTTCTGTCTCTTCATTTCAGTATATTAAAAAAAAAGAAAAAAAGAAAGAGAGATAGAGGCATTAGGTGATATCTTGCTGCAGAAAACACTACTCTTGGGAAACATAAGCAAATCACATCGGAATCAGTTGTAATTTCATATTGCATCTATTGGGGTTAAGATAGTATCATATTTCAAGTTTGGGCTTATTCTGATATTGATTTCTTAAGGGGTTATTTCGAAATTCATTTCTGCAGCAGAAACACTACCTTAGTGAATCCATATAAAACCACCTTAGAATCAGTTGCAACTTTATATTCTGTGTCTTGAGGTTGATATCGCATGATATATTAAATTAGGGCGTATTTCGATATCGTATACTAGAGGTTTCATTTGGAGGTTCATTTCTGCCGCAAATTCGTAACATAAGGGTTTGTGTACCTAGAAGTACGAGAAAGGCCTATAAATTCAGTGTTATGTTTTGCTTAGTACTAAAATACTAAATATTGATTTTGAGGTCGTTTCGAAATCAGTTAGTCTTGGTCTGAATTCTGTTATGTAAAATTGCGTAAGAGGTTAAATTCTGCTGAAGTCTCAAAACATGATCCTATAGTTTACTGTTGTCCAATTCTCTGTTTTTATTCTATTGTCAGCTATCTAGGAGTCAAGTAATTATTTTCTCTAGTATTTGCTTCTGTTTTATTTCGTGTCTTCGTATCGTCCACAATTCGTACGAATTTGCATTGCTACTCTCGAAATCGTAGTTTTATTTTGCTTTGTTTTCAGTATTTTTATTGCTTCTTCAGTCTGAAAATCATAATTAGAGTGTGCCGCGAAAGCTACTAACTTTGATTTGTTGATTTTAGTTCTGAAAGATCGAAAAGACAACAAGTTGTGAGGTAAAAGGCGTAGTGAGCTTATTAGACTGAAAAACCTTGATTTTTTTTGTGGGATACACGAGAGTTGTGAGGATATCTATATTTTTTTTTTGCTACTAACCAAATCTTGCAGATTCAAAGGATGTCTGAAAACAACGAATCAGGGACACAAAATGTTGACATAGCGTTCCACTTACGAGCCATGGGTCAGCACATTGAGTTGATGTCGAGGGCATACAAAGATTTGAAAGATGAGGTGAATTCAATAAAGCAACAAAATAGTGGGGCTGATCACCGAGGAAATACGATCCGTATGGCCGTACGGAATAACAGATCTGATTTTGAAGAGTACGTTGATGAAAATGCAGATATGGGCGAAGATGACTATGATTTTGCATCTGTTCGGCAAGGAATCAGGTCTGGACCGAGCAGAGCTAGGAGGAATTATGAAGATATGGATGGGGACAACATCAAAATGAAAATTCCTAACTTCGAAGGTAAAAATGATCTCGGGGCTTATTTGGACTGGGAGAAAAAAGTAGATTAGATTTTTGATTGTCATAGCTATTTTGAACAAAAAAAAATAAAATTGGTGATGATTAAGTTTACAGCGTATGCAATGATTTGGTGGGACCAGATTGTGATTGGTAGGAGGAGGAATGGGGAGCGACCCGTTCAGAGTTGGAAATGAAAACGTTAATGAGGAGACGATTTATGCCAAACCACTATTATAGAGACCTATACTTGAAGCTCCAAGGTTTGAATCAAGGCTATAAGAAAGTAGATGAATATCACAAAGAGATGCAGATATCACATCTTGTGATTGGACCACATTGGCAATGTCACGATTCAAGCCATTAAGAAATCTAGCCATGGTGGCTTCTCTATCCTCAACAACATTAGCCTGGATCATTGCTATCTCCATCTCTTTGTGATATTCATTTACTGTCTTATAGCCTTGATTCAGACCTTGGAGCTTCAGGTATAAGTCTCTGTAATAGTGATTTGGCACAAATCGTCTCCTCATTAAGACTTTCATCTCACCCCAAGTCTGAACGGGTCGCTCCCCATTCCTCCTCTTACTGATTACAATCTGATCCCACCAAATCATTGCATACTCTGTAAACTCAATCATCACCAATTTCACTTTTTTTTGTTCAGAATAGCTATGACAATCAAAAATCCAGTCTACCTTTTTCTCCCACTCCAAGTAAGCCTCATGATCATTTTTACCTTGAAAGTTTGGAATTTTCAGTTTAATGGTGTCCGGATCTTCATAATTCCCCATGCCACAGAAATCATCCTCCTCTTTGCCCATATCTGCGTTTTCATCAACATACTCTTTAAAATCAGATTTGTTCTTCCGTACAGCCATACAAACCGTATTTCCTCGGCGATCAGCCCCACTATTCTGTTGCTTTTTTGAAATCACTTGATTTTTCAGATCTTTGTATGCCCTCAACATTAACTCAAGTTGCTGACAAATGGCTCGTAATTGGAACGCCACGTCAACATTTTGTGTCCCTGAGTCATTGTTTTCAGACATCCTTTGAATCTGCAAAATTTGGTTAGTAGCACAAAAAAAATCAAGGCTTTTCAGTCTAAGAAGCTCACTACACCTTTTACCTCACAATTTGCTATCTTTTGGTTCTTTCAGAACTGAAATCAACAAATTAAAGTTAGTAGGCTTCGCAGCGCACTCTAATTATGATTTTTAGACTCAAGAAGCAATAAAAATACTAAAAACAACGCAAAACAAAACTACGATTTCACGAGTAGCAATGCAAATCGTACGAATTGTGGACGATACGATGACACGAAATAAAACAGAAGCAAATACTAGAGAAAACAATTACTTGACTCCTAGATAGCTCACAATAGAATAAAAATAGAGAATTGAACAGTAGGGATCATGTTTTGAGACTTGAGCAGAATTTAACCTATTACGCTATTTTTACGTCACAGAATTGAAACCCAGACGAACCGATTTCGACACCACCTCAAAATCAATATTTTGTATTTTAATACTAAGTAAAATATAACACTCAATATATAGGTCTCTTTCGTACTTCTAGGTACACAAACCCTTATGTGATAAATTTGAGGCCCAATTTACTGTATCATGCGATATCGACCCCAAAACACAGAATATAAAGTTGCAATTTATTCTAGGGTGTTTTTATATGGATTCACTAAGGTAGTGTTTCTGCGGCAGAATGAATTTCGAAATAACCCCTCAAGAAATCAATAACAGAGTAAGCCCAAATTTGAAATATGACATCATCTTAACCCCAAATGAAGAAACAGAAAATGAGGAAATATAATTTTTTTTTTTAAGATGACGCTGACACGAAGAACAAAGAGATGAACACAAACACTGGAAAACCTCAAGGAACAAAAAAACAAGCACGACAATAACAGAATGATATGACCTTGTTTCGGAGCCTAGCTTGATACCACCTGATGCGAACCTCGTGATCATGAGGTCTGATAGAATGTAGCCCTTTTCCATCAGCTCTTCAACCTGCCTTTGAAGCTCTTTTGTCTCCTCAGGATTGCTTCTATATGCTGATCGGTTATGAATTAAAGCTCCGGGTACAAAATCAATCTGATGCTCTATCCCTCGCAATTGTGGTCATCCGCTTGGATTTTAGTCGGGGAACACTTCATCAAAGTCCTGCAACAAAGAAATAGCACCACTAGGCACAATATGATCAGGATCATTGATATTAATATCAAGCTCCGTGTTCACAAGTAAAACTAAGATCAAACGACTTCGAAATGCCTCAAAATAAAAATTTTGTCGGTTAATATAAACAAAAAAAGAAAATCAATTTATAGTCTTTCTGGTACTTCTAGCTACTCAAACCCTTATGTGATCAATTTGCGGCGGAATTGAACCAGCAATTGAAACATCTAGTATACGGTATTGAAATAAGCCCCACTTTAATATGTCATGTGATACCAACCCCAAGACATAGAATATGAAGTTTTGATTTGATTCTAAAGTGTTTTTAGATGGGTTCACTGATGTAATGTTTTAGCGGCAGAAATAAATATGAAAATAACCCCACAAGCAATCAAGATCAGAATAAGCCCAAATTTGATATATGATACTATCTTTACCCCAAAAGATGGAATAAGAGATTTGAAATGATTCTGATGTGGTTTGCTTATGTGTCCCCAGAGAAGTGTTTTCTTGGGCAAGATTTCAATGATTCTTCAAATTTCAACGAATGCGTCTATCTCTCCTTCTTTTCTCTTTCTTTTCTGTTTCTTTAATATACTAAGATGAAGATACAGGATAAATTTTACAATTTATCTATTAGATGACGTTGACACCAATACTGGAAAACTTAAAGAACCAACAAACAAGCACGTAAATAACAAAATGATATGACCTTGCTTCAGAGTCTAGCTCTGACACCACCGGATGCAAAACTCGTGATCACGTAAGGTTTTGAGTAGTATTAAGAAATTAAATGTTAATTTTGAGGTCATTTCAAGGTTGTTTGGTAGTGGTTTCAATTCTGTTACGTAAAAATTGCGTAAAAGTTTAGAGTCTGCTCAATTCTCAAAAAGTGATTCTTACTGTTCAGTTTTGTCCAATTCTCTATTTTTGTTCTATTTTCAGTTATCGAGGACTCAAGTAATTGTTTTCGCTTGTATTTGGTTCTGTTTTATTTCGTGTTATCATATCATCCACTATTCATACCAATTTAATTGCTTCTCGCGAAATCATAATGGTTGTTTTGTTTTGCTTTGTTTTCACTAATCTTATTGGTTGTTGAGTCTGCAAATTATAATTTGCTGAAGCCATTGACTTTGATTCGCTGATTTTAATTCCAAAAGAATAAAAACAAAAAAGTTGTGAGGCTCGTGGTGAGCTTATTAGAGTGAAAACACTTGATTTGTTTCTCTGTTTGTGAAATAGGAGAGTTGTGAGGATATATATATTTTTATGCCACTAACAACATCTTTCAGATTCAATTAATGTCTGAAAACAACAAATCAGCGACACAAAACTCTGACATAGCGTTCCATTTACTGAGCCAATTACATTCCAAAGATGAGGTGAATTGAGCCAAACCGTGACACAAAGGAACAGAATAGTGGGGCTGATCGCTGAGGAAATACGATCCGTATGGCTGGCACCTCTTACGTGGACTTGAAAGAGGTCGACTAAAAACTGACCCAAAATCCTAAATTGAAAAGCCTATGACATAATCGAAGGAAGCCTCGGACGAGATCTTATTCTTTGTTGTGGGTTGCGTGACCACGAGGTTCCCATCATGTGGTGTCAGAGCTAGGCTCCGAAACAAGGTCATATCAGTCTGTTATTTGCATGCCTTTTTTTAGTGTTCATTAAAGTTTTCTAGTGTTCATCTCCTTGTTCTTCGTGTCAGCCTCATCTTAAAAAAAGTGTTATATTTCATCGTTTTGTCTCTTCATCTCAGTATATTAAAAAAAACAGAAAAGAAAAAGAGATAGAGGCATTCATTGAAACACTACTTCCGGGAAAAATAAGCAAACCACATCAGAATCATTTCAAATGTCATATTACATCTTTGGGGGTGAAGATAGTATCATATGTCATTTTGGGGCTTATTTTGATATTGATTTCTTGCGGTGTTATTTCCATATTCATTTCTGCCACGAAACACTACCTACATGAACCCATCTATAAACACTTTAGAATCAATTTAAACTTTATATTCGGTCTCTTGGGGTTGGTATCGCATGATATATTATACTGGGGCTTATTTCGATACCGTATACTAGATGTTTCAATTGCTGGTTCAATTCCGCCGCAAATTGATCACATAAGGTTTTGAGTAGTGAGAAGTACCAGAAAGAATTATAAATTGACTTTCGTTTTTTGTTTAATATTAAGATTCTAAATGTTGATTTTGAGGTCATTTCGAAGTCAATTGTTCTTTCTTTCCATTCTGTTACGTAAAAATTGCGTAGGAGTTTAGAGTCTCCTCAATTCTCCAAAACTGATCCTTACTGTTCAGTTGCGTCCAATTCTCTGTTTTGTTCTGTTTTAAGTTATTGGGGTGTCAGGTAATTGTTTTCGCTAGAATTGGCTTCTGTGTTTATTTCACGTCATCGTATCCTCCACAATTCATACCAATTTTAATTGATACTCCGAAATCATAATGGTTGTTTTGTTTTGCTTTGTTTTCACTAATCTTATTGGTTGTTGAGTCTGCAAATTATAATTTGCCAAAAGAAAGAAAAGAAATGACAGCCGAAATTGAAAAAAGATTTTCAAAAAACAGAAAGAGAGAAAAACATTGATAAGAGAGAAAACGAAAGAGAAGGGATTTTGTCTGTGCTTTGCCATAATGAGAGCAAGAGAGGAAAAATTCAATTACATTGCAAAAAAAAGTGAGATCAAGATAGCATTATTTTCACACCAGCCCCTAATTGTACTCATGTACAAGCAGGCTCATTTATGTACTAACAATCTCGTCTGTGCTTTGCCGAGCGATATTGTTTCTCTTTTGCAGGAGTTTGAAGAGGTACCGCATGGATTACCTCCAATCTTATAGGAGTAATCCCGAGGATACGAAGGCCAGGATAAAAGGGCTCGAGAAATCGGATCGTAAAATCATAAGATTGTACCCGAATTTGTCGGTACAAAAATCGTAAAATCACAGCTAAAACTGTATGTAAAATATTTCTGAATACAAAATTATGGATATAAAACTTTAGTCCATCCTCCTTAAAATACAAAAACAAACATTTAGTCAAAACAAATATATATTTATATATATATATATATATATATATTCACTTTTGCAATTAATTATATAATTAATAGAAGTCAAAACAATAAAATTGTTTTTAAAAATTATATTTAAATGAAAATGAATTAAAAATGAATTTAAATATAATTTAAAGACACACAATATTTGAGATTTGAGAATTAAGCTACTTATTGTATGTTTTTCAAGTAATTGTATTTTTTTTATGGTAGTTATAATTGAAGTTAATTAATGTTATTTATTGTCTTAAATTGATAGGATTTTTTAAAATTATTTTTTATGCTAACTATTTTTTATGCTAATTAATAATAATAATATTATTATTATTATTATAACCCCCTAATAAACCTATTTTTAATTATTATTATTATTATTATTATAACACATAAGTCACAACCCTCGTGCCCCACAAAAACGTGAAACAGGCTCTCCGCTCCTAGTCACTAAGTAGTGCTATTTTGGCCCCACTTAGAAACCTATTATTATTTTTAGTTTATTCAAAGCCCACAACCCTAATTCCCTTTTGTCGTCGCTCATCTCCCTCTCTGGTGCTCATCTTCCTCCCTCGTGCTCATCTGCTCATCTGCTTCCCTTTCTTGTTCTCATCTCCATCCCTTTGTTGTGCTGCTAAACTGAGAACTGGTGATTTGGGGGATTTAATGCCGAGAAGAGAAAATAAGATTTTGGAGGTGAGAGCTGATAATTTGGGTGATTTGGAAGAGCAGAGAATATTCAAAATGAAAGCTGATGGTCGAATGTCTTGAACTCGTGAAATAGTACCGATCTGGTTCGATTTGACGAGTCAGACGGATTTTAAACGGGTGTGATCGAGTTTGACCGGATTCGAGTTTTCTTCCGGTCCAATCAGGTTTGCTGAGCCAACTCGCAAATTCGTACGAGTTTGAATACCATGTATGAAGAAACTTCAGAGGCAAGTAGGTGAATTATTAGAGAAGGGGTGTGTGCATGAAACCATGAGTCCTTGTGCAGTTCCGGTGCTATTAGTTCCTAAGAAGGATGGAACATAGAGGATGCATGTTGACTGTCGAGCCATCAACAACATAACGGTAAAGTATCGTCATCCCATTCCTAGATTAGATGATATGCTGTATGAATAGCATGGTTCTTGTGTCTTTACAAGAGTGGATCTTAAGAGTGGATATCTTCTGATTAGGATGAACGAAGGTGATGAATGGAAAACTGCTTTTAAGACTAAATATGGTTTGTATTAGAGGTTAGTGATGCCTTTCGGTTTAGCAAATGCTCCAAGCACATATATGTGTTTGATGTACCATGTTTTGCGTCCATTTATTGGTTGATTTGTCGTTGTGTATTTTGATGATATCCTAATTTGTAGCAAAAACATGAAAGAACATGTAATGCATTTGAAATCTGTCTTAGAAATTCTAAGGAAAGAAAAGTTGTTTGATAATCTGAAGAAGTGCACCTTTTGCACGGATAAACTTGTGTTTCTTGGTTTTGTTGTTAGTAGCAAAGGAACTAAGGTGGACGAGTAAAAGATTAAGGTAATCAAAGAGTGACCAACAACTATAACAATTAGCCAAGTGAGAAGTTTGCACGGCTTAGCTAGCTTCTATATGCGGTCTGTGCGTGATTTTAGTAGCTTAGCCACCCCTTTTACTAGAAGTCATCAAGAAAAATGTGCCATTTAAGTGGGGGGAGGAACAAGAAAAGACATTTCAGCTGACCAAAGAAAAGTTAACTGATGCACCTTTGCTTGTTTTACCTAACTTTGCTAAAACTTTTGAGATTGAGGGTGATGCTTCAGGAATAGGTATTGGAGCTGTTTAGATGCAAGAAGGTCGTCCAGTTGCTTATTTTAGTGAAAAGCTGAGTGGGGCAGCCCTAAATTACCCTACTTATGATAAGGATATTTATGCCTCTTTGGAAAACTGGCAGCATTATCTATGGGCAAAGGAATTTGTGATTCACATGGACAAGAAAAGTTGAACAGATGCCATGCCAAGTGGGTGGAATTCATTGAAAAATTCCCGTATGTGATTAGATACAAGCAAGGTAAGGAAAATGTGGTAGCTGATGCATTGTCCCAAAGGTATACTTTACTTCCCATTTTAGATAAAAAAAATTGCTTGGCTTTGAATACATTAAGGATTTGTACGCACAAGACTCTAATTTTGGTAATGTGTTCAATGCATGTGAGAAAGTGGCATTTGGAAAGTTTTATAGGCATGAACGATTCTTGTTTCGGGAAAATAAACTGTGTATGTTCTTTCCATGAATTGTTTGTGGGAGAAGCTCATGGCAGTGGTTTGATGGATCATTTTGGAGTAGCTAAGATATTAGGAATGTTGCATGATCATTTTTTTTGGCCGCATATGAAACGTGATGTGGAAAGATTCTTGGAGAAGTGTGAAACGTGATGTGGAAAGATTCTGTGAGAAGTGTATCACTTGTAAAAGACCCAAGTCTAAGTTGAAACCCCATGGTTTGTACAACCCTTTGCCAATAGTGAACCTTGGACTGATCAGTTTTTGTGGTGATGGATAGATTTTATGGGAAAGTTAGGAACCCAATTATTGTTTTGTACTTGTCATCCACAAGCGGATGCTCAAACTGAAGTAGTGAATAAGGTACTTGATGCGAACCAGCCCAAAAACACCAATATCGACCCATTACAGGTTCCAAATGGTCCAATCACGCGGTCTAGGACAAAGGCATTGAAAGAGGCAATGAATGCATTGGTCTTGAAGGTTTCAACCCGGGCAGAATTGCAAGGACCGTTGGAGTATCAAGAGGAGACCTTAGTACATCTTATCCATGTACAGGAGGGGTCCAATACAACCTTATTTGGGCCATGAAATTAGGACAACAAAAGGATCCAAAAGAGTCCTACTACAATATGGAAACATGGGATTGATGGGCTGGATGGAAGAGAATAAATAAATCTTATGGGCTCTATTTAAGTTAGTTAGCTACAGCCCAAGGCTTGTTTGGGCTTAATTAAGACTTTGTTTTCAGATAGGATCCAAGGCTTGGTTGGATTTAGTAATGGGCTCTTTAATTTAACATTTTGGGTCTGTTTTAAGTGGACCTCATTTAAGTCCACATAAGAGGTCCATTAGGGTTACTTTTAAGGACTATATAAACTTATGTAACTCACTTCAGCAGCCATTATTGATGAAACTTCATTCTGAACTCTTCAGTTTATGTGTAAGAGAGATTCTTGCATTCTTCAGTTCTTGAATGAACTGAATCTGACTTATCGAAGATTAACTGGCTTCGTGGCGTCATTCTACTCATTCCAATAGTGCTGGTGCCTTGGGGCAGGTTTCCATTGTGTCACACTCCTATCAGACCTTCTTTTGGCTTTCCGGGATCTTATCTCATTCTTGGTTGTGGGTTGCGTGACCACGTGATCACGAGGTTCGCATCAGGTGGTATCAGAGCTAGGCTCCGAAACAAGGTCATATTATTCTGTTATTTTCGTGCTTTTTTTTTTGTCTGTGTTCCTTGAAGTTTTCCAGTGTTTGTGTTCATCTCTTTGTTCTTCCTGTCAGCGTCATCTTAAAAAAAAAAGATTTTATATTTCATCTTTTCTGTCTCTTTGTTTCATTATATTAAAAACAAAAAAAAAAGTAAAGAAAAGAAAGAGAGATAGAGGCAATAGTTGAAATCTTGCTGCAGAAACACTAGTCTGGGGAAACACAAGCAAATCACATTGTAATCAGGTGTAATTTCATATTGGGTCTATTGGGGATAAGATAGTATCATATGTCAAATTTGGGCTTATTCTGATATTGATTTCTTGAGGGGTTATTTATAAATTCATTTCTGCCGCAGAAACACTACCTTACTGAACCCATATAAAACCACCTTAGAATCCATTGAAACTTTATATTCGGTGTGTAAACCTTGATATCGCATTATATATTAGATTGGGGCTTATTTCGATATCGTATACTAGAGGTTTCAATTGGAGGTTCATTTCTGCCGCAGATTCATCACATAAGGGTTTGTGTACCTAGAAGTACGAGAAAGGCCTATAAATTGAGTGTTATGTTTTTCTTAGTACTAAAATACTAAATATTGATTTTGAGGTCGTTTCGAAATTGGTTGGTCTTGGTTTCAATTCTATTACGTAAAAACTACGTAAGAGGTTACATTCTGCTCAAATCTCAAAACATGATCCCTACTGTTTAATTTTGTCTATTTCTCTGTTTTCATTCTACTGTCACCCATCTAGGAGTCAAGTAATTGTTTTCTCTAGTATTTGCTTCTCTTTTATTTCGTGTCTTCGTATCGTCCACAATTCGTACGAATTTGCTTTGCTACTCGCGAAATCGTAATCGTAGTTTTGTTTTGTTTTGTTTTCAGTATTTTTATTGCTTCTTGAGTCTGAAAATCATAAATAGAGTGCGCTGCGAAGGCTACTAACTTTGATTTGTTGATTTTAGTTCTGAAAGAACCAAAAGACAGCAAGTTGTAAGGTAAAAGGCGTAGTGAGCTTATTAGAGAGAAAAACCTTGATTTTGTTTTTTGTGTGATACACGAGAGTTGTGAGGATATCTATATCTATATATTGTTTTGCTACTAACCAAATTTTGCAGATTCAAAGGATGTCTGAAAACAACGAATCAGGGACACAAAATGTTGACGTGGCGTTCCAATTACGAGCTATGGGTCAACAACTTGAGTTGATATCGAGGGCATTCAAAGATCTGAAAGATGAGGTGAATTCAATAAAGCAACAGAATAGTGGGGATACAAAATCGATCTTCCAGGTGAGTATAGTGTTAGTGCTACCTTTAATGTTGCTGATCTTACATTGTTTGACTACAGATATGGATTCGAGGTCGAATCCTTTCGAGGAGAGAGGGATGATGCTGAACCAGCCCAAAAACACCAATATCGACCCATTACAGGTTCCAAATGGTCCAATCACGCGGTCTAGGACAAAGGCATTGAAAGAGGCAATGAATGCATTGGTCTTGAAGGTTTCAACCCGGGCAGAATTGCAAGGACCGTTGGAGTATCAAGAGGAGACCTTAGTACATCTTATCCATGTACAGGAGGGGTCCAATACAACCTTATTTGGGCCATGAAATTAGGACAACAAAAGGATCCAAAAGAGTCCTACTACAATATGGAAACATGGGATTGATGGGCTGGATGGAAGAGAATAAATAAATCTTATGGGCTCTATTTAAGTTAGTTAGCTACAGCCCAAGGCTTGTTTGGGCTTAATTAAGACTTTGTTTTCAGATAGGATCCAAGGCTTGGTTGGATTTAGTAATGGGCTCTTTAATTTAACATTTTGGGTCTGTTTTAAGTGGACCTCATTTAAGTCCACATAAGAGGTCCATTAGGGTTACTTTTAAGGACTATATAAACTTATGTAACTCACTTCAGCAGCCATTATTGATGAAACTTCATTCTGAACTCTTCAGTTTCTGTGTAAGAGAGATTCTTGCATTCTTCAGTTCTTGAATGAACTGAATCTGACTTATCGAAGATTAATTGGTTTCGTGGCGTCATTCTACTCATTCCAATAGTGCTGGTGCCTTGGGGCAGGTTTCCATTGTGTCACAATCCTATCAGACCTTCTTTTGGCTTTCCGGGATCTTATCTCATTCTTGGTTGTGGGTTGCGTGACCACGTGATCACGAGGTTCGCATCAGTAGTGTTTGGTTGCACTTAAGGAATGAATGTTTTCCTGAAAAACGACGTTCAAAACTCTTACCTAGGGTGACGGACCATTTCAAGTAGTGGAACGCATCAATGATAATGCCTACAAGCTTAGACTTCCCAGGTGACTATGGTGTTAGTGTAAGCTACGTTTCTGATTTATCTCTAATTGATGTAGGTGATGATTTGAGGACAAATCCTTCTCAAGAGGGCGAGAATGATGCAAACAAAGGAGCTGGACATATTGATCCTACACTCGGGAATGCGTCTAAATTCACACAAGATCCTTTGTCACTTCTAAGTGATGCAAACAAAGGTTGCACTATATGGGCTAATCTAAGAGATTTGGGCTGATTCTAAAAAGACCATGGTGGGATCAAATGATAATCAAGGCTTAGTCCACATCATCAAAGCAATTGAAGAGGGTAATAATTCTGCAAAAACGTTGCAGCATGATCGTACCATCAAAGGGCATGAATTTTATGACTTTGAAGGTTAATATTAGAGGAATGAAGTTGGTCTTCAATGGTAATGTTAAATACATTGTATTTAGTCATTACTATTTATGATAGCCTCTATAAGTCCAAGAGACCTAAAAACGTGGGGACTTGTTTATGTTACTGTTTGAGTTATGACTTTTCTTATTCTTTGAGGGTTATTCCAAGTATAAAAAGGGACATTTTGATATTATTAAGCAGATTATGTTTTCAGAGGATTATCATATTTGTGAGGTCTTTTGTTCCTCTTGGATTAAGTAATGGGCTTTTTAATTTTTGTTTTTGGGTCAGTTTTCAGTGGACCTCATTTAAGTCCACATAAGAGGTCCATTAGTTTTCAGTGGACCTTATTTCTAGGATCTTATCTCATTCTTGGTTGTGGGTTGCGTGATCACGAGGTTTGCATCAGGTGGTATCAGAGCTAGGCTCCGAAGCAAGGTCATATCGTTCTGTTATTTTCATTTTTTTCGTTTTTTTGTGTTCCTTGTAGTTTGTTTGTGTTCATCTCTTTGTTCTTCGTGTCAGCGTCATCTTAAAAAAGAAAGTGTAGAAAACATAAGCAAATCACGTCGGAATCAGTTGGAATTTAATATTGCGTCTATTGGGGTAAAGATAGTGTAATATTTCAAATTTGGGCTTATTCTGATATTGATTTCTTGAGGGGTTATTTTGAAATTCATTTCTCCATAGAAACACTACCTTAGTGAACCCATAACAATTGCAACCTTATATTCTGTGTTTTGGGGTTGATATCCCATGATATATTAAATTGGGGCTTATTTCGATATCGTATACTAGAGGTTTCAATTGGAAGTTCATTTCTGTCTCAAATTCATCACATAAGGGTTTGTGTACCTAGAAGTACGAGAGAGACCTATAAATTGAGTGTTATGTTTTCCATAGTACTAAAATTGATGCGAACCTCATGATCTCGTGGTCACGCAACCCACAACCAAGAATGACATAAGATCCCGAAAGCCAAAAGAAGGTCTGATAGGAGTGTGACACAATGGAAACCTGCCCCAAGGCACCAGCACTATTGGAATGAGTAGAATGACGCCACGAAGCCAGTTAATCTTCGATAAGTCAGATTCAGTTCATTCAAGAACTGAAGAATGCAAGAATCTCTCTTACACAGAAACTGAAGAGTTCAGAATGAAGTTTCATCAATAATGGCTGCTGAAGTGAGTTACATAAGTTTATATAGTCCTTAAAAGTAACCCTAATGGACCTCTTATGTGGACTTAAATGAGGTCCACTTAAAACAGACCCAAAATGTTAAATTAAAGAGCCCATTACTAAATCCAAGCAAGCCTTGGATCCTATCTGAAAACAAGGTCTTAATTAAGCCCAAACAAGCCTTGGGCTGTAGCTAACTAACTTAAATAGAGCCCATAAGATTTATTTATTCTCTTCCATCCAGCCCATCAATCCCATGTTTCCATGTTGTAGTAGGACTCTTTTGGATCCTTTTGTTGTCCTAATTTCATGGCCCAAATAAGGTTGTATTGGACCCCTCCTGCACATGGATAAGATGTACTAAGGTCTCCTCTTGATACTCCAACGGTCCTTGCAATTCTGCCCGGGTTGAAACCTTCAAGACCAATGCATTCATTGCCTCTTTCAATGCCTTTGTCCTAAACCGCGTGATTGGACCATTTGGAACCTGTAATGGGTCGAGGTTGGTGTTTTTGGGCTGGTTCGCATCAGATGTACTAAGGTCTCCTCTTGATACTCCAACGGTGCTTGCAATTCTGCCGGGTTGAAACCTTCAAGACCAATGCATTCATTGCCTCTTTCAATGCCTTTGTCCTAGACCGCGTGATTGGACCATTTGGAACCTGTAATGGGTCGATATTGGTGTTTTTGGGCTGGTTCGCATCAAAAATACTAAATATTGATTTTGAGATCATTTCAAAATCGGTTCATCTTGGTTTCAATTCTGTGACGTAAAAATAGCGTAATAGGTTAAATTTTGCTCAAGTCTCAAAACATGATCCCTACTGTTTAATTTTGCCCATTTCTCTGTTTTTATTCTATTGTGAGCTATCTAGGAGTCAAGTAATTGTTTTTCTAGTATTTGCTTCTGTTTTATTTCGTGTCTTCAGTATCGTCCACAATTGAATGCGATTTGCGTTGCTACTCGCGAAATCGTAATCTTAGTTTTGTTTTCAGTATTTTTGTTGCTTCTTGAGTCTGAAAATCATAATGAGAGTACGCTGCGACGGCTACTAACTTTGATTTGTTGATTTTAGTTCAGAAAGAACCAAAAGAAAGCAAGTTGTGAGGTAAAAGGCTTAGTGAGCTTATTAGAGTGAACAACCTTGATTTTTTTTGTGATACACGAGAGTTGAGAGGATATCTATATATTTTTTTTTGCTACTAACCACATTTTGCAGATTCAAAAGATGTGTGAAAATAATGAATCAGGGACACAAAATGTTGACGTGGCGTTCCAATTACGAGCCATGGGTCAACAACTTGAGTTGATGTTGAGGGATTACAAAGATATGAAAGATGAGGTGAATTCAAGAAAGCAACAAAATAGTGGGGCTGATGGCCGAGGAAATACAGTCTGTATGGCCGTAGGAAATAACAGATCTGATTTT
The DNA here is from genome assembly GCA_032356905.1 of Salix exigua. Lineage (NCBI taxonomy): Eukaryota > Viridiplantae > Streptophyta > Magnoliopsida > Malpighiales > Salicaceae > Salix > Salix exigua. The sequence goes on along the minus strand of CM063589.1, from coordinate 12,925,943 downwards.
GAAGAGTATGTTAATGAAAACGCAGATATGGGCGAAGATGACTATGATTTTGCATCCGTTGGCCAAGGAATTAGGTATGGATCAAACAGAGCTAGGAGGAATATGAATTTCTGTGGCATGGGGAATTATGAAGATATAGATGTGGACACCATGAAACTGAAAATTCTGAACTTTCAAGGTAAAAATGATCCGGAGGCTTATTTGGAGTGGGAGAAAAAGGTAGGTTGGATTTTTGATTGTCATAACTATTCTGAATAGAAAAAAAGCAAAATTGGTGATGATTGAGTTTACAGAGTATGCAATGATTTGGTGGGATCAGATTGTAATCGAATAGCATTCGCAAATTATATATTGCAGAGTCAAGAAGCAATAAGAATACTGAAAACAAAGCAAAACAAAACTACGATTACGATTTTGGGAGTATCAATTAAAATTGGTATGAATGGTGGAGGATACGATGACACGAAATAAACACAGAAGCAAATTCTAGCGGAAACAATTACCTGACACACCAATAACTTAAAACAGAACAAAAACAGAGAATTGGACACAACTGAACAGTAAGGATCAGTTTTTGAGAATTGAGGAGACTCCAAACTCCTACGTAATTTTTACGTAACAGAATGGAAACAAAGAACAAATGACTTGAAATGACCTCAAAATCAACATTTAGAATCTTAATACTAAAAAAAATGAAAATCAATTTATACGTCTTTCTCGTACTTGTAGCTACTCAAACACTTATGTGATCAATTTGCGGCAGAAATGAACCTGCTAATAATCCCCAGTGATTATATCATGCGATACCAATCCCAAGAGACCGAATATAAAGTTTAAATTGATTCTAAAGTGTTTATAGATGGGTTCATGTAGGTAGTGTTTCGTGGCAGAAATGAATATGGAAATAACACCATAAGAAATCAATATCAAAATAAGCCCCAAAATGACATATGATACTATCTTCATCCCCAAAGAAGGAATATGACATTTGAAATGATTCTGATGTGGTTTGCTTATTTTTCCCGGAAGTAGCATTTTAGGCCAGATTTCAATGATTCTTGAAATTTCAATGAATGCCTCTATCTCTTTTTCTTTTCTTTTTTTAATATACTGAGATGAGAGACACAAAACGATGAAATATAACACTTTTTTAAGATGAGGCTGACACGAAGAACAAGGAGATGAACACTGGAAAACTTCAATGAACACTAAAAAAGGCATGCAAATAACAGACTGATATGACCTTGTGTCGGAACCTAGCTCTAACACCACATGATGCGAGCCTCGTGATCACGTGGTCACACAATTCACAACCTAGAATGAGATCTCCTCCGAGGCTTGCTTCGATTATGTCGTAGGCTTTTCAATTTAGGATTTTGGGTCAGTTGTGAGTCGACCTCTTTCAAGTCCACTTAAGAGTTGCATACATACAGACCGTATTTCCTCAGCGATCAGCCCCACTATTCTGTTCCTTTGTGTCACGGTTTGGCTCAATTCACCTCATCTTTGCAATGTAATTGGCTCGTAAATGGAACGCTATGTCAGAGTTTTGTGTCGCTGATTTGTTGTTTTCAGACATTAATTGAATCTGAAAGATGTTGTTAGTGGCATAAAAATATATATATCCTCACAACTCTCCTATTTCACAAACAGAGAAACAAATCAAGTGTTTTCACTCTATTAAGCTCACCACGCCTTTTACCTCACAACTTGTTTTCTTTTGGTTCAGTTTATGTGTGATAGTGATTTTTGCATTCTGTAGTTCTTGAACGAACTGAATCCATTGTGCCTTATTGCCTTATGTCAGCTTTCCGGGATGTTATCTCATTCTTAGTTGTGGGTTGCGTGACCACGTAAGCACGAGGTTCGAATCAAAGGTCGACTCACAACTGACCCAATATCGTAAATTGAAAAGCTGACATAATCGAAGCAAGCCTTGGAGGATATCTCATTCTTGGTTATGGGTTGTGTGATCACGTGATCATGAGGTTCAGTATCATGTGGTGTCAGAGTTAGGCTCGAAACAAGGTCATATCATTCTGTTATTTTCGTGTCTTTTTATTGTTCCTTGAAGTTTTCCACTGTTTGTGTTCATCTCCTTGTTCTTCGTGTCAGTGTCAACAGACCCAAAATCCTAAATTGAAAAGCCGACGTAATCGAAGCAAGCCTTGGAGGAGATCTCATTTTGTGTTGTGGATCTGCGTAACCACGTGATCACGAGGTTCACGTCATGTGGTCATATCATTCTGTTATTTTCGTGCCTTGTTTTAGTGTTCCTTGAAGTTTTCAGTGTTTGTTTTCATCTCCTTATTCTTCTTGTCAGCGTCATCTTAAAAAAAGGTTAAATTTATTATTTTCCATCCATTCCATGTTTCCATATTGTAGTAGGATTCTTTTGGGTCCTTTTGTTGTCCTAACTTCATGGCCCAAATAAGGTTGTATTGGATCCTCGTGCACATGGATAAGATGTACTAAGGTCTCCTCTTGATACTCCAATGGTCCTTGCAATTCTGACTGGGTTGAAACTTTCAAGACCAATGCATTCATTGCCTATTTCAATGTCTTTGTCCTAGACCGCGTGATGCGAACCTCGTGATCACGTGGTCACGCAACCCACAACCAAAAATGAGATAAGATCCCGGAAAGCCAAAATAAGGTCTGATAGGAGTGTGACACAATGAAAACCTGCCCCAAGGCACCAACACTATTGGAATGAGTAGAATGACGTCACGAAGCCAGTTAATCTTCGATAAGTCAGATTCAGTTTATTCAAGAACTGAAGAATGTAAGAATCTCTCTCCCACATAAACTGAAAATTTCAGAATGAAGTTTCATCACGTGGTCTAGGAGAAAGGGTTACATGAGTTTATATAGTTCTTAAAAGTGACCCTAATAGACTTCTTATATGGACTTAAATAAATTCCACTGAAAACTGACCCAAAATCCTAAATTAAAAATTCCATAACTTAATCCAAGCAAGCCTTGGATCCTATCTGAAAACAAAGTCTTAATTAAGTCTAGACAAGCTTTGGGTTGTAACTAACTAATGTAAAAAAAACCCATAAAGTTTATTTATTCTCTTCCATCCAGCCCATCAATTCTATGTTTCCATGTTGTTGTAGGACTCTTTTGGATCCTTTTGTTGTCCTAACTTCATGGCCCAAATAAGGTTGTATTGGACCCCTCCTGCACATGGATAAGATGTACTAAGGTCTCCTCTTGATACTCCAATGGTCCTTGCAATTCTGACCGGGTTGAAACCTTCAAGACCAATGCATTCATTGCCTCTTTCAATGCCTTTGTCCTAGACCGCGTGATTGGACCATTTGGAACATGTAATGGGTCCATGCTGGTGTTTTTGGGCTGGTCCGCATCATCTCCTCTCTCCTCGAAAGGATTCGACCTCGAATCAATATCTGTGTCAAACAATGTAAGATCAGCAACATTAAAGGTAGCACTAACACTATACTCACCTGGAAGATCAATTTTGTATGCGTTGTCATTTATTCTCTCCAAAACCTGAAATGGACCATCACCACGAGGCTGTAATTTTGATTTCCTTTGGTTAGGAAACCGTTCCTTCCGCATGTGCACCCAAACCCAATCACCGGGTTGGAAAACAACCAGTTTACGTCCCTTATTTGCTTTAGAAGCATAAAGTCTGTTCTTTTTCTCTATTTGCAGTCGAACTCCTTCATGGAGTTTTCTCACCATCTTTGCTTTCTGTTCACCATCTAAACTTACTCTTTCTTCACAAGGTAAAGGAATTAAGTCCATAGGAGTTAGTAGATTAAAACCCTAAGCAACTTCAAAAGGAGAAAAACTAGTCATCGAATGCACAATTCTATTATAAGCAAACTCAACAAAAGACAAACATTCTTCCTAACTTTTCAAATTCTTTTGTATTACAACACGTAAAAGTTGTGATAATGTTCTATTGACTACCTCAGTTTGCCCATCTGTTTGAGGATGACATGTTGTCGAAAATAAAAGTTTGGTTCCCAACTTTCCCCATAAGGTCTTCCAAAAGTAACTAAGGAATTTAACATCACGATCTGATACAATACTCTTAGGAATGCCATGCAAACGTACAATCTCCCTAAAGAACCACAACAAAAATGGAGTCTCTACCTTTTTTGACCTAGGTAAATCTAAAACAAAGTCCATAGAGATATCTACCCAAGGTTCAGTAGGCACAGGTACTCTAGATTTTGCCTTCCGACAAGCGATGCATTGTTCACAAATTCGTTGCACATCTCTTTTCATTTTTGGCCAATAGAAATGCTCATGCAATACATTCAAACTTTTCGCAACCCCAAAGTGACCCATTAAACCACCCCCATGTGCTACACGAACAAATAATTCACGCAAAGAACTAGCAGGAACACACATTCTATTCTCTTTGAACAAATAACCATCCATCAAATAGAACTTACCGAAGCCGAATTTCCACATGCATTATAAATCTCAGCAATTACCATACAATTCCTTCACATATTCAAAGCCTAGGACATACCTGCGCGAAAGTGCATCGGCTACGATGTTCTCTTTCCCTTGCCTATACTTGATCACGTAAGGAAAAGTTTCAACGAATTCAACCCATTTTGCATGTCTCCTATTCAACTTACCTTGTCCTTTCAGATGTATCAAGGACTCGTGATCTGAATGGATCACGAACTCTTTTGGCCACAAGTAATGCTCCCATGTTTTCGAGTGCTCTTACCAAGGCATAGAGTTCTTTGTCGTGAGTGGGATAGTTCAAGGTCGCTCCACTTAACTTCTCACTAAAATAGGCAATAGGTCTCCGATCCTGCATCAAACACAGCACCTATTCCCATTCCAGACGCATCACACTCTATTCCAAATGCTTTTGTAAAGTCAGGTAGAGAGAAAACAGGTTGTTTCTCTAGTTTTTCCACGCAATTCTCATTACTCTTCTTCACTTTCTTCTCTCCTCTTGTCTTACCTCCACTCTCAGCTAGATTTGGGTGTTTTTGAGTGGTCGAATGGTCTGATTTGTTGGGAGTGTTGGCCAAACATTTGTTTTTGTTTGGATGGGTGGCTGAAGGGGTTGTAGAGGTTTGTGTTGTGGGCAAATCTGATGGTTTTCTCTCCCCATGTTCCTCACCTTGATTTTCTCTCCCCATCGCCTCATGCTCTCTTTTTAGCTTTATTTGATCGTCATACACCTGTTTGGGTGTAAGAGGTACAAGAGTGATGGTTTTACCATCTTTTACAATGGTATACCTATTCTTAACCCCATCATGAACTGCCTTCCTATCATATTGCCATGGCCTCGCCAACAAGATGTGACTTGCTTGCATTGGTACCACATCGCACATAACTTCATCAACATACTTCCCAATCAAAAATGGGACCACAACCTGCTTAGTCACTTTCACTTCACCACTATCGTTCAGCCATTGCAATCTATATGGTTTCACATGCTTAACAGTTCTCAAATTCAGTTTATTAACAAGGGTGGTACTGCAAACATTAACACAACTTCCACTATCAATAATTAAACCACACACCTTGCTTTGTACGTAACAGCGCGTATGGAAGATATTCTCTCTTTGTTGATGAGACTCATCATCCTTGACTTGAACTTGAAGTGTGCGTCTTATAACCAGGACCCACAACCGGTAATGCTAACTCATCCTCATCAATATCCTCCAATGGTGGCATGCCTTCGCAATCAGATTGGCCACTTTCAGATTCCATATCACCATCATCTCTAATCATCATGATTCTCTTGTTTGGACACTCTGAAGCATAATGCCCATGCCCTTGACACCTAAAACATTTAACATCACGAGTACGTTTAGGTTGAGTTTCAGATTTACCTTTGGTACCAGGGGCATCAACCTTAGCCGTTGTTCGTTCAGTTTTAAAAGGAACAAGCGATCTTGGCTGGACAGTACTTTCTCTCTTCAGATTCGTTTTCCACGATGATGAAGAACCCGGATTAGATCCTGGCCGAACATGTCCCTTCCTGAGTTGTCTCTCTACCTTCGTAGCCATGTGAACCATGTCCTGTAGCTCCACATAGTGCTGTAGCTCAACCACATTGGCAATGTCACGATTCAACCCATTAAGAAATCTAGCCATGGTGGCTTCTCTATCCTCGACAACATTGGCACGAATCATTGCTATTTCCATCTCTTTGTGATATTCATCTACTGTCTTATAGCCTTGATTCAGACCTTGGAGCTTCAGGTATAGGTCTCTATAATAGTGATTTGGCACAAATCGTCTCCTCATTAACGTATTCATCTCCCCCAACTCTGAGCGGGTCCCACCAAATCATTGCATACGCTGTAAACTCAATAATCACCAATTTCAATTTTTTTGTCAGAATAGCTATGACAATCAAAAATCCAATCTACTTTCTTCTCCCACTCCAAATAAGCCTCGGGATCATTTTTACCTTCAAAGTTAGGAATTTTCAGTTTGATGTTGTCCCCATCCATATCTTCATAATTCCCCATGCCACGGAAATTCACATTCCTCCTAGCTCTGCTCGGTCCAGGCCCACTATTCTGTTGCTTTATTGAATTCACCTCATCATTCAGATCTTTGAATGCCCTCGATATCAACTCATAATTGGAGCACTAAGTCAACATTTTGTATCCCTGATTCGTTGTTTTCAGACATCCTTTGAATCTGCAAAATTTGGATAGTATCAAAAAAAATATATAGATATAGATATCCTCACAACTCTCGTGTATCACACAAAAACAAAATCAAGGTTTTTTCTCTCTAATAAGCTCACTACGCCTTTTACCTTACAACTTGCTGTCTTTTGGTTCTTTCAGAACTAAAATCAACAAATCAAAGTTACTAGCCTTCGCAGCGCACTCTGATTATGATTTTCAAACTCAAGAAGCAATAAAAATACTGAAAACAAAGCAAAACAAAACTACGATTACGATTTCGCGAGTAGCGAAGCAAATTCGTACGAATTGTGGACGATACAAAGACACGAAATAAAAGAGAAGCAAATACTAGAGAAAACAATTACTGGACTCCTAGATGGCTGATAATAGAATGAAAACAGAGAAATGGACAAAATTAAACAGTAGGGATCATGTTTTGAGACATTGCTCATGTTATAGAATTGGAGCACATGGTCCATATGGCAACGAAGGTGGAGAGGCAAATAAAGAGAAGGGACAGTACACGTTTTCAGACCAATTCAGCATCATCTTCCTCAATATGGAGGCCGAATTTTAAGACAGAGGGGCTGCCCAGCCAAAGCCTTATGGAAGGGCCGAACATCTAAGGCCAAAAGGATACTCATACGGATGCGAAAGGTAAATCTAAATATCAACCTACTCGTGATAGAGATATTAAATGGTTTAAGTGTTTAGGGAAGGGGCACATTGCATCTCAGCGTCCAAACCGAAGAGTTATGCTTACAAGAGATAAATAATAGGGAGGTTGAATCTGAAAGTGAAGAGATGCCACCTTTGGTGGATTGTAGTGATGAGGAGATTGCATACCCTGTTGAGGAGAGGCCTTGGTTATAAGGCGTGCCCTGAACATGCAAATCAAGGAAGATGATGCAGATCAGTAACGGAAAATATATTTCACACTCAATGTCATATCCAAAACAAGGCATGTAGCATGATAATTGATGGAGGTAGTTGTGCTAATGTTGCTAGTTATACCCTTGTGAAGATATTGAATCTGAGTTGCATTAAGCATATGAGGCCTTATAGATTGCAATGGTTGAATGAATGTGGTGAAGTGAGGGTTACTAAGCAGGTTCTTATTACGTTTTCTATTGGGAAGTACTCTGATGAGATTTTTGTGCATGCTAGTCACTTGCTTTTGGGGCGTCCATGGCAGTTTGTCACTTACTCTTGTACCTCTTTCTCCTAAACAAGTGTATGATGATCAAATCAAATTAAAAAAAGAATGTGAGGATGGGAAGAGTGAAAATTCACGTGAGGACAATGGTGAGAGAAAACCATCAGATTCGGCTAAACCTAAATCATTAATTAAAACGGCTGAGAGTGGAGGTAAAAACAGAGGAGTGAAGAAAGTAAGCTTGTGTGATGATAGTAGTGTGGAAAAATTAAAGAAACAACCTAATTTTTATGCAAAAGGATCTCAAATCAGATCTGCCTTTTTCACTAATAAGCCAATGATCTTACTTGTGTATAAGGAGGCTTATTTTAACACTAACGATCTTGATTCTGCTATTACTAGTGTGGCTATTTCTTTAATGCAGGAGTTTGATGATGTATTTCCTGAAGACATCCCTAATGGATTACCACCATTAACGGGGATTGAACATCAAATTGACCTAGGAATAGGATGAGTTGATGATGAAGGGTTATATTCGTGAGAGTATGAGTCCTTGTGTTGTGCCAGTGCTACTTGTGCCTAAAAAGGATGGAACATGGAGGATGTGTGTTGATTGTCGTGTCGTCAATAACATCACGGTAAAGTATCGACATCTTATTCCTAGGCTTGATAACATGCTAGATGAGTTACATGGATCATGTATTTTCTCTAAGATTGATCTAAAAAGTGGGAACCATCAGATTAGGATGAAAGAGGGTGATGAGTGGAAAACTGCATTTAAGACTAAGCATGGGTTGTATGAATGGTTAGTCATGTCGTTTGGACTTACGAACGCGCCTAGCACATTTATGCATTTAATGAATCATGTATTGCGTGCGTTTATAGGTAAGTTTGTTGTTGTGTATTTTGATGATATTTTGATCTATAGTAAGAACTTAAATGAGCATCTTGATCATTTGCGTAATGTACTTAGTGTGTTGCGTAGTGAGCAATTATATGCTAATCTTAAGAAGTGTACTTTTGTTCGGCACCTGTTTTAGCTTTGCCAGACTTTACGAGAGCTTTTGAAGATGAATGTGATGCGTTAGGTATTGGTATAGGAGCTGTGTTAATGCAGGATAAAAGGCCCATTGCGTATTTCAGCGAAAAACTTAATGGGGCAGCTTTGAATTACCCTACATATGACAGGGAGCTCTATGCCTTGGTCAAAACTCTAGAGACGTGGCAGCATTACCTGTGGCGTAAGGAGTTTGTGATACATTCTGATCATGAATCATTGAAGCACTTGAAGGGGCAAGGTAAGTTGAGTATGAGACATGCCAAATGGGTGGAATTTATTGAAACCTTTCCGTATGTGATCAAGTACAAGCAAGGAAAAGAAAACATTGTGGCTGATGCACTTTCGCGTAGGTATGTTCTTTTATCTACTTTAGATGCTAGATTTCTAGGATTTGAACACACAAAAGAATTGTACAAGGATGATAGTGATTTTCCTAATGTTTACAATGCTTGCGAAACTTCTGCTTTTGGGAAGTTTGATAGACTTGATGGATATTTGTTTAAAGAGAGTCGATTGTGTGTTCCATTAAGTTTTATACGTGAATTGCTTGTACGTGAAGACATGGGGGCGGGTTGATGGGGCATTTTGGTGTTGTTTCACGGGGTCCCTAAGAGCATTGTTTATGATAGAGATGTTAAGTTCCTTAGCTATTTTTAGAAGGTGTTATGGGGAAAATTGGGTACTAAACTGTTGTTTTCAACTACTTGTCATCCGAAGTAGTTAATAGGACCTTAATACAACTTCTGCGTGTTGTCATTCAAAAGAACTTAAAGAATTGGGAAGATTGTTTGCCATTTATAGAGTTTGCATATAATCGTAGTGTATGGATTAAACCCATTAACTCCAATGGATTTGATTCTATTACCTATGGATGAATGGGTTAGTTTGGATGGTAATCGTAAAGCACAGGTGGTAAAGACACTCCATGAGAGTGTGCGGCAACAGATTGAAAGGAGGAATCGCGTGTATACGACCAAAGCGAATAAGGGGCGCAAACATGTTGTCTTTCAGCCTGGCGATTGGGTTTGGGTGCATATGCGCAGGGAGAGTGATGCGAACCAGCCCAAAAACACCAACATCGACCCATTACAGGTTCCAAATGGTCCAATCACGCGGTCTAGGACAAAGGCATTGAAAGAGGCAATGAATGCATTGGTCTTGAAGGTTTCAACCCGGGCAGAATTGCAAGGACCGTTGGAGTATCAAGAAGAGATCTTAGTACATCTTATCCATGTGCAAGAGGGGTCCAATACAACCTTATTTGGGCCATGAAATTAGGACAATAAAAGGATCCAAAAGAGTCCTACTACAACATGGAAACATGGGATTGATGGGCTGGATGGAAGAGAATAAATAAACCTTATGGGCTCTATTTAAGTTAGTTAGCTACAGCCCAAGGCTTGTTTGGGCTTAATTAAGACTTTGTTTTCAGATAGGATCCAAGGCTTGCTTGGATTAAGTAATGGGCTCTTTAATTTAACATTTTGGGTCTGTTTTCAGTGGACCTCATTTAAGTCCACATAAGAGGTCCATTAGGGTTACTTTTAAGGACTATATAAACTCATGTAACCCTTCAGCAGCCATTATTGATGAAACTTCATTCTGAACTCTTCAGTTTCTGTGTAAGAGAGATTCTTGCATTCTTCAGTTCTTGAATGAACTGAATCTGACTTATCGAAGATTAACTGGCTTCGTGGCGTCATTCTACTCATTCCAATAGTGCTGGTGCCTTGGGGCAGGTTTCCATTGTGTCACACTCCTATCAGACCTTCTTTTGGCTTTCCGGGATCTTATCTCATTCTTGGTTGTGGGTTGCGTGACCACGTGATCACGAGGTTCGCATCAGGTGGTATCAGAGCTAGGCTCCGAAACAAGGTCATATTCTGTTATTTTCGTGCTTTTGTTTTTGTCTATGTTCCTTGAAGCTTTCCAGTGTTTGTGTTCATCTCTTTGTTCTTCGTGTCAGCGTCATCTTAAAAAAAAAAGAATTTATATTTCATCATTTTCTGTCTCTTTGTTTCATTATATTAAAAAACAAAACAAAAAAAAAAAGAAGTAAAGAAAAGAATTTCAATCTTGCTGCAGAAAACACAAGTCTAGGGAAACACAAACAAATCACATCGGAATCAGTTGTAATTTTATATTGGGTCTATTGGGCTTATTCTGATATTGCTTTCTTGAGGGGTTATTTCAAAATTCATTTCTGCCGCAGAAACACTACCTTAGAATGCATTGAAACTTTATATTTGGTTTGTAGGGGTTGATATTGAATTAAATATTAAATTGGGGCTTATTTGGATATCGTATAGTAGAGGTTTCAATTGGAGGTTCATTTCTGCCCATATTCATCACATAAGGGTTTGTGTACCTAGAAGTACGAGAAAGACCTATAAATTGAGTGTTATGTTTTACTTAGTACTAAAATACTAAATATTGATTTGGAAGTCCTTTCGAAATTTGTTGGTCTTGGTTTCAATTCTATTACGTAAAAATTGCGTAAGAGGTTAAATTCTGCTCAAGTCTCAAAACATGATCCCTACTGTTTAATTTTGTCCAATTCTCTATTTTCATTCTATTATCAGCTATCTAGGAGTCAAGTTATTGTTTTCTCGAGTATTTGCCTCTCTTTTATTTTGTGTCTTTGTATCGTCCACAATTCGTACGAATTTGCTTTGCTACTCACGTAATCGTAGTTTTGTTTTGTTTTATTTTCAGTATTTTTATTGCTTGTTGAGTGCGCTGCGAAGGCTACTGACTTTGATTTGTTGATTTTAGTTCTGAAAGAACCAAAAGACAGCAAGTTGTAAGGTAAAAGGCGTAGTGAGCTTATTAGAGAGAAAAAACCTTGATTTTGTTTTTGTGTGATACACGAGAGTTGTGAGGATATCTATATCTATATATTTTTTTGCTACTAACCAAATTTTGCAGATTCCAAGGATGTCTGAAAACAACGAATCAGGGACACAAAATGTTGACGTATGCGTTCCAATTATCGAGGGCATTCAAAGATCTGAAAGATGAGGTGAATTCAATAAAGCAACAGAATAGTGGGGCTGATCGCCGAGGAAATACAGCGTGATGGCTGTACGGAATAACAGATCTGATTTTGAAGAGTATGTTGATGAAAATACAAATGTGGGCAAAGATGACTATGAATTTTCATCTGTTGCCCAAGGAGTCAGGCCTGGACCGAGCAGAGCTAGGAGGAATGTGAATTTCCGTGGCATGGGGAATTATGAAGATATGGATGGGGACAACATCAAACTGAAAATTCCTAACTTTGAAGGTAAAAATGATCCCGAGGCTTATTTGGAGTGGGAGAAGAAAGTAGATTGGATTTTTGATTGTCATAGCTATTCTGAACAAAAAAAAATGAAATTGGTGATGATTGAGTTTACAGCGTATGCAATGATTTGGTGGGACCAAATTGTGATCAGTAGGAGGAGGAATGAGGAGACGATTTGTGCCAAACCACTATTATAGAGACCTATACCTGAAGCTCCAAGGTCTGAATCAAGGCTATAAGACAGTAGATGAATATCACAAAGAGATGGAAATAGCAATGATTCGTGCCAATGTTGTTGAGGATAGAGAAGCCACCATGGCTAGATTTCTTAATGGGTTGAATCGTGACATTGCCAATGTGGTTGAGCTACAACACTATGTGGAGCTAGAGGACATGGTTCACATGGCTACGAAGGTAGAGAGACAACTCAGGAAGGGACATGTTCGGCCAGGATCTAATCCGGGCTTCATCATCGTGGAAAACAAATCTGAGAGAAGGTATTGTCCAACCAAGATCGTTTGTTCCTTCTAAAACTGAACGAACAATGGCTAAGGTTGATGTCCCTACTGGTGCCAAAGGTAAATCTGAAACTCAACCTAAACGTACTCGTGATGTTAAATGTTTTAGGTGTCAAGGGCATGGACATTATGCTTCAGAGTGTCCAAACAAGATAATCATGATGATTAGAGATGATGGTGATATGGAATCTGAAAGTGGCCAATTTGATTGCGAAGGCATGCAACCATTGGAGGCTATTGATGAGGATGAGTTAGCATTACCGGTTGCGGGGTCCTTGGTTATAAGGCGCACACTTCAGGTTCAAGTCAAGGTTGATGAGTCTCATCAACAAAGAGAGAATATCTTCCATACGCGCTGTTACGTACAAAGCAAGGTGTGCGGTTTAATTATTGATAGTGGAAGTTGTGTTAATGTTTGCAGTACCACCCTTGTTAGTAAACTGAATTTGAGAACTGTTAAACATGCGAAACCATATAGATTGCAATGGCTGAATGATAGTGGTGAAGTGAAAGTGACTAAACAGGTTGTGGTCCCATTTTCGATTAGGAAGTATGTTGATGAAGTTATGTGCGATGTGGTACCAATGCAAGCAAGTCACATCTTGTTGGGGAGGCCATGGCAATATGATAGGAAGGCAGTTCATAATGGGGTTAAGAATAGGTATACCATTGTAAAAGATGGTAAAACTATCACTCTTGTACCTCTTACACCCAAACAGGTGTATGACGATCAAATAAAGCTAAAAGAGAGCATGAGGAGATGGGGAGAGAAAATCAAGGTGAGGAACATGGGGAGAGAAAACCATCAGATTCGCCCAGAACACAAACCTCTACAACCCCTTCAGCCACCCATCCAAACAAAAACAAATGTTTGGCCAACACTCCCAACAAATCAGACCATTCGACCACTCAAAAACACCCAAATCTGGCTAAGAGTGGAGGTAAGACAAGAGAAGAGAAGAAAGTCAGGAAGAGTAATGAGAATTGTGTGGAAAAACTAGAGAAACAACCTAATTTTTATGCTAGAGAGGCTGAGGTCAGATCTGCATATTTCACTAACAAACCAATGATTTTACTTGTGTACAAGGAGGCTTACTTTAACACTAATGATCTTGATCATATTGTGCCTAGTGCTGCTATTTCTTTGTTGTAGGAGTTTGATGATGTGTTCCCCGACGATACTCCAAGTGGATTACCTCCATTGCGAGGGATAGAGCATCAGATTGATTTCGTACCCGGAGCTTCAATTCCTAACCGGCCAGCATATAGAAGCAATCCCGAGGAGATGAAAGAGCTTCAAAGGCAAGTTGATGAGCTGATGGAAAAGGGCTACATTCGTGAGAGTAGGAGCCCATGTGCCGTACCGGTGCTACTTGTGCCTAAGAAGGATGGAACATGGAGGATGTGTGTTGATTGCCGAGCAATCAACAACATAACGGTAAAGTATAGACACCCTATTCCTAGGCTTGATGACATGTTAGATGAGTTACATGGATCTTGCATTTTCTCTAAAATTGACTTGAAAAGTGGGTACCATCAGATTAGGATGAAAGAGGGTGATGAGTGGAAAACTGCATTTAAGACTAAGTATGGTTTATATGAATGGTTAGTGATGCCGTTTGGACTTACAAATGCACCAAGTACGTTTATGCGTTTGATAAATCATGTGTTGCGTGCATTCATAGGTAAGTTTGTGGTTGTGTATTTTGATGACATTTTGATCTATAGCAAGAACTTAACAGAGCATTTTGATCATTTGCGGAATGTACTTAGTGTGTTGCGTAGTGAGAAATTGTATGCTAATCTTAAAAAGTGTGCCTTCTGCTTGGAAGAAATTGTGTTTCTTGGCTATGTTGTAACTGCACAGGGTATCTTGATGGACGAGGAGAAAGTTAAGGCCATCCGGGATTGGCCTACACCCAAATCGGTAAGTGAGGTAAGGAGTTTTCATGGGTTAGCTAGTTTTTACAGGCGTTTTGTGAAAGACTTCAGTACAATAGCTGCACCCTTGAATGAAGTTGTTAAAAAGTCAGTTGCGTTTAAATGGGGGGAGGAACAAGAATTGGCTTTTGTTCTTTTGAAAGAAAAATTATGTTCTGCACCTGTTTTATCCTTACCTGACTTTACAAAGGCATTTGAAATAGAGTGTGATGCGTCTGGAATGGGAATAGGTGCTGTTTTGATGCAGGATCGGAGACCTATTGCATATTTTAGTGAGAAGTTAAGTGGAGCGACCTTGAACTATCCCACTTACGACAAAGAACTCTATGCCTTGGTAAGAGCACTCGAAACATGGCAGCATTACTTGTGGCCAAAAGAGTTCGTCATCCATTCAGATCATGAGTCCTTGAAACATCTGAAAGGACAAGGTAAGTTGAATAGGAGACATGCAAAATGGGTTGAATTCATTGAAACTTTTCCGTACGTGATCAAGTATAAGCAAGGGAAAGAGAACATCGTAGCCGATGCACTTTCGCGCAGGTATGTTCTTTTACACACCATGAATACTCGATTGCTAGGCTTTGAATATGTGAAGGATGGTAATGATTGTGATTTTGATGAGATTTATAATGCATGTGGAAATTCGGCTTCCGGTAAGTTCTATTTGATGGATGGTTATTTGTTCAAAGAGAATAGAATGTGTGTTCCTGCTAGTTCTTTGCATGAATTACTTGTTCGTGAAGCACATGGGGGTGGTTTAATGGGTCACTTTGGGGTTGCGAAAACCTTGGATGTATTGCATGAGCATTTCTATTGGCCAAAAATGAAAAGAGATGTGCAACGAATTTGTGAACAATGCATCGCTTGTCGGAAGGCAAAATCTAGAGTACAACCACATGGTCTCTATACACCATTACCTGTGCCTACTGAACCTTGGGTAGATATCTCTATGGACTTTGTGTGTTAGGTTTCCCTAGTTCAGAGAAACGCAGAGACTCGATTTTTGTTGTGGTTGATAGGTTTTCTAAAATGGCTCATTTCATTGCATGCCATAAAACAGATGATGCATCTCATATTGCAGACTTGTTCTTTAGGGAGATTGTACGTTTGCATGGCATTCCTAAGAGTATTGTGTCAGATCGTGATGTTAAATTCCTTAGTTACTTTTGGAAGACCTTGTGGGGAAAATTGGGAACCAAACTTTTATTTTCGACAACATGTCATCCTCAAACAGATGGGCAAACTGAGGTAGTCAATAGAACATTATCTCAACTTTTGCGTGTTGTAATACAAAAGAATTTGAAAAGTTGGGAAGAATGTTTGCCTTTTGTTGAGTTTGCTTATAATAGAACTGTGCATTCGACAACTAGTTTTTCTCCTTTTGAGGTTGCTTATGGTTTTAATCCGCTAACTCCTATGGACTTAATTCCTTTACCTTGTGAAGAAAGGGTAAGTTTAGATGGTGAACAGAAGGCAAAGATGGTGAGACAACTCCATGAAGGAGTTCGACTGCAAATAGAGAAAAAGAACAGACTTTACGCTTCTAAAGCAAATAAGGGACGTAAACTGGTTGTTTTCCAACCCGGTGATTGGGTTTGGGTGCACATGCGGAAGGAACGGTTTCCTAACCAAAGGAAATCAAAATTACAGCCTCGTGGTGATGGTCCATTTCAGGTTTTGGAGAGAATAAATGACAACGCATACAAAATTGATCTTCCAGGTGAGTATAGTGTTAGTGCTACCTTTAATGTTGCTGATCTTACATTGTTTGACACAGATATGGATTCGAGGTCGAATCCTTTCGAGGAGAGAGGGGATGATGCGAACCAGCCCAAAAACACCAATATCGACCCATTACAGGTTCCAAATGGTCCAATCACGCGGTCTAGGACAAAGGCATTGAAAGAGGCAATGAATGCATTGGTCTTGAAGGTTTCAACCCGGGCAGAATTGCAAGGACCGTTGGAGTATCAAGAGGAGACCTTAGTACATCTTATCCATGTGCAGGAGGGGTCCAATACAACCTTATTTGGGCCATGAAATTAGGACAACAAAAGGATCCAAAAGAGTCCTACTACAACATGGAAACATGGGATTGATGGGCTGGATGGAAGAGAA
The DNA here is from genome assembly GCA_032356905.1 of Salix exigua. NCBI lineage: Eukaryota > Viridiplantae > Streptophyta > Magnoliopsida > Malpighiales > Salicaceae > Salix > Salix exigua. The sequence continues at coordinate 12,909,205 of CM063589.1, read as the reverse complement.
TAAATAAACCTTATGGGCTTTATTTAAGTTAGTTAGCTACAGCCCAAGGCTTGTTTGGGCTTAATTAAGACTTTGTTTTCAGATAGGATCCAAGGCTTGCTTGGATTTAGTAATGGGCTCTTTAATTTAACATTTTGGGTCTGTTTTAAGTGGACCTCATTTAAGTCCACATAAGAGGTCCATTAGGGTTACTTTTAAGGACTATATAAACTCATGTAACTCACTTCAGCAGCCATTATTGATGAAACTTCATTCTGAACTCTTCAGTTTCTGTGTAAGAGAGATTCTTGCATTCTTCAGTTCTTGAATGAACTGAATCTGACTTATCGAAGATTAACTGGCTTCGTGGCGTCATTCTACTCATTCCAATAGTGCTGGTGCCTTGGGGCAGGTTTTCATTAACTGAATCTGACTTATCGAAGATTAAGTCGGCTTTTCAATTTAGGATTTTGGGTCAGTTGACACCGACACGAAGAACAAGGAGATGAACACAAACAGTGGAAAACTTCAAGGAACAATAAAAAGACACGAAAATAACAGAATGATATGACCTTGTTTGGAGCCTAGCTCTAACACCACATGATGCGAGCCTCGTGATCACGTGGTCACACAATTCACAACCTAGAATGAGATCTCCTCAAAGGCTTGCTTTGATTATGTCGGCTTTTCAATTTAGGATTTTGGGTCAGTTGTGAGTAGATGATGCGAACCTCATGATCACGTGGTCACGCAACCCACAACCAAGAATGACATAAGATCCCGAAAGCTGACATAAGGCAATAAGGCACAATGGATTCAGTTCGTTCAAGAACTACAGAATGCAAAAATCACTATCACACATAAACTGAACCAAAGAAAACAAGTTGTGAGGTAAAAGGCGTGGTGAGCTTATTAGAGTGAAAACACTTGATTTGTTTCTCTGTTTGTGAAATAGGAGAGTTGTGAGGATATATATATTTTTATGCCACTAACAACATCTTTCAGATTCAATTAATGTCTGAAAACAACAAATCAGCGACACAAAACTCTGACATAGCGTTCCATTTACGAGCCAATTACATTGCAAAGATGAGGTGAATTGAGCCAAACCGTGACACAAAGGAACAGAATAGTGGGGCTGATCGCTGAGGAAATACGGTCTGTATGTATGCAACTCTTAAGTGGACTTGAAAGAGGTCGACTCACAACTGACCCAAAATCCTAAATTGAAAAGCCTATGACATAATCGAAGGAAGCCTCGGACGAGATCTTATTCTTTGTTGTGGGTTGCGTGACCACGAGGTTCCCATCATGTGGTGTCAGAGCTAGGCTCCGAAACAAGGTCATATCAGTCTGTTATTTGCATGCCTTTTTTTAGTGTTCATTAAAGTTTTCTAGTGTTCATCTCCTTGTTCTTCGTGTCAGCCTCATCTTAAAAAAAGTGTTATATTTCATCGTTTTGTCTCTTCATCTCAGTATATTAAAAAAAACAGAAAAGAAAAAGAGATAGAGGCATTCATTGAAATTTCAAGAATCACTACTTCCGGGAAAAATAAGCAAACCACATCAGAATCATTTCAAATGTCATATTACATCTTTGGGGGTGAAGATAGTATCATATGTCATTTTGGGGCTTATTTTGATATTGATTTCTTGCGGTGTTATTTCCATATTCATTTCTGCCACGAAACACTACCTACATGAACCCATCTATAAACACTTTAGAATCAATTTAAACTTTATATTCGGTCTCTTGGGGTTGGTATCGCATGATATAATCACTGGGGATTATTAGCAGGTTCATTTCTGCCGCAAATTGATCACATAAGTGTTTGAGTAGCTACAAGTACGAGAAAGACGTATAAATTGATTTTCATTTTTTTTAGTATTAAGATTCTAAATGTTGATTTTGAGGTCATTTCGAAGTCATTTGTTCTTTGTTTCCATTCTGTTACGTAAAATTACGTAGGAGTTTGGAGTCTCCTCAATTCTCAAAAACTGATCCTTACTGTTCAGTTGTGTCCAATTCTCTGTTTTTGTTCTGTTTTAAGTTATTGGTGTGTCAGGTAATTGTTTCCGCTAGAATTTGCTTCTGTGTTTATTTCGTGTCATCGTATCCTCCACCATTCATACCAATTTTAATTGATACTCCCAAAATCGTAATCGTAGTTTTGTTTTGCTTTGTTTTCAGTATTCTTATTGCTTCTTGACTCTGCAATATATAATTTGCGAATGCTATTCGATCACAATCTGGTCCCACCAAATCATTGCATACGCTGTAAACTCAATCATCACCAATTTTATTTTTTTTTTGTTCAGAATAGCTATGACAATCAAAAATCCAATCTACTTTTTTCTCCCACTCCAAATAAGCCTCGGGATCATTTCTACCTTTGAAGTTAGGAATTATCAGTTTGATGTTGTCCCCATCTTCATAATCCCCCATGCCACGGAAATTCACATTCCTCCTAGCTCTGCTCGGTTCCGACCTGATTCCTTGGCCAACAGATGCAAAATCATAATCATCTTCGCCCATATCTGCGTTTTCATTAACATACTCTTCAAAATCATATCTGTTATTCCGTACGGCCATACAGACTGTATTTCCTCGGCCATCAGCCCCACTATTCTGTTGCTTTCTTGAATTCACCTCATTTTTCAGATCTTTGTAAGCCCTCGACATCAACTCAAGTTGTTAACCCATGGCTCGTAATTGGAACGCCACGTCAACATTTTGTGTCCCTGATTCATTATTTTCACACATCTTTTGAATCTGCAAAATGTGGTTAGTAGCAAAAAATATATATATCCTCACAACTCTCCTGTTTCACACACTCAAAAAAATCAAGGCTTTCCACTCTAATAAGCTCAATAGGCCTTTTACCTCACAACTTGCTGTCTTTTGGTTCTTTCATAACTAAAATCAACAAATCAAAGTTAGTAGCCTTCGTAGCGCACTCTCATTATGATTTTCAGACTCTAGAAGCAACAAAAATACTGAAAACAACTCAAAACAAAACTAAGATTACGATTTCGCGAGTAGCAACGCAAATCGCATGTAATTGTGGACGATACGAAGACACGAAATAAAAGAGAAGCAAATACTAGAGAAAACAATTACTTGACTCCTAAATAGATGACAATAGAATAAAAACAGAGAAATGGGCAAAATTAAACAGTAGGGATCATGTATTGAGACTTGAGCAGAATTTAAACTCTTACACAATTTTTACGTAACTGAATTGAAACCAAGACGAACCGATTTCGAAATGACCTCAAAATCAATATTTAGTATTTTAGTACTATGGAAAACATAACACTCAATTTATAGGTCTCTCTCGTACTTCTAGGTACACAAACCCTTATGTGATGAATTTGAGGCAGAAATGAACCTCCAATTGAAACCTCTTGTATACGATATCGAAATAAGCCCCAATTTAATAGATCATGCGATATCAACCCCAAAACACATAATATAAAGTTGCAATTGATTCTAAGGTGTTTTTATATAGGTTCACTAAGGTAGTGTTTCTGCGGCAGAAATGAATTTCAAAATAACCCCTCAAGAAATCAATATCAGAATAAGCCTAAATTTGAAATATGATACTATCTTAACCCCAATAGATGCAATATGAAATTACAATTAATTCCGATGTGATTTGCTTATATTTTCTACACTTTCTTTTTTAAGATGACGCTGACACGAAGAACAAAGAGATGAACACAAACACTAGAAAACTTCAAGGAACACACAAAAAAAAGACACGAAAATAACAGAATGATATGACCTTGTTTCGGAGCCTAGCTCTGATACCACCTGATGCGAACCTCGTGATCACGCAACCCACAACCAAGAATGAGATAAGATCCTAGAAATAAGGTCCACTGAAAACTAATGGACCTATGCCATATCTTCATAATTCCCCATGCCACGGAAATTCACATTCCTCCTAGCTCTGCTCGATCCCGACCTGATTCCTTGGCCAACAGATGCAAAATCATAGTCATCTTCGCCCACATCGTAGCCGATGCACTTTCGCGCAGGTATGTAACACACCATGAATACTCGATTGCTAGGCTTTGAATATGTGAAGGAATTGTATGGTAATGATTCTGATTTTGCTAAGATTTATAATGCATGTGGAAATTCAGCTTCGGTAAGTTCTATTTGATGGATGGTTATTTGTTCAAAGAGAATAGATTGTGTGTTCCTGCTAGTTCTTTGCGTTAATTACTTGTTCGTGAAGCACATGGGGGTGGTTTAATGGGTCACTTTGGGGTTGCGAAAGCTTGGATGTATTGCATGAGCATTTCTATTGGCCAAAAATGAAAAGAGATGTGCAACGAATTTGTGAACAATGCATCGCTTGTCGGAAGGCAAAATCTAGAGTACAACCACATGGTCTCTATACACCATTACCTGTGCCTACTGAACCTTGGGTAGATATCTCTATGGATTTTGTTTTAGGTTTACCTAGGTAGAGACTCCATTTTTGTTGTGGTTGATAGGTTTTCTAAAATGGCTCATTTCATTGCATGCGATAAAACAGATGATGCATCTCATATTGCAGACTTGTTCTTTAGGAAGATTGTACGTTTGCATGGCATTCCTAAGAGTATTGTGTCAGATCGTGATGTTAAATTCCTTAGTTACTTTTGGAAGACCTTGTGGGGAAAATTGGGAACCAAACTTTTATTTTCGACAACATGTCATCCTCAAACAGATGGGCAAACTGAGGTAGTCAATAGAACATTATCTCAACTTTTGCGTGTTGTAATACAAAAGAATTTGAAAAGTTGGGAAGAATGTTTGCCTTTTGTTGAGTTTGCTTATAATAGAACTGTGCATTCGACGACTAGTTTTTCTCCTTTTGAGGTTGCTTATGGTTTTAATCCGCTAACTCCTATGGACTTAATTCCTTTACCTTGTGAAGAAAGGGTAAGTTTAGATGGTGAACAGAAGGCAAAGATGGTGAGACAACTCCATGAAGGAGTTCGACTGCAAATAGAGAAAAAGAACAGACTTTACGCTTCTAAAGCAAATAAGGGTCCTAAATGAATGCATTGGTCTTGAAGGTTTCAACCCGGGCAGAATTGCAAGGACCATTGGAGTATCAAGAGGAGACCTGAGTACATCTTATCCATGTGCAGGAGGGGTCCAATACAACCTTATTTGGGCCATGACATTAGGACAACAAAAGGATCCAAAAGGGTTCTACTAGAACATGGAAACATGGGATTGATGGGCTGGATGGAAGAGAATAAATAAACCTTATGGGCTCTATTTAAGTTAGTTAGCTACAGCCCAAGGCTTGTTTGGGCTTAATTAAGACTTTGTTTTCAGATAGGATCCAAGGCTTGCTTGGATTAAGTAATGGGCTCTTTAATTTAGCATTTTGGGTCTGTTTTCAGTGGACCTCATTTAAGTCCACATAAGAGGTCCATTAGGGTTACTTTTAAGGACTATATAAACTCATGTAACCCTTACTTCAGCAGCCATTATTGATGAAACTTCATTCTGAACTCTTCAGTTTCTGTGTAAGAGAGATTCTTGCATTCTTCAGTTCTTGAATGAACTGAATCTGACTTATCGAAGATTAACTGGCTTCGTGGCGTCATTCTACTCATTCCAATAGTGCTGGTGCCTTGGGACAGGTTTCCATTGTGTCACACTCCTATCAGACATTCTTTTGGCTTTCCGGGATCTTATCTCATTCTTGGTTGTGGGTTGCTTGACCACGTGATCACGAGGTTCACATTAGAGAGATTTCGGCCGATAGGAAATCAAAGCTACAACCACGAGGAGATCCTTGAGAGGATCAATGACAATGCTTATAAAGTTGATTTGCCATGCGAGTATGGTGTTAGTGCTACCTTTATGTTTCTGATCTTACTTTGTTTGATGTAGGCGATGATTCGAGGTCGAATCCTTTTGAAGAGAGAGGGATGATGTGGATCGGCCTAACACCAAGCATAATCATGCCAACGATCCATTGGAGGTGCTAATTGGGCCAGTCACAAGAGCTATGGTAAAGAAGCTTAAAGAAGCCCAATTGTTCAGAGCTTATGGAGCAAGATGGACCTAGAAAGGTCTGGGACATTTAAGGAGCATGAAGGACAGCCTTTAGTTCATCTAATTCAGGTCCAAGAAGAGCCCAATTCATGTGGAACAATGGGTTGATATGTCTGGCCCAATACCAGCCTTGTTTTATTTCCTAATGCTACAAGGATAAAAAGCCAGCAATTTATTCTCCTAATTAAGTAAGGAAGTTAGCCATATCTTATTCCTAAAGAGGGAAGACTATTTAATGCTTTTCCTAACATAATAAGGGAAAGTAATTAAATCAGCAACAAAGGAGGAAATTTATCCAAGCTAATCAAGGACATCATAGGAAAGGGGCAGCAACACAAATTTGAGTTAATATTCCGATTTTTATTATTTTCTTCCTAGTTTTTGGGTTATTATAGCTTATTTGGGTCATTCTACTTATTCCAATAGTGCTGGTGCCTTGGTGCAGGTTTCCATTGTGTCTCACTCCTATCAGTCCTTATTACTGCTTTCCGGGATCTTATCTCATTCTTAGTTGTGGGTTGCGTGACCACGTGATCAGGTGGTTCGCATCAGGTTGTATCAGAGCTAGGCTACGAAACAAGGTCATATCATTCTCTTTTTTCGTGCCTTTTTTTGTCTCGTGTTACTGAAACAAGTTTTCCAGTGTTTGTGTTCATCTCTTTGTTCTTCGTGTCAGCGTCATCTTAAAAGAAAAAAAAAGAAAAAAAAAGTTATATTTCATCATTTTCTGTCTCTTCATTTCAGTATATTAAAAACAAAAAAAAAAAGAAAGAGAGATAGAGGCATTAGTTGAAATCTTGCTGCAGAAAACACTAGTCTGGGGAACCATAAGCAAATCACATCTGAATCAGTTTTAATTTCATATTGTGTCTATTGGGGTTAAGATAGTATCATATTTCAAATTTGGGCTTATTATGATATTGATTTCCTGAGGGGTTATTTCAAAATTCATTTCTGCCGCAGAAACACTACCTTAGTGAACCTATATAAAAACAACTTAGAATCCATTGAAACTTTATATTCTGTGTCTAGGGGTTGATATCGCATGATATATTACATTGGTGCTTTTTTCGATATCGTATACTAGAGGTTTCAATTGGAGGTTCATTTCTGCCGCAAATTCATCACATAAAGGTTTTTGTACCTAGAAGTACGAGAAAGACCTATAAATTGAGTGTTATGTTTTACTTAGTATGCAAATACTAAATATTGATTTTGAGGTGGTTTCGAAATTGATTGGTCTTGGTTTCCATTCTATTACGTAAAATTGCTTTGCTTTGCTTAGTCTCAAAACATGATCCCTACTGTTTAATTCTTCTCTTATTTTGTGTTTTCGTATTGTCCACAATTCTTACGAATTTGCATTACTACTCGTGAAACTATAATCGTAGTTTTGTTTTTCTTTCGTTTAAATTTTTTTATTGCTTCTTGAGTCTGAAAATCATGATTAAAGTGCACTATGAAGGCTATTAACTATGATTTGTTGATTTTAGTTCTGAAAGATACAAAAGAAAACAAGTTGTGAGGTAAAAGGTGTAGTGAGCTTATTAGAGTGAAAAACTATTTTTGGGTGTGATACACGAGAGTTGTGAGGATATATTTTTTCCTAAACAAATTTTGCAGATTCAAAGGATGTCTGAAAACAACGAATCGGGGACACAAAATGTTGACGTATGCGTTCAAAGATGTGAAAGATGAGGTGAATTCGATAAAGAAACAAAATAGTGGGGCTAATCGCTGAGGAAATACGATTTGTATGGCTGTATAGAATAAAAGATCTGATTTTGAAGAGTATGTCGATGAAAACACAGATATCGGTGAAGATGACTATGATTTTGCATCTGTTGGGCAAGGAATCAGGTCTGGACCGAGCAGAGCAGGAGGAATGTGAATTTCCGTGGCATGTGGAATTATGAAGATATGGATGGGGACAACATCAAACTGAAAATTCCTAACTTCGAAGGTAAAAATGATCCCGAGGCTTATTTGGAGTGGGAGAAGAAAGTAGATTGGATTTTTGATTGTCATAGCTATTCTGAACAAAAAAAAAATGAAATTGGTGATGATTGAGTTTACAGCGTATGCAATGATTTGGTGGGACCAGATTGTGATCGGTAGGAGGAGGAATGGGGAGCGACCCGTTCAGAGTTGGGGGGAGATGAAAGCATTAATGAGGAGACGATTGTGCCAAACCACTATTATAGAGACCTATACCTGAAGCTAGTTATGGCTTTCATCTCCCCCAACTCTGAACGGGTCGCTCCCCAAGGCTTGCTTGGATTAAGTAATGGGCTCTTTAATTTAGCATTTTGGGTCTGTTTTCAGTGGACCTCATTTAAGTCCACATAAGAGGTCCATTAGGGTTACTTTTAAGGACTATATAAACTCATGTAACCCTTCAGCAGCCATCATTGATGAAACTTCATTCTGAACTCTTCAGTTTCTGTGTAAGAGAGATTCTTGCATTCTTCAGTTCTTGAATGAACTGAATCTGACTTATCGAAGATTAACTGGCTTCGTGGCGTCATTCTACTCATTTCCAATAGTGCTGGTGCCTTGGGGCAGGTTTCCATTGTGTCACACTCCTATCAGACCTTCTTTTGGCTTTCCGGGATCTTATCTCATTCTTAGTTGGGGGTTGCGTGACCACGTGATCACGAGGTTCGCATCAGTTCTGGGGAGCTTATTAGAGTGAAACCCTTGATTTGTGTTTGTGTTTGTGCGAAACAGGGGAGTTGTGAGGATATATATATATATATATATTTGCTACTAACCACATTTTTCATATTCAAATGATGTCTGAAAACAACGAATCATCGACAAAAAACACTGACATAGCGTTTCAATTTCGAGCGAATTACGTTCCAAAGATGAGGTGAATTCGATAAATTGAAAAGAGTGGGGCTGATCGCTGAGGAAATACGTCGACTCAAAACTGACCCATAATCATAAATTGAAAATCCTATGACATAATCGAAGCAATCCTTGGAGGAGATCTCATTCGGTTATTTTCGTGCTTGTTTTTTGTTTCTTGAAGTTTTCCAGTGTTCATTTCCTTGTTCTTCGTGGCAGCGTTATCTAATAGAAAAAAAGAGTTAAATTTCATCGTTTCATGTCTCTTCATCTTAGTATATTAAAAAAAGAAAAGATAAAGAGATAGAGGCATTCGTTGAAATTTGAAGAATCATTGAACCCTTGTCGAAGAAAACACTATTATTGGGACACATAAGCAAACCACATCAAAATCATTTGAAATTTCATATTCTATCTTATGGGGTGAAGATGGTATCATATGTCAAATTTGGGCTTATTCTGATATTGATTTATTGCGGGGGGTTTTCGATATTCATTTCTGCTGTAGAAATACTATCTTAGTGAACCCATTTAAAACCACTTTAGAATCAATTGAAACTTCATATTCTTTGTCTTGGGGTTGGCATGACATGATATGTTAAATTGGGACTTATTTCAATATTGTATTCTAGAAGTTTGAATTGCAGGTTCAGTTCTGCCGCAAATTGATCATATAAGAGTTTGAGTACCTAGAAGTACGAGAAAGGCCTATAAATTGTTTTTTTTGTTTAGTATTATGATACAAAATATTGATTTTCAGGTCATTTGGATGTCTTTTGTTCTTGGTTTCTATTATGTTACGTAGAAATTGCGTAATTCCCAAAAATTGATCCTTACTGTTGACTTTTCTTCAATTCTCTGTTTTGCATTATCTTATCGTCCACAATACGCATGACTTTTCATTGTAACTCACAAAATTATAATCGTAGTTTTTTCTTGCTTTGTTTTTAGTATTTTTATTGCTCTTGAGGCTGAAAATTATAATTAGAGTGCATTGCGAATGCTACTGACTTTGATTTGTTGATTTTAGTTCTGAAAATTATTATCAACTTTTCATTTTCATATCTGATGCGACCCTCGTGATCATGTGGTCACGCAACCCACAACCAAGAATGAGATAAGATCCCGGAAAGCCGAAATAAGGTCTGATAGGAGTGTGACACAATGGAAACCTGCCCCAAGGCACCAGCACTATTGGAATGAGTAGAATGACGCCACGAAACCAGTTAATCTTCGATAAGTCAGATTCAGTTCATTTAAGAACTGAAGAATGCAAGAATCTCTCTCACACATAAACTGAAAAGTTCATAATGAAGTTTCATAAAAAATGGCTCCTGAAGTAAGGGTTACATGAGTTTATATAGTCCTTAAAAGTAACCCTAATGGACCTCTTATGTGGGCTTAAATGAGGTCCACTGAAAACTGACCCAAAATCCAAAATTAAAAAAGCCCATTACTTAATCCAAGCAAGCCTTGGATCCGATCTGAAAACAAAGTTTTAATTAAACCCAAACAAACCTTGGGCTGTAGCTAACTAACTTAAATAAAGCCCAGAATGTTTATTTATTCTCTTCCATGAAGCCCATCAATCTCATGCTTCCATGTTGTAGTAGGATTCTTTTGGAACCATTAGTTGTCCTTACTTCAGGACCCAAATAAGGTTGGATTGGACCCTCGTGCACATGGATAAGATGTACTACGGTCTCCTCTTGATAGTCCAATGGTTGATGCGAACCTCGTGATCACGTGGTCACGCAACACACAACCAAGAATCTCTCTTACACAGAAACTGAAGAGTTCAGTATGAAGTTTCATCAATAATGGCTGCTGAAGTGAGTTACATAAGTTTATATAGTCCTTAAAAGTAACCCTAATGGACCTCTTATGTGGACTTAAATGAGGTCCACTTAAAACAGACCCAAAATGTTAAATTAAAAAGCCCATTACTTAATCCAAGCAAGCCTTGGATCCTATCTGAAAACAAAGTTTTAATTAAGCCCAAACAAGCCCTGGGTTGTAGCTAACTAACTTAAATAAAGTCCATAAGGTTTATTTATTCTCTTCCATCCAGCCCATCAATCCCATGTGTTTCCATATTGTAGTAGGATTCTTTTGGATCCTTTTGTTGTCCTAACTTCATGGACCAAATAAGGTTGTGTTGGACCCCTCCTGCACATGGATAAGATGTACCAAGGTCTGCTCTTGATACTCCAATGGTCCTTGCAATTATGACCGGGTTGAAACCTTCAAGACCAATGCATTCATTGCCTCTTTCAATGCATTTGTCCTAGACCGCGTGATTGGACCATTTGGAACATGTAATGGATCCATGCTGGTGTTTTTGGGCTGGTCCGCATCATCCCCTCTCTCATCGAAAGGATTCGATCTCGAATCAATATCTGTGTCAAACAATGTAAGATCAGCAACATTAAAGGTAACACTAACACTATACTCATCTGGAAGATCAATTTTGTATACGTTGTCATTTCTTTTCTCTAAAACCTGAAATGTACTATTATCACAAGGCTGCAATTTTGATTTCTTTCGGTTAGGAAATCGTTTCTTTCGTATGTTCACCCAAACCTAATCACCGGGTTGGACAACAACCAGTTTAGGTCCCTTATTTGCTTTAGAAGCGTAAAGTCTGTTCTTTTTCTCTATTTGCAGTCGAACTCCTTCATGGAGTTGTCTCACCATCTTTGCCTTTTGTTCGCCATTTAAACTTACCCTTTCTTCACAAGGTAAAGGAATTAAGTCCATAGGAGTTAGCGGTTTAAAACCAAAAGCAACCTCAAAAGGAGAAAAACTAGTTGTCGAATGAACAGTTCTATTATAAGCAAATTCGTTGCACATCTCTTTTCGTTTTTGGCCAATAGAAATGCTCATGCAATACATCCAAGGTTTTCGCAACCCCAAAGTGACCCATTAAACCACCCCCATGTGCTTCACGAACAAGTAATTCACGCAAAGAACTAGCAGGAACACACATTCTATTCTCTTTGAACAAATAACCATCCATCAAATAGAATTACCGAAGCCGAATTTCCACATGCATTATAAATCTCAGCAAAATCAGAATCATTACCATACAATTCCTTCACATATTCAAAGCCTAGCAATCGAGTATTCATGGTGTGTAAAAGAACATACCTGTGCGAAAGTGCATCGGCTACGATGTTCTCTTTCCCTTGCTTATAATTGATCACGTACGGAAAAGTTTCAATGAATTCAACCCATTTCGCATGTCTCCTATTCAACTTACCTTGTCCTTTCAGATGTTTCAAGGACTCATGATCTGAATGGATGACGAACTCTTTTGGCCACAAGTAATGCTGCCATGTTTCGAGTGCTCTTACTAAGGCATAGAGTTCTTTGTCGTAAGTGGGATAGTTCAAGGTCGCTCCACTTAACTTCTCACTAAAATATGCAATAGGTCTCCGATCCTGCATCAAAACAGCACCTATTCCCATTCCAGACGCATCACACTCTATTTCAAATGCCTTTGTAAAGTCAGGTAAGGATAAAACAGGTGCAGAACATAATTTTTCTTTCAAAAGAACAAAAGCCAATTCTTGTTCCTCCCCCCATTTAAACTTCATTCAAGGGTGCAGCTATTGTACTGAAAACGCCTGTAAAAACTAGCTAACCCATGAAAACTCCTTACCTCACTTACGTATTTGGGTGTAGGCCAATCTCGGATGGCCTTAACTTTCTCCTCGTCCATCAAGATACCCTTTGCAGTTACCACATAGCCAAGAAACACAATTTCTTCCAAGCAGAAGGCACACTTTTTAAGATTAGCATACAATTTCTCACTACGCAACACACTAAGTACATTCCGCAAATGATCAAAATGCTCTGTTAAGTTCTTGCTATAGATCAAAATGTCATCAAAATACACAACCACAAACCATACTTAGTCTTAAATGCAGTTTTCCACTCATCACCCTCTTTCATCCTAATCTGATGGTACCCACTTTTCAAGTCAATTTTAGAGAAAATGCAAGATCCATGTAACTCATCTAACATGTCATCAAGCCTAGGAATAGGGTGTCTATACTTTACCGTTATGTTGTTGATTGCTCGGCAGTCAACACACATCCTCCATGTTCCATCCTTCTTAGGCACAAGTAGCACCGGTACGGCACATGGGCTCATACTCTCACGAATGTAGCCCTTTTCCATCAGCTCATCAACTTGCCTTTGAAGCTCTTTCGTCTCCTCGGGATTGAAGCTCCGGTTACAAAATCAATCTGATGCTCTATCCTCGCAATGGAGGTAATCCGCTTGGAGTGTCGTCGGGAACACATCATCAAACTCCTGCAACAAAGAAATAGCAGCACTAGGCACAATATGATCAAGATCATTAGTGTTAAAGAAAGCCTCCTTGTACACAAGTAAAATCATTGGCTTGTTAGCGAAATATGCAGATCTGACCTCACCCTCTCTAGCATAAAAATGAGGTTGTTTCTCTAGTTTTTCCACACAATTCTCATTACTCTTCTTGACTTTCTTCTCTCCTCTTGTCTTACCTCCACTCTCAGCTAGATTTGGGTGTTTTTGAGTGGTCGAATGGTCCGATTTGTTGGGAGTGTCGGCCAAACATTTGTTTTTGTTTGGATGGGTGGCTGAAGGGGTTGTAGAGGTTTGTGTTCTGGCCGAATCTGATGGTTTTCTCTCCCCATGTTCCTCACCTTGATTTTCTCTCCCCATCGCCTCATGCTCTCTTTTTAGCTTTATTTGATCGTCATACACCTGTTTGGGTGTAAGAGGTACAAGAGTGATGGTTTTACCATCTTTTACAATGGTATACCTATTTTTAACCCCATCATGAACAGTCTTCCTATCATATTGTCATGGCCTCCCCAACAAGATGTGAATTGCTTGCATTGGTACCACATTGCACATAACTTCATCAACATACTTCCCAATCGAAAATGGGACCACAACCTGCTTAGTCACTTTCACTTCACCACTATCGTTCATCCATTGCAATCTATATGGTTTCGCATGCTTAACAGTTCTCAAATTCAGTTTACTAACAAGGGTGGTACTGCAAACATTAACACAACTTCCACTATCAGTAATTAAACCACACACCTTACTTTGTACGTAACAACGTGTATGAAAGATATTCTCTCTTTGTTGATGAGACTCATCATCCTTGACTTGAACCTGAAGTGTGCGCCTTATAACCAAGGACCCCGCAACCGGTAATGCTAACTCATCCTCATCAATATCCTCCAATGGTGGCATGCCTTCGCAATCAGATTGGTCACTTTCAGATTCCATATCACCATCATCTCTAATCATCATGATTCTCTTGTTTGGACACTCTGAAGCATAATGCCCATGCCCTTGACACCTAAAACATTTAACATCACGAGTACGTTTAGGTTGAGTTTCAGATTTACCTTTGGTACCAGTAGGGGCATCAACCTTAGATCCTAGCCGATGATGAAGAACCCGGATTAGATCCTGGCCAAACATGTCCTGATGCGAGCCAGCCCAAAAACACCAACATCGACCCATTACAGGTTCCAAATGGTCCAATCACGCGGTCTAGGACAAAGGCATTGAAAGAGGCGATTGGTCTTGAAGGTTTCAACCCGGGCAGAATTGCAAGGACCGTTGGAGTATCAAGAGGAGACCTTGGTACATCTTATCCATGTGCACGAGGGGTCCAATACAACTTTATTTGAGCCATGAAATTAGGACAACAAAAGGATCCAAAAGAGTCCTACTACAACATGGAAACATGGGATTGATGGGCTGGATGACAGAGAATAAATAAACCTTAAGGGCTCTATTTAAGTTAGTTAGCTACAACCCAAGGCTTGTTTGGGTTTAATTAATACTTTGTTTTCAGATAGGATCCAAGGCTTGCTTAGATTAAGTAATGGGCTCTTTAATTTAGCATTTTGGGTCTGTTTTCAGTGGACCTCATTTAATTCCATATAAGAGGTCCATTAGGGTTACTTTTAAGGACTATATAAACTCATGTAACCCTTACTTCAGCAGCCATTATTGATGAAACTTCATTCTGAACTCTTCAGCTTCTGTGTAAGAGAGATTCTTGCATTCTTCAGTTCTTGAATGAACTGAATCTGACTTATCGAAGATTAACTGGCTTCGTGGCGTCATTCTACTCATTCCAATAGTGCTGGTGCCTTGGGGCAGGTTTCCATTGTGTCACACTCCTATCAGACCTTCTTTTGGCTTTCCGGGATCTTATCTCATTCTTGGTTGTGGGTTGCGTGACCACGTGATCACGAGGTTCAGTATCATGTCCTTTCCTGAGTTGTCTATCCACCTTCGTAGCCATGTGAACCATGTCCTCTAGCTCCACCACATTGGCAATTGCACAATTCAACCCATTAAGAAATCTAGCCATGGTGGCTTCTCTATCCTCAACAACATTGGCAAGAATCATTGCTATCTCCATATCTTTATGATATTCATCTACTGTCTTATAGCCTTGATTTAGACCTTGGAGCTTCAGGTATAGGTCTCTATAATAGTGGTTTGACACAAATCGTCTCCTCATTAACGCTTTCATCTCCCCCAACTCTGAGCGGGTCGCTCCCCTTCCTAATCCTACCGATCACAATCTGGTCCCACCACATGATTGCATACGCTGGAAACTCAATCATCACCAATTTCATTTTTTTCAGAATAGCTATGACAATCAAAAATCCAATCTACTTTCTTCTCCCACTCCACATAAGCCTCGGGATCATTTTCAGATTTCTCCTAGCTCTGCTAGGTCCAGACCTGATTCCTTGCCCAACAAATGCAAAATCAGTCATTTTCGCCGATATCTGCGTTTTCATCGACATACTCTTCAAAATTAGATCTGTTATTCCGTACGGCCATACAGACCGTATTTCCTCGGCGATCAGCCCCACTATTTTGTTCCTTTATTGAATTCACCTCATCTTTCAGATCTTTGAATGCCCACGACATCAACTCAAGTTGCTGACCCATGGCTTGTAATTGGAACGCCACGTCAACATTGTGTCCCTGATTCATTGTTTTCAGACATCCTTTGAATCGACAAAATTTGTTTAGGAAAAAATATATCCTCACAACTCTCGTGTATCACAAAAAAATCAAGGTTTTTCTTTTAATAAGCTCACTACGCCTTTTACCTCACAACTTGCTTTCTTTTGCTTCTTTCAGAACTAAAATCAACAAATCAAAGTTATTAGCCATAGCAGCGCACTCTAATAATGATTTTCAAACTCAAGAAGCAATAAAAATATTGAAAACAAAGCAAAACAAAACTATGATTTCGATTTCGCGAGTAGCAATGCAAATTCGTACGAATTGTGGACGATACGAAGACACGAAATAAAACAGAAGAAAATACTAGAGAAAACAATTACTTGACTCCTAGATAGATGAAAATAGAACAAAAACAGAGAATTAGACAAAACTAAACAGTAGGGATCACGTTTTGAGACTTGAGTAGAATCTAACCTCTTACGCAATTTTTATGTAACAGAATTGAAACTATGACCAACCGATTTCGAAACGACCTCAAAATCAATATTTAGTATTTTAATACTAAATAAAAAAATAACACTCAATTTATAGGTCTTTCTTGTACTTCTAGGTACACAAACCCTTATGTGATGAATTTGCGGCAGAAATGAACCTCTAGTATACGATATCGAAATAAGCCCAATTTTAATATATCATGCGATATCAACTCCTAGACACAGAATATAAAGTTTTAATGGATTCTAAGGTGTTTCTGTGGCAGAAATGAATTTCGAAATAACCCCTCAAGAAATCAATATCAGAATAAGCAAAAATTTGAAATATGATACTATGTTATCACCAATAGACGCAATATGAAATTACAACTGATTCCGATGTGATTTGCTTGTGTTTTCCCAGACTACTATTTTCTGCAGCAAGATTTCAACTAATGCCTCTATCTCTTTTTTTTTTTTTTTTAAGATGACGCTGACACGAAGAACAAAGAGATGAACACAAACACTGGAAAACTTCAAGGAACACAAAAAAGACCTTGTTTCAGAGCCTAGCTCTGATACCACCTGATGTAAACCTCGTGATCATGTGGTCACGCAACCCACAACCAAGAATGAGATATGATCCCGAAAAGCTGAAATAAGTCTGATAGGAGTGTGACACAATTGAAACCTGCCCCAAGGCACTAGCACTATTGGAATGAGTATAATGACGCCACGAAGCCAGTTAATCTTCGATAAGTCGGATTCAGTTCTTTGAAGAACTAAAGAATGCAAAAATCACTCTCACACATAAACTGAAAAGTTCAGAATGAAGTTTCATCAATGGCTGCTGAAGTAAGGGTTACATGAGTTTATATAGTGCTTAAAAGTAACCCTAATGGACCTCTTATGTGGACTTAAATGAGGTCCACTGAAAACTGACCCAAAATCCTAAATTAAAAAGCCCATTACTTAATCCAAGCAAGCCTTGGATCCTATCTGAAAACAAAGTCTTAATTAAGCCCAAACAAGCCTTGGGTTGTAGCTAACTAACTTAAATAAAGCCCATAAGGTTTATTTGTTCTCTTCCATCCAGCCCATCAATCCCATGTTGTAGTAGGATTCTTTTGGATCCTTTTGTTGTCCTTACTTCATGACCCAAATAAGGTTGTATTGGACCCCTCCTGCACATGGATAAGATGTACTAAGGTCTCCTCTTGATACTCCAATGGTCCTTGCAATTCTGACCGGGTTGAAACCTTCAAGACCAATGCATTCATTGCCTCTTTCAATGCCTTTGTCCTAGACCGCGTGATTGGACCATTTGGAACATGTAATGGGTCCTTGCTAGTGTTTTTGGGCTGGTCCGCATCAATATTGTATACTAGAGGTTTGAATTGAAGGTTCATTTCTGCCGCAAATTGATCACATAAGGGTTTGTGTACCTAGACGTACGAGAAAGGCCTGTAAATTGAATTTTATATTTTGTTAGTATTAAGATACTTAATATTGATTTTGAGGTCATTTCGTAGTCGTTTGGTCTTGGTTTTATTTCTGTTACGTAGAAATTACGTAAGAGTTTAGATTCTGCTCAATTCTCAAAAAATGATGGGTCATTTTGGTGTAGCTAAGACATTAGGAATTTTGCATGATCATTTTTTGGGCCTCATATGAGAGGTGAAGTGGAAAGATTCTGTGAGAAATGCATCACTTGTAAAAGAGCCAAGTCTAAGTTGAAACCCCATGGTATGTACACCCCTTTGCGAATATCTAGTGAACTTTAGACTTATGGATTTTGTTTTGGGATTACCTAGGACTAAGAGGGGGAGAGATTCAGTTTTTATGGTGGTAGATAGATTTTCGAAGATGGCACCCTTCATTGCATGTCATAAAACTGATGATGCATCACATATAGCTGATTTGTTCGTCAAAGAAGTTGTTAGGTTACATGGCATGCCTATGACCAATGATGCGAATCTTGTGATCACGTGGTCACGCAACCCACAACCAAGAATGAGATAAGATCTCGGAAAGCTGAAATAAGGTCTGATACGAGTGTGACACAATGGAAACCTACCCTAAGGCACCAGTACTATTGGAATGAGTAGAATGACGCCACGAAGACAGTTAATCTTCGATAAGTCGGATTCAGTTCGTTCAAGAACTAAAGAATGCAAGAAACAGTCTCACACATAAACTGAAAAGGTTCAGAATTAAGTTTCATCAATG